>CM059202.1:48002522-48185064 GCA_030323885.1 Branchipolynoe longqiensis
AGGGTACGGTGTTCCTAAGGGATAACCGGCTTTGCATGGGCCTAAGTAGTAGCCCCTACGTGTTTTAGAAAATTAGTGACTTTGTTATCAGATGCATGGTGCGAAATGGTGGCTCGAATTTGCCGCCAATTTCAATTGGAAGGCAAAATTCATCCAGTCAACCCATCCATGTATTTCTGTCTATAGTGACACCTCCATGTTCGGGGTTGGGGCAACCCATGATTCGGACTGGCTTGCAGGAGCGTTTAAATTCAGTAACGCAAAAACCCTGGAGACTTGGTTGGGCCATCATTTTGAGGGGGTGAGAGATGCAGCGTGTTAAACTGACAACATCAATGTCCTGGAGCTGTGGCCCATACTAGCAGGGGTTCGTCGCTGGGGGCACCTATGGGAGAATAGGACAGTCATATTCGTCACAGACAATACACAGATCAGAGCTGCTCTAAATTCAGGTAGAAGCAAAACTAAAATAACAATGGCTTGGTTATGCTTGATATTGTGGAGATCGATACAAAACAACTTTGATATAGAATCGGTATACATCAGCACAAAGGTTAATGTAGTGTGCGATAGCCTAAGTCAGCCAGATGAGTTCAAAAGTATTGCACGAGTGGGAGACGTGGATGTGTCGATGGCCATGTGCTGCCATGATCTATTTTATTGTTAATTCAGATTGGTCGAGGCTTCGGAAGGAGTGTGGCGCATTTGAAGATGCGCACTATGCGGATGCCACTAAGCAAACTTGTTCTATACAGGTGAAAGCGTACCTGGAGTTTGGCAAGGTGTTTGCGGATACGGTTTCACCTTATCCTTGCAAACTCTATAAGGCAGTACCTCAGTGCCTTGAATAACCATCTAAAATACCTTGGTTGTGCCCCGATAGACTATAAAAACCATCGGGTACGTAAATGCATGTCGGGTATCAGAAGATCGTTGGGGGATGCACCGAAGCAGCCGCCCCCCTTAATGCCTCATCATTTGTTACAATTGTTCACCATGATGCTGCTGACACCAGGTCATGTCGCTATGTGTGCTGCCATCCTGCTGTCATTTAGGGTGCTCTTAAGGAAGTGCCACGTATCGGACTCGGACTTGTCCTTACTCAGAACGACTTCACATTTCATAGGTGGGGATGATGGTCTGGGTGAGGAAGTAAAAAAACCATACAATATCATGAAAGAATGCATTTGATACCGGTCTTTTGTTTGTTGAACCCAGCATTGTGCGCCATATACTGGGTGTGTAGGCACTTTAACGACATAGCGGTGGCACCGGAGAGTAAGGCGTTCAGGATTCCAAGTGGCGGTGGTTCGGTCCCGTTGCCCTATTGTTTTTACTTGACATCCTTAAAATTGCTATGTACTCAGGCGGGTCTTCAGCCTGGGAACCTTACCACTCATAGCTTGCGCAGAGGTGGTGCTACCTTTCTTAGATGGTGTGGGGCGTCGATCCTAGAAATAAAAGTATAGGGGGACTGGAAGTCAGACGCTGTATTTGAGTACCTGCGTGCTCCTATCGAGCAGAGGCTTGCATCTGACATGAGGGTAACAGCCATGCTAGCGGACGGGATAAGGTAATTCTTTTGTTGTGTGTGTTTTGGCCTTTTTGAGGGTACCAGCCAGAGAGTTTCTCATCCAACTAATATTCACTGTGTCATTGTTTGTCCGGAAGATATAAATAATGTATTGTATAACTTGTTATGCTCATATTATTTAGGCTGCAGGGCCTAATGCACCCCACCTGCCGCATGGCGGGTCAGCGCTGTGCCACTTGCACTTATCCGGCTAAGGCTCATTGAGTCGCAGGCGATCAGCCAATCAGGGCTGAGCATCCCGGGGAAGGCGACTGGGCGGTTCTGCCGATATACGGCCTCCAGTCAGTCGGAAAAATGTATTTTATGTTTACTATGACTATTGCTATTAAACGGAGGGGCCTTTCCGAAGGTACCAGCCAGAGAGTTTCTCATCCAACTAATATTCACTGTGTCATTGTTTGTCCGAAAGATATAAATAATATTGACTAACAGGTAATATTCTATGCAAAATAAAAGTCCAGTAGGCTGTAGAAAAGTCCAAATTCTCCATGTCACAAATTCATGCATTTAAAACACAATATATTTGGAATGAAAACGTTTGCTTTTCATTACTATGTCACATTAGACCTTAATCTTGTCATATCTATCTCTCCAAAGTGTAAGAATACCAGTTCTCTAAAGAAAATACCTCCTCTACTCTTTCCATAATTGTTTTTGTCCATTACATACTGAAAAGTACATCGGCCCCATTTACCATGACATGCCCCATATAGTGTGAAGTTAATGCTGCATACAAACTGTTGTGGAGGGTGATGAAAATGGGAAATATTGCGCCTAGAGCGGGACTCGAACCCAGATCTCTTTGCATTCCGGGCCAGTGTGCTAACCATTACACCACCTAGGCTCCCTGATAGCAACACACTACCCACGCCTACCTGTCTATGTGGCTCCTTGCCTGAGAGGTCAGTGCAGACCACTACACTCGTCCCCCTGGAATTGTAAGTCTTTTAATGCTTACAATTACATACATACAGGCAATGCAACGCTCTTATATACACAGGGTAGGTTCAACAACTATACAGCGCGTAGCTTGTACAGGATCCTGGTCACGGCACCAGTGTTGTGGGGGGTGATGAAAATGGGAAATATTGCGCCTAGAGCGGGACTCGAACCCACATCTCTTTGCATTCCGGGCCAGTGTGCTAACCATTACACCACCTAGGCTCCCTGATAGCAACACACTACCCACGCCTACCTGTCTATGTGGCTCCTTGCCTGAGAGGTCACTGCAGACCACTACAAAACTATAATAGAAGCATGCAATGCTTCAGGCTAAACCCCTTATAAGAGTGAGCACTGATTCATAATTGTGTGCACAGCCAATATGCATGTCTGTGAGAGATGTAAAATGTAGAGTTCAAAAGTGCAATTCATTTCTAAGAAAATATTGGGTAAATGATGAGAACATTCTTACAGAAGGAACCATTTTAACTGAGCAGCAATTGTTAAAATAAATGTCATGAATATTTTGCTTCAAACTTATTCATTCTAATAGAACTGCTGGAAACAAATGTGGCACTTCATAAGCCATGTCAGCAGGCAGCTGTCTTGAAGAACCATGGACCTGAACATTGTGTCGATGGCAACAGAGATGGGCATATATCGCACGGATCTTGTAGTCACACCAGGGCTTTTACAAAGCCATGGTGGCTGGTTGATTTACAGGATCAGTACCTTGTGCACCGAGTAGCCATCACCAACAGACAGGATTGCTGCCGTAAGTTTTTTTATTATTGATGCACACTTTGTTTTTATTTTTCACAAAATTCTCAAAAGTATACATGGGGAGCAGTGGTGCTGCCTGCCACACTTAATATCCCTTAACCTTCTTAATTCCTCCCTTGCACTTCTTCATGGGATTATGGTAATTCAGATGGCCGAGGCACAACTTGTATAAAGTTGTATTTTATTTATTCTGAAGTTGAGAGGGTCCTGATGGGTGAGTGACTGACTTAGATGTGAGCAGCTCGGCATAGCATGGTCACAGGACCGGGATTTAGTGGAAGCGACCTGAGTCACGGCTTTGTGGGTTCAATCCAAGGCTCAGTTTCTTCATCATAGCACTAGATAGCACCAGGAGGGATGTTATGGTTACATATATGTGAGTATATGGCCACAGTGTTACACGTAACATACCAACGGTTCCATCACAATAATATTTGTATAAGGTTTATACCACACAATATGGACAAAGTTAGCATTACTCTCATTTGTTTTTTTGTAACATAGTGACACTTGTAGTTCACTTAATATTAGGCCACATCATTACTTATTCTCATCATCTTTAATTTCCAGCTGACAGATTGAGGAATTTCGAGATCAGAGTCGGAATCTACAAGGAACCTCTTGCGTCAAATATGCTATGTTGGTATCAGAAGGATTATAAGCCTGGGGCAACACTGCAATTTCCATGTGCTGAGCCGGCGTTAGGGTCAATTGTTAGCATTCAGCTCATGTTTGCAGACACACCTCTTACTATTTGTGAAGTAGAGGTTTTTGCTAATGTCTAAATTAGTGTTTTTTTTTGTTTTTTTTTTTTATTGAGGCTGTATTTATACTGTCCATAGCATATAAGCCTGGGTATTCAGGCTTGTTTTCAATGCTGGCCAGCTGTAGTGTTGGTGTTGTCTTATCACACAGTAGCTGCTGATAAGGTATTTGATTGCCTGTATTTCAGTAGCAGATAGATAGTTGGTTGGTCTGGTTAGTACTATAGTAATCTATGTTAATCTTTTTGGATTTTCTTGGCATATATGTGCTTTATTTTTTCTACTCTTATTTCTAGACTAGCCTACTCCTATTTACATATCATAGGCTTGTACGTAGCTGTGAGGTGTGTTATCTGGGTGCTTTTGGTATGGTTACCTTCCATTGGGCGTCTCGCTGGTGGGCCGTGACATGTATCACCTGCCCCTTTGCGGTGCAGCTTAGTTGGGGGTTCCTAGCCTTATTTTGCACAGATATTTTTTGTATGTTTTTAGGTCAGGAATTTGTCGTTCCTTTACTGTTTGGGCATTCCACACCTTGGCAGCCATTTCTAGCGTGCTTCTCTCGTGAGCTTTTATTTGGCTTCTGGTCTGCTTTAGTAGTGGCGCATTATTTGCTCTAGTTGCCCTTTGTGGTTTTGTTAGGAGTTTATTGTCTTGACTATAGCTGTATGCTAATGTTTTCAGATGAATTATTCTCCTATTTTCTAGCAATTTTACTTTGGTTCTTTTGTGTATGTCATAGGTGGGGTGCAGCTTGTCTACTCTGAGGCAGATTTTCAGGGCTCTGTTCTGTAGTGTTTGCAGTTTTTTTAGAAGTTCTTTCTTTGCACCCATGTAGTTTACATCTCCATAGTCAAAATAGGGTAGCACCATGCCCTTGAAGATTTTTATTGACATTTCTTGTGTCATGTAGTCTCTTAGCTTTGCAAATAGCCACAGTTTGTGGTTTACCTTTTGGACAATTTTGTTTATACATAGGTTGTAGTTTAGTTGGCTGTCCAACTCAAGGCCTAGGTATTTGTAATGGTCTACATTTTCTAGTGTTTGGCTTCCTAGCTTACAGTGTAGTTTTCTTTCTGGCATTTGTTTATGCGAGAAGAGAACTGTTTTTGACTTGCTTGTGTTGATGGTTATTTTGTTGGACTCACACCACTCATCCAGTTTTAGTAGGAGCTTGTTTAGTTTAGTTATTACCTCCTCTTCTGTGGTGCCGTTTGCATATATGACTGTGTCATCTGCATATAGTTGGAGGCATTCGGTTTGTAACCATTTTTCAAGATCGTTTATGTAGATTATAAAGAGCAGTGGCCCTAGCACTGACCCTTGGGGTACACCACATGTGACAGGTTGGTTGTCTGATAGTGTATTGTTTATTTTTGTTCTCTGTTGCCTGTCTTTCAGGTAGCATTTTATCCAGTCCATAGTGTTGGATTTTATGCCCATGGATTCTAGTTTTTCCAATAGTATGTTATGGTCTACTGTATCGAATGCTTTGCTGAAGTCAATGAAGGCTGCTCCAACTAATTGTTTTTGGTTCATTGACGCCAATATGTCATTTGTTAGGTTAGCTATTGTTTTAGATGTGGAGTGCAGTTTCCTGAAACCTCCTTGTCTTTCGTTTAGTATATTGTTTTTTTCCAGGTGTTCATTTATGTGTCTATGTAACACTTTTTCAATGAGCTTGCCTGGGGTTTGAAGAATCGATATTGGCCTGTAGTTTCCCATGTTTTGTTTGTCTCCACTTTTGTGGATAGGGGTAATGGTTGCCATTTTCCAGGCTGAGATAAAATGCCCCTGTTCAAAGGAGATGTTGAATAGGTCGACTATAGTGGCTGGGATGGCTTGGAGTGCCTCTTTCAGCATTTTGGTTGGTATTTCGTCTATTCCACTTGGTTTATTTGTGTCTATGTCATTTATTAGTTTTTTTACTTCTATTATATCTGTTTTGCAGGTGGGGATTTCATTCTGCACAGTTCCTGATCTATTTTCCCACCTTTTTTTAAATTTTCCTGACAGCGTTTGTCCTATTGTGGCAAAGTGCGTGTTCAGTTTGTTTGCTGCATCTTTGTCTGAGAGCATTGTCCCTTCGTTATCTTGGAAGGTTGTGTGCTCTTCTTTGTTATTTTTGGGGAATAATAGGTCTACATTCTTCCAGAATCTGTTTGTATTGCTTCCCCAGTCTCTGTCCTGCTTTATTATGTATTTCTTTTTTGCTGTTCTCACAGCTTTGAGAGAGTGGTTTCTGGCAATATGGTAGGCCAGTTTGTCTTCTATAGTTTCTGTGAGCTTTGCTTTATTACCCAGTTTACTTTTGGCTATGATGAGCGTTAGCAGGTCATTGTCTACCCAGGGGTCCTGGTTTTTTTGTATTTTTATTTTCTTAATGGGGCACATCTCGTCAGCTGATTTTCTTATTTCTGCGATGATGTTGCCCCAATAGATATTAACATCATCTCTGTTTTGTGTGATGTTGTTTATGTTTTGGTGCAGATGATTTTTTAATGCATCTTCTGAGTAGTTTTTTAGGGACCTGCCCATCTTATACTCATAGTGATTTGTGCTTTTTAGTTTTTTCCTTGTTACATATATTAGCTCATGATCACTTATACCCCAGCTCCTGGTGCCCCATTTAGTGGCGTGGTTTGAGTTGGTTAGTATTAGGTCAATTGTGGTGCTATTTTTACTTAGCCTTGTTTTTTCAGTGATGAGCTGTTGTAGGCCTAAGATTTTGATTGTGGTTTGCAGCATTAGTTTGTTTTTATCATTGCTGTTGTAATTTACATTAAAGTCTCCTAGTATGAAGATTTCTGCCTTTGTCAGTTTTTTTATGGTGTTTATGCTCTTCTCTAGGGCTTCAATGAAGAGTTCAATTTCCCCTGATGGAGGTCTGTAGAGGCTTGCTATGGCTATATTTGCTTGCTTTTCATTTTTTATTAGGCACCATAGTAGTTCTATGTGTTCATTTGATAAGTTAGCTGTTATTAGTGCTTCAGGATCTAGAATTTTGGTGTCTTTGCAGTAAAGGGCAACACCTCCACCCTTTTTTGTTTGGTTTAGTGTGTTATTTTGCTGCCTATCATTGCGTACAAGCCTATATCCATCTATGTTGAGGGTGTTGTTTTTGTGGTTGTCAGTGAACCATGTTTCTGACAGTGCCAGTATGTCGAGATTTTCTCTTTTTAGGTGTATTTTTATTGTGTCGATTTTGTTGGATGCACTCTGGCAGCTTAGGTGGGCAAAGTGTGTGCCCCTCCCCAGCTTGCATTCAATTTCTTCTACCATATATATTTGTGCTTTTCGGTGAGTGGTTGCTTGATTTCGCGAATTTTACTTTTTAGTTTTAGTTAGATTGAGTTTGTGTGTGTGTGTGTGGGGGGGGGGGTGCTGGTGCATGCAGCACACGCATCTCCCTCTGGTGGGTAGTTGTGTAAGTCACTGCACTTATTACCTGTTTTGTGTGGAGGATGGCATATTTTTAGTAAAGCGTGTTAGTGAGATAGTAAATTTGTGATATTCATGGTTTGGAGCCCTGGTTCCTTTCCCAGTTCTCCCCGATCTGAACATTGATTAATGGTTCTCCATATGAGAGGACTGAACAATAGTGGTGTATTCAGGACAATATTGATAAGAAAACGAGGCAGTCACTGGAAACAAGCTCTGAGTTGATCTTGATATAATGGTTGGCTTGTTTGAATCATTTTACATATATCCCACCGTGTGGCCTTAATCCATAAATACAATTTTTGGGGGATTGGTACAGGCATGGTACAGGCATGAGGGAGAGCCAGGCTATGAAGAAGAGGTCAGGTGGGAGCACCAGGCGAGAGAGAAGGCCTGACCATTCGATGAGTAGCTCAGTGTCATTAGTTGGTTAGTGTCATCTAGTGTCAACTAAGGACATAATTCATGGGTAATTGGTTTACAGATAATTAGACTTGTATAATTGCTTATGCAGCCCTTATAGATGCCTATATATACATATAATGATATCGTTCGTTGATTATACTACTATTGTCTTAGTCTGATATTTCCTCACATTGCTATTTCATTATATTATGCTAAATTTGATTAGTACAGTGATGTCTTAAATGCATTTCCATATCATTATCTTCTGATATTTACCATCATAATATGTATTCGTTATCAACAGTTCTATGGAGATCCATGAATAGAATACATTGATGCAGCCAATTATTTAGAGAGCCAGCCTTAATTTGAAGAAGTAGCCTAATTTCGAATATGACTATTATTTTAAGGAGTCTTGAATCTACTGCTTTATGAGCAAACATTTGAGTTACAAACTGTCAAGGTTCAATAATTTCATGCCATTGGCATGCACCCACATCAGGATAAAGAGACCCAAAAAGAGATACAAATGTTTACCTGCTCAGGATCTAGCTGCACTTTCGACATTAGTCACGAGGCTTGTATTATGCTTGATTAGGGTTGGATCTGGGTGATACTCTCACTGATAAGTAAATGTGTTGCAAGCTGTTCATACCTTTCTTATGTATGCTGGTTCATGTCCAGAATATGCAATGTCCATCACCTGTATGGCATTGTATGCACTGCCTTCTTTTACCAACAATAAGTGCATTACATTTTAGGTGTGAACAAAGTCAAAACGACCACCCAGATATATGCACGGCTTGGATTGGTACAGTACTTTGTACTTTTGTGTAGATAGTTGAAGCAAATATTAACAATACTTGGATGGTCAGTTGTTATTGATTTATTCATATGTGTATTATGTATATTGGCGCAGAATGCTGATTGGTTACATATTAGCATTTGAATATGGAATGAGCAACCGTTGATTATATAGTTTCAACATGTGTAAGCACATGTATTTCTTGCTCCCAATTTTAAATACAAATCACATGCTGTATTAATCACAGGACATAATCTTAGTCTCACACCTGACAATCACATCACAGGACACCAACAACTTAATGATGTACCAAGTACTCTGGCTGTGAAACAAAACACTTTAGTAAAGATTAACATCTGCTGAGTATGGAAACTGCAATCAATGTGCTGAACTTCCATTTACACATCATTACAATTATACACTTTACATAGTAAACTACTATATCTCCACCATATGTGATAATTATTGCGCTACAAATGCTCTAGTAACATTAGTGTTTCACTTATCTGCACAGTTATTCAGAGATTTGTGTGTGATACCTATGAATAAACATATACAACTTGATTCCTTCCTTTGTTGTTCTTTCTTCAGGGCATTCAATGTATGCAGACCTATGGATATATATATTGGTTCAGTCAGTCAGACCAATCCTACCAATAAACTAAAGCCATTTGTGGGCCACCTATCCACTGCCGACTTAGTCCCTAACAGTAATGCCGATATAGATAAACTACCAGAAACACTGGTAGTGTATCTATATCGTGGGGAACTGGGGTAGAATAGTTCCCTTGCACCCCATTGCAGATCGTAAAAGGCGACAAATGGGGCGGCTTGTTTGCCGTGAGTCGCGGCTCATGTCGGTGGAGGAAGGGATCCTGGTGCATGAGGACTGCAAGGGGCCAAGGCTCCTTGTGGACCAACACTTCACTTTGGCCTCGACTTCATCTAGGCGAGAGGTTGGAATGGCCCGTTCCAATCAATCGGCTGGTCATGCCAAGCCCTAGGTAGATTAATGGAGAATGGATATATATATAGTACAACAACTGTATTTATATTTATATTTACACAATTACCAAGTCATTCTTCACTTCCTAGAAGGCGGTGGCTAGGGTCAATCTAGTACTGGTTATGCTTTTTTGCCTCCATGCTAGAGTATATTATCCTCGTATCCCTGGTGTGTATCTGTCGGTTACCACAGCGCTACACACCCCAATTTTGAGGGCTCCATGGTGGATGGGGAGCGAGGATGACAAACCAAAAACAATTCAATATGGATACTCAAAACCCCCCAAATAATAAGAAAAGATTACTAGATACGGAAAAGAAATCAGACTCTGATTCGGACTCACGTCCGAACGCTGATGATTGGCCATGGTTCATTATGATTGAATCATTGAATGACGAGGCATCAGTTGCCAAACTTTCCCCTTTTGCCATTCACAAGGGCATTATGGGAATCGTTGGCACAGTCAAAGACGTGAAGAAACTGCGAAGTGGACATATTCTGGTGGAGTGTGCTAAGAAAGCGCATGCCGACAATCTGCTATGTGCAAGCACGCTAGCAGGCGTTGGCATCAAGGCCTCTACTCATCGAACTCTCAACTCTAGCAAAGGAGTAATCCGGACTAGAGATCTTGATGATGTTGATCAGGATTAGATAGCACATGAGCTCAAGTCTCAAGGAGTGTTAAACGTACAAAGAATAGTTAAAAAGAGGGATAACAAGTCCATTAAAACAGGGACATATATCCTCACATTTGGCAAGCCTTTTCCGCCCAAGAATTTGAAAATTGGATACCTTAGTGTGAATGTGGATATCTTCATCCCAAACCCACTTCGGTGCTTCCAAGTTTGGTCATGGCAAGGATAGATGCAAAAATGAAATCATCTGTTTTAAGTGCGGTCAAAAAGGTCACAACAACACCAGTTGTCAAAGCCAGGCAAAATGTTCCAATTGCCGGGGTGACCATATAGCCATATCTAAAGACTGTCCTGTCTGGAAAAAAGAAAAGCTAATTCAGCAGATCAAGACTGAGAAGCGGCTAAGTTACCCAGAAGCTCGAAGGGTGGCTGAAGTGAATACTCCCTCACCAATCACCAAGAGCTATGCTGCGGCAGCCAAAGCCTCCAACAGGACAATTGAATGCCAGACTGAACTGACGTGGTTGACTGGAGGGAAGCCCATTGCCTTCACCCCAGTCCCAAATCCAACGCCGGTTTCGAGCAAAAGTACTAATAGTAATAATAGTTTTGCGGTGCAGACGCTGGCCGAGCTGGCGATGCCCAAAAAGAAGAACAACAATTTGTCAGACCAAGTTCCGAAGGGATCCTTGGCTGATATTGAGATGCCTGAGATTGTGGAAACCCGCAGTCGAATTCTCTCCCTCAAGCCATAGGCGAGGGGGGGGGAACACCTGTCACTACTCAAAAATGACAGTGACAGATGCATCCCTTATTCAGGCTGTGTGATGGGAGTAACTACATATAGTGTACATGTATTGTAGGCTGTGTGATGGGAGTAACCACATATAGTGTACGTGTATTTTAGGCTGTGTGATGGGAGTAACTACATATAGTGTACATGTATTGTAGGCTGTGTGATGGGAGTAACTACATATAGTGTATGTGTTTTGTAGGCTGTATGATGGCAGTAACTACATATAGTGTACATGTATTGTAGGATGTACGATGGGAGTATGCAGGTATTGCAGGTATAGCGATACCTCAGGGAGTTTGAAGCCCCTGCCTTGCAGAGTTGTAAACCACTGCCTTGTGGTACAGGTCCTTGACAGAACCGAAGACTAAGGGAGCAAACCCTAAACAGAAAACCATGTCACTGTGGCAGCATTAAGGGCGGTTGATGTATGGAACTCCCAATATCTTCCAACCAGCCAGTGCAGGGACAAATAGTTTTGCGCCTGTCTTGACATGTTCTTGCCGGTGTGAAACCTCTATTTGCTCCCCGAGAGAGTGCCACTGGTAACTTGCAAAAGCCAGCAGCACTTCAACACTTTTGCAGGCAGCTTTCATGAAATGTAAGGAAATACTCGGGCGGATGGGGCTGCCCTCTATGGAAGATCTTTTGATCGGGAAGAGTCTCCGGTGGACTGGACACCTCATGAGGATGTCATCGGACAGGCTGCCAAAGCAGATCCTCTGTTCTCAGCTGTCTTCTGGCTGCGGGGAGAGAGGGCGCCCCCGTCTCCGGTTCGGGGATGCCATCAGGAGAAGCCTGAAGCTGAGAGACATTAGGACCGACTCATGGATGCGACTCTCACAGCAGAGAGCTAAATGGAGAGCGGCAGTCAAGTAGTGAAAGCGGTCTTTGTCGCATCGCGACCGACAGCATAATGAATGATGATGATGGGAGTAACTACATATAGTGTACATGTATTGTAGGCTGTGTGATGGGAGTAACTTCATATAGTGTACGTGTATTGTAGGCTGTGTGATGTGAGTAACTACATATAGTGTATCTGTATTGTAGGCTGTATGATGGGCGTAACTACATATCGTGTACGTGTATTGTAGGCTGTATGATGGGAGTATCTATATATAGTCTACATGTCTTGTAGGCTGTGCGATGGGAGTAACTGCATTATAGTGTATGTGTATTGTAGGCTGTACGATGTGTTACTCCCATCATAACATGTCCATTATTGCAATACCTCAGGGAGTTTGACGTCCCTGCCCTGCAGAGTTGTAAACCACTGCCTTGTGGTACAGGTTCTTGATAGAACCGAAGGCTAAGGGAGCAAGCCCTAAACAGAAAACCATGTCACTGTGGCAGCATTAAGGGCACTTGAGAGAGTGAAGCTGGGAAAGTGCAAAAACCAGCAGCACTTCAACACTTTTGCAGGCAGCTTTCATGAAATGTACAGAGCCGAGGCCTAGACAGTGTACAGACGACAGGTGAAAAAGCTGCATGCCTTCATGATCCGACATCTGCATTCAATCATGAGGCTAACCTGGAAGGACAAAGTGACAAATAAGGAAATACTCATGAGGATGTCATCAGACAGGCTACGAAAGCAGATCCTCTATTCTCAACTGTCTTCTGGTTACAGAAAGAGAGGGCACCCTCGTCTCCGGTTCAAGGATACCGTCAAGAGAAACCTAAAGCTGAGAGACATTAAGACTGACTCATGGACATCACTCTCCTAGCAGAGAGGTAAATGGAGAGCAGCAGTCAAGTAATGAAAGCAGTCTTTGTCGCATCGCTAATGACAGCATGATGATGATGATCGTAGGCTGTGTGATGGGAGTAAGTACATATAGTGCAGTGTATTGTAGGCTGTGTGATGGGAGTAACTACATATAGTGTATGTGTATTGTAGGCTGTGTGATGTGAGTAACTACATATAGTGTACATGTATTGTAGGCTGTATGATGGGAGTAAGTACATATAGTGTATGTGTATTGTAGGCTGTGTGATGGGAGTAACTACATATAGTTTACCTGTATTGTAGGCTGTATGATGGGAGTAACTACATATAGCGTATATGTATTAGAGGTTGTATGATGGGAGTTACTACATATAGTGTCCGTCTATTGTAGGCTGTATGATGGGAGTTACTACATATAGTGTACATGTATTGTAGGCTGTATGAAGGGAGTAACTATATATAGTGTACATGTCTTCTAGGTTGTACGATGGGAGTAACTTATATAGTTTACATGTCTTGTAGGCTGTACGATGCGAGTACCTCCATATTGTATGTCCGGATAATAAAATCCGACCCAACTAGGAAATGTTTCCACTTCCTACTATTCATGACGATAGACATCAGCTCACGCTTCATTGTGCAGTAGTTCCGCTGCACTTTATTAAGTTTATTACTCGCAAAAGACAGCGGGACCTCCACCCCATTCTGAACCTGACTCAACACACCTGAAATTGCAAATCCCGATGCATCACTGTCCAGAATAAACTGACCCACCGCACACGGATAGCGTAACACTGGGGTCTGGGCGAAGGCTCTTTTTAAGTCCAGAAATGCCGCTTCCTGAGCTTTTCCCCACACAAAATTGATTTTTTTTCACGGTGACGACCAAGTCCTGCAAAGGAACGGCTAACCGCGCAAAATCCGCAATGAAATTGCGGTAATAAGACACAAACCCAAGGAATGATCTAACCTCCTTCATATGCTCAGGCCTGGGCCAACCCGCAATTGCGGAGAGCTTCTCCAGGTCCACCTTAATCCCCCCTGCAGAAACAACACGCCCTAGGTACTGCATCTCTCATCTAAAAAGTCTACACTTCGAAGCTTTGAGCTTAAGTCCATAAGAACACAAATGATCAAACACTGTGTAAAATTGTCCGATTTGATGCATGTGAACCGAGGTGAAATTACTATAATAAATTACAGACTGTCTATATAATGATAAGAGTTAAAATATAAAAACCCAAAGGCATATGAGGGATGTGTGAAATTGGTAAACTATTATTCATTGAGTATAGAATTTGTATAATTGAATAGTCTTTGGAGGGAGTGTCACTTCCTGGTTTGGCTAAGAACAGTCTTTGGAAGAGTCACCTCACATGCCCCATTCCCCCCCACATGGAATTGTTATGATCATTGACCACTGCATTGTATTCTAATTGGAGGATTAAGTCATGTGACCACTGCATTGTACTGTGATTGATGAATTGAATCATGTTACCACGGCCATCTTGGATCTTGAGAAAACCTATATAAGCCAATAAATTGAAGAGTCTCACTCTCTTACTTTCACTCTAACCCTGTTTCCTTCATTACCTGTAGTGCTTTCATTTGACCTATTTACACCACCCACACCACCAGCCGGCACGTTTACAACTGCTTGAACCCGATCCTGGCATTCGTTCAGCATCCGACCAAGACAATGATGCCATCTAAATACACCAGGCAGATCCTCCACTGAAGACCAGCTAGCATATCAGTCATCATCTTCGCAAATGTGGCTGGTGCATTACACAATCCAAACGGCATAACGTTTGGCTTGAACAAGCCCAGGTGAGTACTAAAAGCAGTTTTAGCAATGTTCCCTGGATCCATCGCTACCTGATGATAACCAGATTGCAGATCCAGAGTGCAAAACCACTCATTACCCCCCAAACTCTCAAGCGACTCATCTATGCACGGTAACGGGTAAGCATTTTTCCACGTCACAGAATTGAGTTTTTTATAGTCAATGCAGAAGCGAATTGAACCGTCTTTCTTCTTGACTAAATGGACTGGTGAACTCCATGGGGAATCACTGCTTCTAATCACCCCACTATCCAACAGCTTATGCAGCTCAGTCTGCAGCGCATCCTTCTTAGAATGCACGAAGCGCCGAAAGGGAATCCTAAAAGCGGCGGAATCGCTGACATCAATGCCATGCTTAACCACCTCTGTCCAGCCCAACATCTCACCAGGAACTGCGAAAACCTGAATATTACTTTCCAGAAATCCCACCACCAGAGAGCACTCAGACTCAGTTTTCACATCGCACCCCATAGCTAGAGGTACAAGATGGGCAGGCAAGCTGCCACCCAGGGCCCCAGTTACCTCAGGGGGTGCCACACACTCCTCCGTAGTACCAAATGTAACCATCTCAGATATGTCCTCAGAGCCGCGATGCCCACTTCCCCTCTACTACTCACAACAATAGAAGGACAATTTAACTGCGTCACCCGCACTTGCGCGACACACAGATCAGGCCAACCACTGCCCCAATTACCCTGTAACTGAGAACAGCTGACCGCGCAACACTGCCCCGCACCAACCCCGACCACTGGGTCAACTGCCCTCACAGCTGACTCGGCGCCCTCGTTGCCGCGAGCAATGTCAACACTGGATTGTTTACCTAACTCAACTCTCGCGTATTTGCAATGAACATCACCAAAGTCAGTAGCTTCATTAATCAACCCGATGGTCGTACCCTTCTGCAACCTAACTGTATAATGATTCGGATTAAACAAAGGCACAACTGAGTCAAGAGGTCTCCACACTAGCGTATTCATGTCCGTTTCATGTCCGTTACATGTCCGTTTTATGTCCGTTCGTCCAGCGGCCATTGAATCGATAGCAAAACATTTTTACACATTTTAATATATTTTGATACTGGACTAGAAAATTCTGTCCGTTGCTCAATCCTCCGAGGTGTGACAGCGGCTTAAGAAACGTTGAGACTCGTCAGTACTTGGACGGGTGACCAGGCTGGGTATACGAGTTGCGGTAGGTGGCCGTTTTTGCTTTCATGTTGTGTGTCTGTGTAATTGCTTAATCGCCGAAGATGTAAGTTTATCTTTTGGCTTGTGGAGTTGAAAAATAGAGTCCTACATGACTTTCTCCCAGTGGCTATCTAAGCAGCATGTACAGCTGCACTTATGTCTACGGCCATATCAAATTGAAACCACCGGTTCTCGTCTGATCACCGAAGTTAAGCAACGTTGAGACTCGTCCGTACTTGGATGGGTGACCACCTGGGAATGCGAGTTGCCGTAGGTGGCCCTTTTGGCTTTTTTTTTGTTTAATCGCCGAAGATGTAAGTGATCAATTTATGTTTTGGATTGTCGAGTTGAAAAATAGAGTCCTACCTGACTTTCTCCTGGTGGCTATTTAAGCAGCGTGTACAACAGCACTCATACACAAAACTAGGAACGGATGCCGCTGGATTGAGGCCTATGGTTCTTGCCCGGTTTGAGTTTGTTTCGCCCGTTGGCTATCCGTTCCATGGTGGGGAATGAGCGTGTGCTCATTCAGGGTCATTGCAGGGCACACGGGGCGGCGAGGTGCCACACCCACCCCCTCGCCCCCCACCACCAGGGGGGGGCGAGGGGGTGGGCACACCTCAGGCTCTTCGAGGGTGTGGGGGGGGGGGCCCACAGAGCCTGCAAACCGATGCTCACGCCCTCAACTGGTCTCACTGCCTCACACATCCGGTCTGACCACTACACAATTTTACTTTGGCACCCGGGGCATCTCGCAAACACCAACGAGATATGCCCAGACACGGATCGGCCGGGAAAAAGCAGCGGGCTGCACGACCTGCACGGAATATCATGGGGTCCGGGCCTGGGGGATCCTGCTCCATACTTCCGCTCGGGGAGGAGAGCCCCCACGACAATGGAGGCTCACCGCGGGGAGCGGGGTGCTCCGCCATTGATAGTGACGACTCCTACATACCACCGGGGCAATCCTCCCCGTGGCCGGCCGGGGCGGCCACGTCCCCACACGACGTGCGGCCCGTACATGGTGAGGAGGCGGACACCCACATGGAGCGACGTTTGGCAGAAATGGAGGCTAGATTCGACGACTGGATCGGGGCCCTCCACGACGCCATACTTCTCATAGCAGAGGCGGCCAGGGGGCGGGACCCGCCCCAGATCAACCCGCCGGCGCGCACTGATGACCGCCCCGGCGCCCCATCGGCCATTCGAGAAAATGAGGCTGCAGACGTGGCTGCCAAAGAAGCTCTCGACAAATGCATTACACCTCTTCCCATTCCTCACAAGGAAAAAGTGGCAATTACAATGGGATGAAGCTGTCATGAACAAGCTTCATGCAATTCAGCCCACCCTTGGCAAATTTTCAGGTGCTTGTCATAGAAATAGACGCGAAGAGACCGTTGTTGCACGTATGCGAATTGGACATAGCTATTTGACTCATAGTTACCTTTTTAAAGCAGAAGACCAGCCAGAATGCATACCATGTGGAGTGCCTCTGACTGTGAAACATATTTTGATTGAATGCATTGACTTTGCAAATGTTCGAGCGCAGTATTTTAATGTAGCAAGTATGAAATGTTTATTTGACACTGTTAGTACTGCCTTAGTTTTATCATTTTTAAAGCACATTGGACTGTTTAATCGGTTTTAAGACATTTTTGATGGCATTGTATAGCCCTTAGTGTGCTGATATGCCGCTAAGCATTTATTCATTCATTCATTCCCATCGGCTGCCCCCCGCCCAGTGCCTGGCGTGGCCCCGCAACAGGGCCAGGTCAGGGGAGTCCATACGCGGGCCCCCGCACGAAAAGGGGGCGACACAGCCGGTTCTCCTGCCTCGCATCGTACAGGGCTTGGCACTGGATCCCCTGCTTGCGGTCGGATCCCCGGTCGGAGCGGTCGTCCCGGCAGCCGACGCCCACTGGGACGGGATCGCTCGCAGGCAGGCTAGGGCCCAGCAAATAGAAGCGCTCAACGATGAGATGGATCGTGACCGCGCGCGGGACCGCAGGCTGGAAGGTAGGCGAACCATCATGCATGACATGTTTGTAGCAAACCCGATATCCAAGCCTTACATGTACCTGGAGCGGGCTGAATGACAGTCTGCTGCTCAGAAACTGGCTGCGCGTGGTACCATGACTGAGGGGGAGCACCTCTGCGCGTTCATGGCCCTACTCGACGACGAGCCGGTATACGACCCGCGTGACTACAGGGACATGATTGACCATTACCGGTGCATCTCTGAGGAGTGCATGACGAAGCTTTGGCCCATGGTATGCAAATGGTCGCAGCGGATCTTTGATAGTATTGAAAAGAACAAGATTATGTGGTCCGATAGGAACGCCATGCTGCACGAGCAGCTCACCTATTACACAGCCGCGTCCACCCCGACCCGGGCGGACGCACGTTGCGGACGGGAAGAAAACAATGGCAACAACAAACCTGGATGACCCGCATCGAGGCAGAGGCTCACGAGCGGCCATGCCACGCGTTTAACTCAGCCTGCTGCTGTACCCTCCCCCAGCACCACCAGGATGGCCCGACGAGGTCGTCCATGCCTGTGCGCACTGCTTTAGGGTCACACAGGCGTTCTATGACCATTCTGAGCAGCAGTGCCGCCGGAAGGCATGGTATGGTGCAAAAAACTAGATGTGGGGGAGGCGGCCCAATGGCCCCCCCCGACCTCCGCCTCATCTGCCTGCGTCGCCGACAGCAGGCCGTGGGGGCGACATCAACCATGGCACGCCCAACGACCACCGCCCCCGCCATGGCGGATGGCGGCGGGGACCACACACCTCAAGCCGGCGCACGGGCACCCGCTGAACCCACTGGCCCCGCACCCGCTGACCCCCGGCACGCCCCCTCCCCCTGCCCCTGCCCGCCCAGCACTCCTCGGGCGCGGTGGAGCGGGCCGCGGCGGCGGCAGCACCAACAGGCCGTCTCGCCCCGGCGGCGGGATGGCCATCAGTCATTACCGCCATCTCGCCTCACCGCCATATCGCCGTCTTGCCTCACTGCCACATCTGGAGGTCACGCCATGGCTGGACAACCCGACAGATGCACCACCCATCACCGCGCCATATCGCCGTCTCGCCTCACCCCCACATCTGGCGGACAACCCACGGCTCGCCGACCCGACAGATGCGATGCCCGGCACTGCCGTCCCCCCGGGAGGCGCCAACCCAACACACACACCGCCCCCCCGCCCCCATCACACCTGCCCCTGCCAGTCAGCGCCCACGCTGGCAGATGCGGGCGACCCGACTGGTGTGAGGACCACGGGGATCCGGTGGATTGTGGGCAACGGCCCAGCACTAAATGCAGGCAGTGCCACATAGACTGGCGCCGTGCAAGTATTCGCCACGTGGCGCCCGCCAGCACCACCTCTGAGGCCGGGCCCCCCCACCCGACGTCAGCGGGGCACCCACTAGCGGCCCCGGTGCCACCCGCAGTGGCGGGGAGGCCCATCCCGACTTTGACCGGATCCGGACCCACTGCGTTCAGGATGCCACAACCCTCCCCGGGAGCCGCATCGACCCCGCCCCCCGGGCATTCGCGGCACACTGCCGTGACCACTGGCTGCGCCCCACCTCCGCGGTAGATGGCAGCATAGCGAATATATATACGCGGCCGTCCGTGCCACAGGGATGCCCAACGAGGTGGAGGCCCGCATAACGGTACCAAGTGGCATTAGGGTCGACTGGTGAAGTGCCCTGCTCTCCAGGTCCCCAGTCCACCGCCAGCTGGTCAACTTCCTCCAGTTCGGCTTCCCCCTTGGCTACCTCAGCCCCACCTCCGGGACAGGACAGGTCGGGAACCACCCCAGCGCTGCCAAACACCCGGAGGCCGTGGGGGAATAGATCCGCAAGGTGATGGAGTGTGGGGCACTCCACGGCCCCTACCGCAAACCACCCTTCCAACCATGGTTCCATGCCTCACCCATGATGACGAGGGAGAAGGCTGACCCCAGTAAGAGGAGGATTATCACCGACCTCTCCTTCCCCCGCAAAACATCCGTCAATGCGTACATCATCAAGAACACCGCACTGGGCCACACCCGTGACCACTGCCTCCCCACGGTCAATGGGTTCACACGCGAGCTCCGGGCCAGCAGCCCTAACAGCTTCATGTTCACCATGGACATTAGCAGGGCCTACAAGAACTTTAGGTCCTGCCCTCTCAACTGGCCCCTCCTCGTGGCCCACTGGCGGGGTGGCTACTACCTCGACACCTCCGTTCCGTTCGGCACACGCGGGTCCAGCTGCCACATACAGAGGGTGGCGGAGGCAGTAGTTTACATACTATGCGGATGAGCGATAGCCGCCACAATGTATCTGGACGACCTCATAGTCATCGCACCCGACCGCTCGTTTGACGAGCTCGGCCTCCCCGAGGCAGCTGAGAAGACCCAGCCACCCGCGGCGGCCGTACGGTGGCTCAGAATCCTCATAGATGCCCCCACCATGACCCTACCCATGCAGGCAACATGAGGATGGTACACGCCACTGCCGTGAGGGCCCGCATAACCAGGAAGCAGCTCCAGTCCCTGCTTGGAAAGCTCCTTCACCTCTCTAAGTGTGTCCGCCCCGCCAGGCTCTTCGTCGGACGACTGCTAGGGGCCCTCAGGGCCATGTCCGGGACCAGTGCCCACGTTGACGATGAAATGCGGGCGGACCTCGCCTGGTTCCCCGCATTTGCTGAAGGTTGGAACGAAACCGCAATCATCCCCCCCAACCAACCAGGTAGGGACATAGCTGTGGACGCCTGCCTTGGGGGCACAGGCGGGGCCGATGACACGCACGCTTACTCCATGCCCCTCAGGGACGGCTACTGCAATGCCGATGACAGCATCACGCAAATAGAGGCCCTCAATGTGCTGGTCGCGCTCCACACGCTGGCCCGCCTCCACGATACCGGAACCCACATAGCTATATGGTGCGACAACGCCACCGCCGTCCAAGTGCTTTCGTCTGGCAGGGACAGGACCCCCGGCTGCTCGTTTTCGCGAGGGCCACCTGGATGTTCCAGGCAGTCCGGAACGTCCGCATAACCTACCACCACATTCCCGGCCACCTGAATGTCATAGCGGATGCCCTGACTAGGGCCCACATAAGCCATAAGCACCAGGCTACTGCCATAAACATTTGCATTGAAAACTGCTTGACACCTGTTACACCAGCTCTGCTACATTATGCTCCCCTCCAACTTCTTTCTGCTTGTAGGCACGGAGTACGCGGGGCTCGGCCTGGCCGCGATGGCCAGGCAGATGGAGGCCAGGGCCCCGGGGTCGTGGGCCAAATACAACACCACCATCACCAACTACATGGCCCACTGCAACCACTACGCGGTGCAGCCCCTGTCCCCCACCCCGCTCCAGATCAGGTGCTGGGTAGAAGAGCGTGCGGCCCGACTGCCCATCATCTGTGGCGAACTCGGTGTCGCACCTTAGGCTCTTCTTCCGGATCAGGGAGGCCTCCACCCGAAGCATCGACCACATAATGGTGCGACTGGCGATGGACGCACTCCGCAGGTCCAAGATCCACAGGCCCAAGGCCCCCTACACGCACCCATGAGCGTCATATGGCAGGCGGTCATCGACCTCCAGACCGACCCGCCCGGGTGGTGGTGGCCTTCGCACTGCTGGTCATGTTCTTTGCGAGGGCCCGGCAATCTGAGGTCGCGCCGAGGTCGGCGGCCACCTTCGATAGAACACGGCACACCACCAGGGCCGACGTCTGGGAGCCGGACGGGGCACTGTGCATCGACCAGAATTGGGCCAAAAACATGCAGGCCAACAAACAGTCATGCGTTCTGGTGCTGGCCTCGGCTCCGGACCCCAGCTTCTGCCCGGTCCGGGCATACCGTGCGATGCCCCGCATTGCCCCCACCTCCGCCCCCGCCGAGCCCCTCCAGCTGTTCCTGGGGGACAAGCAGCCCATGACCATCCCCTACATCACGCGCAGCTGGAGGGAGGCTCAGGTGGCGCGTTCCTACCGCCCGCCATACACACTCCATGCCATAAGGAGGGCTGTGGCAATGGTCGCATACGCCTCAGGCAACTCTGAGCTCAAGGTGCAGCGATTTGGGGGATGGACCTCCGATAACTACAAACGCTACATCAGCACCCAGGCCTCCAAGAAGGTCAACGCCGCGCTTGTACGAGCCATGACACAGTAGCGTCTGGTACAACCAAACCTACAACAAACGCGGATACTACATTGGCTTGGCCGGAAAAATATAAACAATACCAATAAATCATCAATTAATTATATTGCTGGGGCTCGTAATTAAACAATGGCCATGACTATTCCTCTAATTGACACTTATTAATTAATTAACCATTAATTATTATTATATAACACTCTACATTACTCAACCTCTGCTACCCGCTGGTTGACATCTCCTCACCTCGCCTTGCTCACCTGTCGCACCTCATTCATGCCATTCTCATCCCCCACTCTGATCACCACATGACACTGATTCTTTGCAACTTGCGGACACCTGCAAACCAGAAAGCCATTCATGTAATGCCCCCGGGGGCTGCCCAGAATAAAGACATGTTATCCCAACCGTGCCTCCTTGTCCTGTGTGCCATGGCCGCAATGTCTGTTTCATGTCCGGTTCATGTCCGTTACATGTCCGGTTCCATGTCCGGTTCCATGTCCTTTCCATGTCCGTTTCATGTCCGGTTCATGTCCGTTACATGTCCGGTTCCATGTCCAGTTCCATGTCCGTTCGTTCCATGTCCGTTTCATGCCCGTTTCCTGTCCGTTGCATGTCCGTTTCATGTCCGTTTCATGTCTGTTGCATGTCCGTTTCATGTCCGTTTCATGTCTGGTACATATCCGGGTCATGTCCGGTTCATGTCCGTTTCATGTTCGTTACATGTCCGTTTGATGTCCGTTCGTCCAGCGGCCATTGAATCGATATCGCAACATTTTGACACATTTTAATATATTTTGATACTTATCACCACTGGACTAGACAATTCTGTCCGTTGCTCAATCCGGCGAGGTGTGACAGCGGCTTTAGCAACGTTGAGACTCGTCGGTACTTGGACGGGTGTTCACCTGGGTATACAAATTGTGGTTGGTGGCCGTTTTTGCTTTCTTGTTGTGTGTCTGTGTAATTGCGAAGATGTAAGTGTCCAATTTATCTTCCTAACGTATCATTCTCACGGTGGCTATTTAAGCCGCGTGTACAGCTGCACACATATCGCGTTGAAACCACCGGTTCTCACCCGATCACCGAAGTTAAGCAACGTTGAGACTCGTCAGTACTTGGACCTGTGACCGCCTGGGAATATGAGTAGTGGGGCAGCACTATAAAGTTACCACAAGTGCACACTGTCACACGTGGGTACACTTCCTGATATGATGTTAGATTTTGCTATGATGGAAAGCCCAAACAAACAAAGTCACATGCAGTAGAGGGCAGTTCAGTCAGGGTACTGCCGGGTGGCTAGCGTGCCTCAACCTAGCGCAGTCAAATACAGTTAACTGCGTAGGTGTGTGGCGTAGTCTCTGCCGCCACCCCATGGTAGTGGAGCTCATGTACAGATCACTAGACTAGACTACCTAATCCCCCTACCCACGCTCCCCCATGTATGCAACATTTCACTTAGGTGAGATAGGTGCAGTTACCGACTGTATCCTCGATCCTCAATCCCGATCCCCGATCCCCGACCGCCGGATCACGGATCACAATATCACAGCACAGATATAAATTGGCAATATTGTAGATCTGGGCACAAAGTTGGCAATCTGCCAGGGCATCTCGGCACTAGTTTCTTTTGTTTCCACCGACATCAATGACATAATACCAAAGGCACAGACAAAAATCAATCTATGCGAAGCGTAACCTGGACCACAGTAATGAGGGTTTTTTCCAAGATTTTGTTTCATGAGATGTTTTATTCACCAGATTAAAGTTGCATCGTCAGATGGTTTTGAGTTTCTATCACTTTTCTGTGATCAATATACAGTATAACCTCGCTAAACCAAATTTGAAGGGACCCTAGAAATTTGTTTGGATATACCGATCACTGAGCATTGGTTTAACCGAGTTTTGGCTTCGACTTTGACTTGGCTTTGGCAAAAACGCAGGTACATTATGAATGTAATATACAATATATGTGGACAGTTGTTTTTTATGTATGTACAGTATAAACCCGTTAAACCAAGCTTGGTGGAACCAAACCAGCTGCGTCGTAAGGCCGTCGTAAGGGCGTAGTAGCGGCGCCTTAAGGTCGGCGCAAGGCCGTCGTAAGGCAGTCCTGGCTGCGTCATAGCGGCGTCGCAGCGGCGTCAAAAGGCCTTCGTAAGGGCATCGTAAGTCCGTGGTAGGAGCGTCGTAGGGCCGTCGTAAAGCCTTCGTATGGGCGTCATAGCGGCGTCGCAAGGCCGTCGTAATGCCATTGTAAGGTCGTCGTAGCGGCGTCGTAGCGGCCTCGCAAGGTCGTCGCAATGCAGTCGTAAAGCCGTCGTATGGCCCTTGTAAGGCCGTCGTAGCAGCATCGTAGCGGCGTCGCAGCCGCGTCGTATGGCCGTCGTAAGGCCATCGTAGGACCGTCGTAAGACCGTCGTAAGACCGTCGTAAGGCAGTCGTGACGCCTTCGTAAGGGCGTCGTCGTCGTAGTATCGTCGTAAGGCCGTCGTAGGTTCGTAGCGGCGTGGTAAGGCGTCATAACGCCGTCGTAGCGGCGTCGCAAGGCCGTCGTAAGGCCATCGTAGCGACGCCGTAACGCTGTCTTAATGCCGTCGAAGCTGCGTCGTAAGGCCGTCGTCGTAGCAGCGTCGTAAGGGCATTGTCTTTGTGGGGACTATCGTAAGCTAAATGCAGTGACAACTAAACATGCTTATCCTCTGCCCAGGATACAGGATATTATTGATCAACTTCATGGAGCTAACATTTCTTACCACTCACTGTGTACCTAAAATCCGGTTATTGGCATGTAATGGTAGACGAGGAAAGTAGACCTAAAACAGCTATTAACACTCATATTGGACTGTTTCAATTTAAACAATGCATGCAGTTTGGATTAATTAATGCACCAGCTGATTTCCAAAGAATGATGAATGTTGTTTTCTCAGAGTTTTTGGGAAATGTTGTTTGATTAAATTTAGATGATTTTGTGGTATCATAGTGAATGAATCTGAACCTTTAGATCGAAAAAATGATCCAGGATACATTGTAGTTAGATTACGGGGTTCGGTAGTAACCATGGTAGGGCCTAAGAATGATCGAAAAATTGTTAATCGAGAAAAGGTTTGAATAGTTGATTCTAAAATTAATTGAGATGATTTGGCACCTAGATTAAATCGTACGGAGAGGTTAAAAGGTAGGAGGCAACATTTGCCATTCGATCCAATTGTTTCTGGCCAGGATAAACAAACTAAGTATTTTTGGTTGATAAAAGAAAACAAAAACCTAAAATAATACATTCTCGTGATATTGGTACTGGAGCGTTTACCTGCCAGCGGGCACGTAGAACAGAACCGCTTTTTGCTAGTTATACTGTAATCCAGAGAATTGACCAATCACAGAAAAGAACACCGAGGGGTGATCGATGGCAGCGTGGGCGGCAGAGTGCTTCGGCTCTGCCAGATGGTAAAATTCTTTGTTTGGTGCCACTATTCGGGAATGATTGCGCCATACCTAACCATTGGGCTAATACAAAGCATGAACTAAAAATAGTGCAAGTCGACAGCATTCAAACTGATCGACAGGGTTTACAAGGTTTAGTCATAAGAAATGTTTATGTTCCTAACTAAACTTGCGCCATAGTTTGCGCGTAGCAATGTAAATTGCGCCACTAATAATCATTACTAATTCAATGGAGTTACAGCATGTTGGAGATGGGATAGACTCCACAGTAGCATTGGTATAGTAAGATTATTGACACTTTTACTTACTGATGTTTATATTTCAGGACGGAACATTTGTATGAAATGGAGAAATGGTATAAACATGGAGGGAGTTGTATAGACATTGTTGTGTACATCCATGTACCAAATAAATCTTGTTATTCTATCATGACATAGATGGTAAAAAGTACACCGGTGGCGAGCGGGATGTCACACTAACAATTAACATATGAATTCTTTCCCCATTGACTTTCTACTTATCTAGGTTAGTCATTTGTAGCCAGGTCTAGTGTATGTGTGCACTTGGTGTATTACATAATGTGGCACACGCTAGTTTGTGGTCAGCTGATCACCATATATATACACCATATAGATACACTATATGTAGTTACTCCCATCATACAGCCTACAAGACATGTAAACTATATGTAGATACTCCCATCGTACAGCCTACAATACATGTAAACTATATGTAGTTACTCCCATCGTACAGCCTACAATATACTTACATTATATGTAGTTACTCCCATCGCACAGCCTACAATACATGTACACTATATGTAGTTACTCCCATCGTACATCCTACAATACATGTACACTATATGGAGTTACTCCCATCGTACAGCCTACAATACACATACACTATATATAGTTACTCCCATCATACCGCCTACAATACATGTACACTATATGGAGTTACTCCCATCGTATATCCTGCAAGACATGTAAACTATATGTAGTTACTCCCATCGTACAGCCTACAATACATGTACACTATATGTAGTTACTCCCATCATACAGCCTACAATACTCGTACACTATATATAGTTACTCCCATCGTACAGCCAACAATACATGTACACTATATATAGTTACTCCCATCGTACAGCCTACAATTCATGTACACTATATGTAGTTACTCCCATCGTACAGCCTACAATACACGTACACTATATATAGTTACTCCCATCGTATATCCTGCAAGACATGTAAACTATATGTAGTTACTCCCATCGTACAGCCTACAATACACGTACACTATATATAGTTACTCCCATCGTACAGCCTACAATTCATGTACACTATATGTAGTTACTCCCATCATACAGCCTACAACACACGTACACTATATATAGTTACTCCCATCGTATATCCTGCAAGACATGTAAACTATATGTAGTTACTCCCATCGTACAACCTACAATACATGTACACTATATGTAGTTACTCCCATCGTACAGCCTACAATACATGTACACTCTATGTAGTAACTTCCATCATACAGCCTACAGTACACGTGCAATATATGTAGTTACTCCCATCGTACAGCCTACCATACATGTACACTATATGTAGTTACTCCCATCGTACAGCCTACAATACATGTACACTCTATGTAGTAACTTCCATCATACAACCTACGACACACGTACACTATATGTAGTTACTCCCATCGTACAGCCTACAATACATGTACACTATATGTAGTTACTCCCATCATACAGCCTACACTACACGTACACTATATGTAGTAACTTCCATCATACAGCCTACAATAAACGTACACTATATGTAGTTACTCCCATCGTACAGCCTACAATACATGTCCACTATATGTAGAAACTTCCATCATACAACCTACGATACACATACACTATATGTAGTTACTCCCATCACACAGCCTACACTACACGTACACTATATGTAGTTACTCACATAAGTACAGCCTACAATACATACAATATCTAGTTACTCCCATTGTACAGCCTACAAGACATGTACACTATATGTAGTTACTCCCATCACACATCCTACAATACATGTACGATATATGTAGTTACTCCCATCACACAGGCTACAATACATGTACACTATATATAGTTACTCCCGTCATACAACCTACAATACACGTACACTATATATAGTTACTCCCTTCATACAGCCTACACTACATGTACACTATATGTAGTTACTCCCATCATACAACCTACAATACACGGACACTATATGTAGTTACTCCCATCGTACAGCCTACAATACATGTACACTATATGTAGTTACTCCCATCATACAGCCTACAATACACATACACTATATGTAGTTACTCCCATCACACAGCCTACAATACATGTACACTATATATAGTTACTCCCATCATACAACCTACAATACATGTACACTATATATGTAGTAACTCCCATCGTACAGCCTACAATACACTTACACTATATGTAGTTACTCCAATCATACAGCCTACAATACATGTACACTATATGTAGTTACTCCAATCGTACATCCTACAATACATGTATACTATATGTAGTTACTCCCATCGCACAGCCTGCAATACCCTACACTATATATACTTACTCCCATCACACAGCCTACGATCATCGTCATCATGCTGTCATTAGCGATGCGACAAAGACTGCTTTCATTACTTGACTGCTGCTCTCCATTTAGCTCTCTGCTGGGAGAGTGATGTCCATGAGTCAGTCTTAATGTCTCTCAGCTTTAGGTTTCTCTTGACGGTATCCTTGAACCGGAGACGAGGGCGCCCTCTCTTTCTGTAACCAGAAGACAGTTGAGAATAAAGGATCTGCTTTGGTAGCCTGTCTGATGACATCCTCATGAGGTGTCCAGTCCACCGGAGATTCTTTTTGATCAGAAGATCCTCCATAGAGGGCAGCCCTGTCCATTCGAGTATTTCCTTATTTGTCACTTTGTCCTTCCAGGTTAGCCTCATGATTGAGCGCAGATGTCGCATCATGAAGGCATGCAGCTTTTTCACCTGTCGTCTGTACACTGTCCAGGCCTCTGCTCCGTACATTTTATGAAAGCTGCCTGCAAAAGTGTTGAAGTGCTGCTGGCCTTTGCAAGTTACCAGCTGCACTCTCTCGGGGAGCAAATAGAGGTTTCACACCGGCAAGAACAAGACCAGACAGGCACAAACTATTTGTCCCTGCAGTGGCTGGTCGGGATATGTTGGAAGTTCCATAACTCAACCGGCCTTAATGCTGCCCCAGTGACATGGTTTTCTGTTTAGGGTTTGCTCCCTTAGCCTTCGGTTCTGTCAAGAACCTGTACCACAAGGCAGTGGTTTACAACTCTGCAGGGAAGGGACGTCAAACTCCCTGAGGTATTGCAATAATAGACATGTTATGATGGGAGTAACACATCGTACAGCCTACAATACACATACACTATATGTAGTTACTCCCATCACACAGCCTACAATACACGTACACCATATGTAGTTACTCCCATCGTACATCCTGCAATACATGTAAACTATATGTAGTTACTCCCATCGCACAGCCTACAATACATGTACACTATATGTAGTTACTCCTATCGTACAGCCTATAATACATGTACACTATATGTAGTTACTCCCATCGTACAGCCTACAATACATGTGAAGTGGGCGAGACTACTCGACCGATTATTTGCGGGCTCGCATTTTGCCATTTGGGCGCGAGCTCGCAACTGCCACATTTGCGAGGCCGGGTTCCCTGCTGTAAAGCGTTGCTGGGATACGTCGATTGTGACTATCCTAGCAACGATAGGAGGTCGGGGGTTCGGACCCAAACCCATTGGACGTGTTTTTGCACGCTCCGATGTTTTACCCGAGATTTAGGCCTTTATTATGGAAATTCCATACCTATTTAACTTAATTATATGGGAGGGGATTTGACTAGTAACATACATTATATTGTTGAACCATATTTAACTAATAACATAAGTTATATTGCTAAATTCATCCTGTTAGTAAGAGGTAATAATAAAACGGTGAGCTCCTAAGAAGTGACATGAATGTTCCTTGCATTCTTTACTATTCTCCAGACTTATATTATTAACCGCTATGGTCAACTTCATATTGCTATTTTGATCGCTCTATAATCTTCCCCTTCCGCCCCACGGTCTGTAAGGAGTCAAACTCTCCACCTAGAACGTTGCTAGACAAGGGCAAAGCTGGCAGGGAGGCGGACAACCGGTGGCGGGACGCACAAGACATTCACATGGAAACAATTATTTATATTAACCCGCAGGCTCGCCTTAATGGGGGTGGAATAGCCCGACGGTTAAACTGGGGCCATGACCAGGATAGTAAGGAGTGTAATACCTTTTAGTTCACTTCTGTACGTGTAGAAATTGTTTTTTTATAGCTTATTCGGGTAGTGTTGACAGTGTCAGACCGGCATCTGTCTTTAGGCTTCATGACGTGACGTGACGGTTTAGGGAGTACCCAGGGTTGCATTATAATAGAGAAATAATAGTGTTCAACTAAATTGGTATTCCTGTTTTAATTTGCGGCTAGTCGTATAGATTTCGCTGTGAGGGCCGAGAGCCTAGAGTGCGCAGTGGGTACCTCCAACGCGAATCATGGCCTGACTAGCGTTGGCCCGTAATAACGACGTACCTTTGTGTCGCTCTGAATGGATAGAGTCGTTGGAGACGAGGATTAGCTACCCCGGCATAAGGCATTAACGTGCGTTATATTTAGTTAGAGTTTTAAACAAATTTGCTACCGTGGCCTGCCGATATTCCAGATCGGTCAGAATGAACGTTTAGTTGGGCTGAGGCAGTTATCTTTGAACTGGTCCGCCTTTTTCCATTTGTTACCTGTCTCCTAGCGACGAAGCGCATCATGGAGTGGAGGTGACGTCATTGTAATGATCATGAACCGACTCTACACAACGACGTCTAGTTTCATAATGCTTTATTTGGGTTCCGCGCAGACGGCGCTGCCGGCCCGATCAGGGTTTCGGTTTCCGGGTGCTCGCGTCGTACATACACTACATCTCCCTTTTATACATTTTGCATTGAAATGAAAGCACAGTAAGCTACCGATGATTTTAACCTCTCCCTGTGTATGGCTTCCGAGGATCGCAAGTAACATTCAGTCGTGACGTCATTCATTTCTGTGACCTTATGTTTCTTACATCATTTACGACTTACCGCGTTGTGGCTGGCATGCAAGCACAGCCCTGTTTCCTTCCGAAGGTAGCCCCTAAACCGGCTTGTTAATTTTTTATATTTTTTTTATATATAGTTTTGACCTTACACTATGGTCTTTTTGGACGTGTGTCATTTCGTGGATACTTATACTTATTTCTAACATTTAGCGCATGCACATTTATAACATTGTATATATTGGTATGTAATAATGTTTGACTTTGTGTCTGTACGTACCAACCGTGTGACCTTGTGCATTCATTTGCGCACATGTGCATCTCGTCGTAGATGTGGGTCGCTGTCGCGTTGCCGATACGTGTGACATGTTTATTACCTACTGATACGCTAGCTTTTGTGGCGGTTTTACTTTTCGTCCGTATCTCGTTGTGTATGGGCTTTGTGACGCGTTCTCACTGGCTTTATCAGTTTGGGACCCGTGTTGTGTGTGCGGGTTGAGTTGTTCAATGTTCTGATTATTTTCCTTTGTCTGGAATATATGTTTTCGGTTTCGTACTAGGTTATGATTTTTGTTGTTGCGTACTACGTATTTTCTTGTCTCGTTGTCGCCCGCCTTTTCTATCACCCGTTGGGCCCATTTCCCTTTGTGGGTTAGATACCGCACGTATTGTCCGGCCTGTATGATGTTGTGATTCTTCCCTGCATGGCGGTCGTAGCGTTGTTTTTGTTTAATTTGTACATTTCTGATTTGTTGTTTTGCTACTCTAGTTACTTTGGGTTTTAATTGTTGTGCTGTTGTTGGCAGTTTCGAACGTAGCTTTCTACTCATTAGCATTTGCGCTGGCGATGCGTCTATGTCTGCCAGCGGAGTGTTTCTGTAGTTTAGCAGGAACAGGTTGTAGTCTTTTGTCTCTGTCATGGCCTTTTTTATCATTTTCTTTACTGTTTGGATATGCCTTTCGGCCTGCCCGTTGCTTTGTGGAAAGTGCGGACTCGAAAACGTGATTTTGAATCCGTATTGTTCTGCGAATTTGTTATATTCCTCCCCTGCGAATTGTGGACCATTGTCAGACACTACATTCTCTGGAATGCCGTGCTGACCAAATATTTGCTTCATTGCTTTTATCACTGCACTGCTTGTTGTTGTCTGTAGCTCTACCACTTCTGGATATTTCGACCAGTAATCTACGATTAGTAAGTATGTTTGATTTTCTATTTGGAACAGATCGGCCCCTATTTTGTTGAACGGTGAGCATGGTATTTCATGTGATGTTAATGGTTCACTGTGTTGTTTGTTCCTGTACTGTTGGCATAACGTGCATCTTTTAATTTTGTCTTCTAGTTGTGTTTGCATACCTGGCCAAAAAACGTGTTCTCTTGCTAGTCGCTTACTTTTGATTATTCCCTGGTGTGTTTCGTGTAATCTTGTTAACATTTCCTTTTGCAGTTCTGAGGGTATTATTATTCTGTTACCTTTTAGTAATACTCCGTTGGCCCTGGTTATTTTGTGCCGGAACGTATGGAATGGCGTCACACATTTCGGTACTGAGTTTTTATCCTCTGGCCATCCGTTCTCAACCATTTTGATTACTTCAGTTAGCACTTTATCTTTGTTTGTTTCTTTTGCGATGTCATTAAGGCCCCCTTGTACTAAGTGTATTGCTGCTAATGTGATGTCTGTGTCGAACAGCTGCTCAGGTCCTGTCTTGTCGCTGTGGTCTCTGGACAACGGATCTGCAACATACATATTACAACCCTTTATGTGGACCAGTTTTAGGTTGTAATTCAATAAGCGCATCCTCATGCGTTGCATGCGTGCGGACAGTTGGTACATTGGTTTATTTACAATTGCTACCAGTGGTTTATGATCTGTTTCGACCCGTACCTTCTTTCCGAATATGTAGTTATGGAACTTCGTGCAACCGAAACAGATTGCTAAGAGTTCTTTTTCGATCACCGCATAGCTGCTTTGGGTCTCGTCAAGCGCTTTGCCATTGCTATTGGCCTGCCTTCTTGCAACAGTGCCGCCCCGAGCCCTGACTTTGAGGCATCAACTTGGAGAGTTATCTCTTTAGTTACGTCATAGAATCTGAGGACAGGTGCTTTTGTGATCATTTTTTTTAGATTATCGAATGCATTTTGTTGCGATTCTTGCAAATGCCATGCCGTTTCCTTTACTGTTAGAATGCGTAATGGTTTTGTTAGTTCTGCGAGGTTGGGCATGAATTTAGCTACATAGGCTACCATGCCCAAGAATCTTTGTACCGACTGTTTGTTGGTGGGTGTGGGCATGTATGTTATTGCTTGTACTCTCTCATTGCTTGGTTTCACCCCTTCTTCCGAAATGACGTGGCCTACGTAATTGACACTTGTTTTACCAATGCTAGATTTGTCAGGATTTAGGGTTAATCCAACCTCTCGTGCCCGTTCTAGGACAGCGTTGAGATTTGCGTTGTGCTCGGTTATTGTTTTCCCGTACACCAAAATGTCATCTGTAATTACGTTAACTCCCTTCAAATCATGCAGAATTTTATTCATTTCGTATATGAAGATGTCCCCGGCAGTTTTAATGCCAAACGGTAGCCTTGTGTATCTATATCTGCCCCAGGGGGTGTTAAACGTGCATAGTTTTGAGCTGTCTATGTCTAGTTGAATTTGCCAATAACCATTTTTTGCGTCAAGGACTGAAAAGTATTTTGCCTCGTCTAACTTTGCTATGACCTCCTCTACCGTACGTGTCGGGTATGGGCCCCCATTAGGATTGCTTTGTTTAGTCTGGTTGGGTCTAAGCACACTCTGATTTTGTCTTTTTTCCTGACCACCGTTATTGAACTGACCCACGGCGTCGGTTCTGTCTCTTCTACTATTACCCCCAGTTTCAGCATTCGGTCTAATTCTGCCTTTACCTTGTTTTCAATGGCATGCGGTACCCGTCTGGGCGAGTCAATGACTGGTTGCACTGTACTGTCTGTGTATATCTTAGCATTTATTTTAATCGTGCCTAGACCCGTGAACACATCGTTAAATGTTTTTACCGTGTTCTGTGAATCACTGATGTCTCTGTTTTCCTCCGTCTGGACACTGTCGATGCGCGATAGGATGCGTAGTCGGACGCACGCCTCCTTGCCGAGGATGGGGCATCCTGTCTCTGTCACTTGGAATCGTAGACACTGATCCCGCACTAGCAGCGATGTTTCTCCTCTCGGCACTATCTTTTCCCCCGAGTACGTGACGAGTCGACATCTTGATGTTTTTAATTCCGCGTTGTTGATTCTGCTGAATAAGTTCATTGGAATTATGTTTGCTTCAGAGCCCGTATCCAATTTGAATTTGATATTGACGGGGCCCACAGGTATTTCGGCAAACCACAAATCGCTTGTCTTGCTGTCATCTCTCTCGATGGCTCCCACGAACAGGTCAAATTCCGGGTTTTCGAATTCCTTCTCGTCGTCTTCATCGTGTTCGTTTAGGACTATCTCATTTATGCTTGTGGTTTTGCCCCGGCACACTTTCGCGAAATGTCCTATCTTTTTGCACACCGAGCACGATTTGCCTTTTGCGGGGCATGCGTCGCGACCGTTTCGGTGAGTGTACCCGCACCATGAACAATTTGCGCGCACGTCTCCGGGTCTGCTGGCTTGATCCCGGCTCCCTCTGGCGGCCGGCCGTTGCCTCTGCTGCTGCCTGGAGTCGTACGTTTGTGGTGTTTGGCGGGCCGTATCCTCACGTCGTACGTAATCCACCGCATGTTCGCCGCTTGTCGCCCCTGCCAACTGTCGTCCTGTGTGTTCGCTCAGGCGGCATATTTCCTCGCACATCTTGAGAGACAGTTTTGGCGTTCTTAAGAGCCGATCGCGTAGCTCATTGCATTTGACACCGCTCACTAGTCTGTCGCACATCAATGATTCTTCTAGGCCTTCGTATTGACAGTGTCCGATTCGGTGTCGCACTTCTCTTATGTATGTGTCCATCGTCTCTTGGCCCTGGTTATACGAGTTAAACTTGTACCGAGTTACAGTCAAGTTTGTTCGTCCTTCACAGTATATCCGGAACGCTTCCCGGAGTGGTTCGATTTTGTCTATTTCGGCGGCCGTGAATGTCATTGCTTGATGCACTTTTTGCGCTTCTGCTCCTGCCACGTGTAAAAACACGCAGCACTGCACCTTCTCGCTCGTACTCAGCACTCCGGCTGCTGTGGCGTAGATCTGGTAGGAATGGCTCCAGGCTTTCCAGTTAGCCGCCAAGTCCTCATTCAACTTCAGTGCGGCGGGGGGTTTCAACCCGGAAAGAGCCATTTTGCTTCAGTTTCCCGCTTCTGACACCATGTAATGATCATGAACCGACTCTACACAACGACATCTAGTTTCATAATGCTTTATTTGGGTTCCGCGCAGACGGCGCTGCCGGCCCGATCAGGGTTTCGGTTTCCGGGTGCTCGCGTCGTACATACACTACAGTCATGATGCGTGATTGGAGCTTCATGGCAGACGTTTGGCAGATCTCAGACTGTTTGGTTGCGTTTGAAACGTGCTGCTCTGTTTTTTTAATTTTGTTATTACCCTACCTTTTCAATTTTACTTGTGGTCTTTTTACTCTTTTAGGCTTCTATTAATTTCTTATAAACATTAACTGTAATTTCTAGAAATTGTCTAAATTTATAAGCGTATATATATATATCAATATAGTAGGAAAAGAAATAAGTAGAAGAACCACAAATATCAACTGATATTACTGTATATTTGACTTATTTTGCTCACCACTTGTTCTGGCTTTTCATCTTATTTTTTTTAGGGTTCAACATTTTAGCATAATTCTCTTATTTTATTAACTGTCCATTTCTGATTTTTTTTAACTTTCATATGTTCTCTGAACTAGCATACAGACACCCTGCAGTGATCGTCGTTGGAGGAACCATGCACAGGGTAGGACGTGAAGACCATGAGATCTGTCTTCACGATCATATTCGTCTATTTTTCTGTTAAACATGTCTTATTTTTAGCCCTCCTGGTAGAGTTATTAGGGTCTATCTTGTGATATCTATTTATATGGGTGCTATTCGGATGGTTTGGGGAGGTTTTTATGAGATATTAAGTCAAAATATCATGACGAACGCAGGGTAGGGCGTGAGGCAGTGTATTCGCTTTTCACGGTCGTATTCGTCCATTTTTCTGTTAAACTGCATTATTTTTTTGCATTAATCTTACTTCTAATTCCAAATTTAGGCTTTATTTTGTCATATTAATGTTTCTTTCCATCCAAATTTGGGGTTTATTTTGTCCATATTCAACACACTTCGGATGGTTGTATTCGGGGCCTGTTATGGGCTATTCTATTTCTTAACTCAGGTTCATGTGTTTAAATGTCTTATTTTGACACTCCTGGTGCAATTTAGTTCAAAATTAAAGTATTTTTTGTATTTATTTTGTCCATATTTATGCATTTCGGGTGGTTTTCGTGCTAAAATAAGCTCACTCGCAAATTTGCGGGGACGAGGAAATGCAGTTGTCATCAACAAATGGACCACGGTTACCAAGCGATGGTAAACAAATTGCAGTTATCTGGCAACAGGGTATCTTTTAGAAGATTGGAAAACTTGATTCGTTTGTAATTCCATAGGCCTACAGCATTTATGCAATCCTTAATGTTATCTTTAATCAACATTTGGGGTTATTTGTTTTATATTTATTCATATTCTCGATGTCAGCATGACGTCACAACCCCGGAAACTAGCCTGTGAAGGGTAAAATACTGCAGTGATGTGTGCTGCTGCAATGCTATGTCTATGCCAAGCATTTATTTTTGTAAAATAGATTTAAAAGCTTTCATTGGATCGATTAAAAATATCTTGATGCGCAATTGAAGAGGAAGATCTGAAGTATTTAATGTAACCTAAGAGCAATTTATGCTGAAAGTATTAAAAACAGAGATAATAGTGAAAGTTGGGATATTCTGAGTGTCAGTGCCAGTGTTAGCCTTCCCAGATCATGGCCTCAAAAACTATTTTCGCAAAATAAATTCAAGAACTTCCAATTGGCTGATAAAAAAAAAGCTGAATGTGAAATTGCAGACAAAAAGATCTGAACTATTTAATAGAAACAAGAGAAATTTGCTTTCAAAGCACCAAACATCACAACTTACTGTGATAGTTAGGGTGGTTTTAATGTTGTCTCTATGACAGTGGCACTTGTTTTACCCTTTGCGCGGTGTGAACGCCAAAAGTGCCCGGATGTCCGACATCGAGAATTTGCACCGTTGTAGTTTAATTAAAGTAACAGGACGAGGAGGTCGAACATATTCGGCCGTTTTCGTCGTCTTTCTTTATTTCGTATTTTCGGCATTATTTTGCCATTAATATTACCTTTAAACCAAAATTACCAGTTATTTGTTTTATATATATTTATATTCACAAATTTTAAATATTATAGTTCATATAAAGTAATATGACGACGATATCAACCATATTCGGCCGTTTTTCGTCGTGTTATGTTAAAACTTCTTATTTTTGGCATTATTAATGCTACTTTTAGTTCCAAAATTACAGTTGATTTTTAATTGTATCTTTATTTATATATAAACATTTCGACTGGAACTTGCAATGTATTCCACCATTTATTTATTAAACTCAGATATTATATGCTTTTACTGTGCTAAACATGCCTGTGACATTAACTCAAAAGCAACACTGTTTATTTAGAAATGTATATATGCATATCCTAGAATGTTCATATTATATATCTAAAATGTCATCTAATAGTGCTTTAAGTAACCTGATGCTCTGTTCAAATTGTATTTATGGTAATTGCTCTAAATAACCTGAATCTATGCTCAACTCATATAAAGTAATTGTAATGTACTATCAAATACTGCTGGTTTGCTGCTGTTATTTGTTTTGTGTTTATTCACAAAATTTAAATATTATAGGTTAATGTTACTTTTAGTTCCACAATTATTGTTGACTGGTATTTATTTGAGCATATATAATACATTTCGGGTGTATTTCACTACTTCTTTATTAAAATCATATATTATATGCATTCTACTGTGCTAGACATTTAAATTGAAAACTAACATTATGCAAGTAGCCAAGTAATATGACTCACCAGGGCAGCACTTGAATTATTCTGTACATGAATTATTCTGTATGTAAATCTATTTTTGGTCATGGCCATAGCTGAACCACCGATAGCTGGCATGATTAACCTTGTACTGTAATATCAGTAAAATTGTGATAGATACTCTTTATTTCTGTTTCACCTTATATCTAAAAATAAATTCATTGTATTTATTGTGAGTGCTCTGAGTAACCTGATTCTCTGCTAAAAAATAATAAATATGTTCTTAAAATGTCACAATATCCATCTGTAATTATTATATCTTCTTCATATATTTTATTACTGTCTTTATTATTTCCACATACAGACAACATTTAGGCACACACAAACAAATCAACCGCTCGACGACGAAGGCATGTAACCAAGTCCAGCCTTCCCTGAGCACTGGATTTGCGGGGTGAGCAGCCAAACCACCCGCAGTTAACCGATCCAGCCTGCACTGACAGCTGGATTTGCGGGGTGAGCAGCCAAACCACCCGCGGTTAACCGATCCAACCTACACTACGAGCTGGATTTGCGGGGCGAGCAGCAACCGCCCGCGGGTAGCCGATCCAGCCTACACTATGAGCTGGATTTGCCGGGTGAGTAGCAACCACCCGCGGTTAACCGATCCAGCCTAAATTACGAGCTGGATTTGCGGGGCGAGCAGCAACCACCCACGGTTAGCCGATCCAGCCTACATTACGAGCTGGATACGAGCTGGATTTGCGGGGCGACCAATCACCCACAAATAGCAAGTCCAGCCAGCAGGGACAGTTGAATTCGCGGGACGAGCAGTGGCCACCCACAGAATCCGGACGAGGGCATCACATTAGGTATTGTTTTGGGCATATTCTATTTACGGGGATGGGTTCACGGGGCTATGCAATATGCGGGGTCTATTTAAATGATACACTTATATTTTTATCTTGTAAAAAACACACCACCACATTAAAAATACACCCTGATTTGTATATAGTTTGTAATATAGTTTGTAATATTGTATGTGGTATATTATTGGTATATTGGTTGATCAGACAATCAGTTGGGACAACTGTTTTAAGTTGAGCAACTTCTATTATGAGGATTGTAACTTATTGATTTCGGGGTGATTTCATGAAGTAAAAATTTAATTAAAACCATACATGTTGGTAAAACCAATTGAAATTATACCACAGAATCCTTGTAAGCCTTCACGGTTAAACTGGTAGACAAGGGGATGGGGGCCAAATCAAATTGTAACATATTAACCCTAAACTTAAATTTAAATAAAAATAAAACTAACCAGGTTTCTATGAGAGTAAACATAGGTGAACATTCTACAATTTGTTTTAATTATCAAAATAATAGCAATTTTTCCCAGGCTGCTTTCTTCCGGAGGGAAACCGCCTGTGGTTGGTAAACCTATTATAGTAAATATAAAAAACTGGCACTGAAATATATCAAATGTTTATATTTGGTCATCTGAAAGGACACTGGAATATTCAAAATGTTAGGCAACAAACACCAGTTAGGCCTATGTAATATAACTAAAAGGTTAAACTGGTGAATATGTTCCTCATGGTTGAACTGGTGAATATATTCTTCACGGTTAAACTGGTTCAAAATGAGCATTGAATGTGTATGTCTCTAAACTATGAAGCTTAACATTAACAATCATTTACTGAACCGGTTCTTCTCTCTGAGGGCACCAGCTTGGTTTTCACAAATTTTCTAGAATATAGGCCTAAAACTAATTTATGAGGAAATAGACATACACATTCAATCAAATTAAACATAAAATTAAACCATTTAAAACTGTATAAGTAACTAGCCGTGATCTCTGGGGATAACCACTAGTTAATCATACATGTACATTAGGGCTAAGAGTAAAATGTTAATATGAATTGTTTGGTCGTGTGGAAGGGTAGGGATTATTCCAAATTCTATGATAGAACAAATTTTGGAAACGGTTTACCCATGTAACAATTAAATCCTCTTCATACCCGACCACTAGACCAAAGTGTGTATATATGTGTTATGTTTAAGGTTTAGGGTACGTTGGTACCTTCATAAAAAAGGTTAATTATATTAAGCCTAAACTAAAAAGGTCTGTGAATATGAACATATATGTCTATAAAATATACATGTAACAAAGAGCCGGGTTAACCCGCGATTCACGGGCTTGCAGTTCTTGGGCCTTGTGTCGGTCAGATCGAAAGGTAGTGTGCAGTTCGGTCCGCTATATATGTGGCTCACATTATTGAAGATTAAAACTACACCCCAGTCCGCAATTTGCGGTCTCGCATTTATTAAAACATGAATATTTCTGTATTGCACACATAAGCAAAACATTTCAATTCAGCTTGTCTTTGGACAATACTTTCTTTTCAAAAACAGTGATTGCCAATTAAAGTCTGTATTGCTAACAACTTAACTGTGCTTAAGTATTTTTATATTTAGATATCTACACCCACGGCCAGAATGTTCACGGCTCGTGATTGACCCCGCATTCGGTCAGATTAGTGTAACAATCGTATATTCGCTATCAGTTTACAACCGAGTGAGTGGGCGGGTGTCCCCTCAAAGTGTGTGCCCGGTACCCCTGGCCACACTAGGACCCAATTTTGGATACCTGCATTAGCTATTTCAATTTTTTCTGGTAGTGTGGTGCGTCAGCGATAGCCATTGCCGCTACTAGGGGTGTGCCCCTCATTATTATCGCCCATCCTGAGAAATCATCGCGTTTTGGATTGTTATTCTTGTCACTAGGATGAAATATTTACTTAAAGGACATCAGTCAGTGATGCGCGAAAAGGAAGGAAGGAAGGCGGGGGTGGGAAAAAAGGCGTTTTATTAACGCCTCAACAGGGCATACAGAGGAACAGATAAACAGGCAAGGAAAGGAAGGGCTCATGAGGAGCAAGGAAACAGGCTCGAGAGGAGCAATACAGTGATGGGCCCATGAGGAGCAGAGATAAACAGGAGGGGCTCATGAGGAGCAAAGTCAGAGTTCAGGTAGAGGGGGTGCCGAGGAGCCCTCCGCCGCAGAGGGAGGAGGGTAGAGGAGGGAGAGTTGGGTGGGTGGGTGGAGGAAAAGAGAGGTGAGCTCTGGAAGGCGGCAGGAGGGCGAGTGCCTGAGGGAGGCCGGCGGGCGGCCTTATAAGGGAGGGAAGGGGCGCGGGCGACAGCAGGTGAGGTGTGAAAGCTGCCGGCCCGGGGGAGGGCGAGTGAGGGTGAGGAGCGGGCGTCGGGTGAGGCGCGAATGCTGCGCGACAGGGGGGCGGGGGAGGAGGCGGCGCGGCGGGGTCTGGCGAGGTGTGAGCGCAGCGCGACAGCCCGGGGCGGGGGAGGGTCTCTTCCTCTCCTCGCATCAAACGTAATGCTTCGCATTACGACCGATGCGCGAAAAGGAAGAAGGACGGCGGGGGTGGGAAAAAGGCGTTTTATTAACGCCTCAACAGGGCATACAGAGGAACAGATATACAGGGAAGGAACAAGGAAGGGCTCATGAGGAGCAAGGAACAGGCTCGAGAGGAGCAAAACAGTGAAGGGCCCATGAGGGGCAGAGATAAGCAGGAGGGGCTCATGAGGAGCAACGTCAGAGTTCAGGTCGGGGGGGTGCCGAGGAGCCCTCCGCCAAAAATAAGGAGAGGGCTCGAGGCGCGCCCGAGGCGGGGGCGCGGGCGCCCGAGGCGGGGGCCCGGGGAGGCCGGCCTGGGTGAGGAGACGGTCCGGGGCCTAGGTGGAGGGGGAGCGGGCGGCCAAAAAAGGGAGGCCCGCTCCTGAGGGCTGGGGGGAGGAGGTTCGGCGAGGGTCGAGCAGGGGGGCAGCGAACTCCTCAGGGCTGGGGGGGGGTGGGGGTCGGGGTCGGGTCGGGAGGGTTCATGAAGGCGGTGTCGTGAGCGTCGGTGGCTGGGTTGTCCGGGGAGGGTCCCTCGTGAGGCTGGGCCGTGTCGCCCGAGGTGTGAGGTGCGAGGTGGTGGGCCCCGGCTTCGTCTGGGCGGCGTTTCGATTGGTGGTCGCTGGGAGGTTGTCGGTGGAGGTCGCGGGGCTGTCGGCAGTGGTGAGGGTGAGGCGCCGGGAGGGGCCCCCTGGGCCGGCCAGGGGGGGGCCGGCGGATCAAAAATCCGTCGAGGCGGCCGGGGTCTGGCGCTCACGGGCTTGCTTGGTGAGGCATTCGGCCTCGCAGTGCCTGGTCAGTAGGCGCCGTACATTGGCGCAGTAGGCGCAGATGTGCCGGCGCCTGTCTCCCACCTCGCCGTGGGCCTCCCCGATGTGGGCCCGATCGCACGAGGCGGTTTCGCGGTTCCACGCGGGGCAGGGGGCCCCGTGAGTGTGCCTATCGTAGGCGGTGCGGGCGTCGGCTTGGGGCCGGGGCGGGTGTGTGCCTCGGGCCCATTCGCCTCGGGGGAGGTCCTCGCCTCGGGAGACTGGTGTTGCCGGAGGGGTGGGGGTGGTGATGGAGTCCATCCTCAGGGTGTTGAGGGCGACAGGGTCGTGCCATCCGTGGGGGAGCCTCCCGTCCGCTATCCAGGTGAAGATGGCCTCTGAGTAACGGCGGACGGTAGGCCAGGGATGCACGAGGATGTCCCTCATCACGGTGAGGTGGTGGTGGCGTAGGCCCTGGAGGGAGTGCTCGGGGAAGGCTGGGTGGCCGGCGAGGGTGAGGAGGGCGAGGTTGTACTCATCGCGGGTGGCCTCCCCTCTCTTGACCGGCTTCCGCTCAGGCCCCCTCTCGATGAGGTCCGAGGGGAAAATGTATCCCGAGGGGATGCCTAGGCGCCTGCCGGCGCGCTGCGCCTCGGCGGACGCGAGGATGTCTCGGACGGCGTCGGCCGCGGATGCTGGGGTGTAGTTCTCGGCGACGTCCTGGAGGTAGGCCGGGGGAGGCGCGGGGCCGCCTCGGGCGGCGAGGCGGTCGTAGTGCTGGTAGTGGGGGTGGGCTGCCCCGGGCAGAGTCGCTTGAGGCGGCGGCGGGGGCCGGGCCCCGGCGGCGGTCTGCGCCCAAGGTGCTGGGGCGGGCGGCGTGCTGTATCCTGCCTGCGTGTGCTCCGGCGCTCCTCGGGCTCCCGCCGACTCGAAGGCGTCCATGCGCGTAGTGAGGCGCTGGAGGGCTTGTAGGATGATGGCTGTGTCGGCGCCCGAGGTGGCCGAGGGGGAGGCCAGGGCCGGTGATGTTGAGGCGTCGCCGGGCGAGCCCGAGGCGGACCCCGGCGTGGCCCGGGCGGTGAGCCTGGTGTTCTTGCGGCCTCTTCCCTTCCTGCGTCCGGGCATGGTGCAGGAGCCTGAGGCGGGGCAGCGGTCCGAGGTGGAGAAGTCAGGAAAAGAGAGGTGAGCTCTGGAAGGCGGCAGGAGGGCGAGTGCCTGAGGGAGGCCGGCGGGCGGCCTTATAAGGGAGGGAAGGGGCGCGGGCGACAGCAGGTGAGGTGTGAAAGCTGCCGGCCCGGGGGAGGGCGAGTGAAGGTGAGGAGCGGGCGTCGGGTGAGGCGCGAATGCTGCGCGACAGGGGGGCGGGGGAGGAGGCGGCGCGGCGGGGTCTGGCGAGGTGTGAGCGCAGCGCGACAGCCCGGGGCGGGGGAGGGTCTCTTCCTCTCCTCGCATCAAACGTAATGCTTTGCATTACGACCAAGGTTACACGGGTTCCGATTTATTAAATATATTGTATATTATTAAATTTCTATCTCTGTAGTCTGAGAATTAAATTTATATGTAAACTAACGCTTAACACGTATTAGATAACTATATTATGTTTAACAGAATCATCTTTCTTTTTATGTGATGTATGCATATATGCAGGCGTTTGTGCTTTGCCACAGTACAATTTATGTAACAGTGGTTCATTGATATGATGGGACACACCCCCATTGAGATCCCGGGGGGATTTCCTGGTTCAACTGTACTTTAGGTACAGTGTCGTCTCGCACTTGATATACTGGTATGCAGCCTTGCAAGTAGCCATCTAAATTGGAGTTGAATTTATCTGTTATGGTAACACCACTATAATTGTTTGACCTATATATGTAATATTCCAGATGCGGGAGCAAAGTCGACAGGTATATTGTCGCATAAATACACTGTTATATTCCAGATGGGGGGGGGGGGGCCCACATATAACTGGATATACTCCACATTGTTAATACTAAGGAAAAAGTAACAAAACTGTAGTTGATGTGTCACAGCATTCTTTGGTCGTGTGTCCAACAGATGTGTTAGTTGATCTGTGTGTTGAATATGTATTTAAAATCTTTGATAATCCAGTACTGGGTATGGATACTTCGGTGTTATTCGGTGCTTTAGAGACGTGCAACAAAACTAGTTGCAGTTAAAAAGGACTTACCCTGTGAACAAAGGCTCAGGAAATTGAAACTTCCTACCCTTTCCTACAGAAGGAAAAGAAGTGACACAATTGAAGTATTTAAAATTATGAAAGGTTTTGATAAAATAGATATGAACCAATTTTTCACCTTGAATAAAAGAGAAGGCAGCCGGGGCCATACTCTCAAACTAGTAAAACCCAGAGCCGTTTCAAAATTAAGGCAACACAGTTTCTCAAACAGGATCATAAATATATGGAATAGTCTCCCACAAAATGTTATAGATGCCGGCTCAATAAATTCATTCAAGAACCGATTAGAAAAAGCATGGGCTGATGATACAGGGAAATTTGACCACTTATTCACCACATGCTACTAATTTATTCCTTGTGTTGCTAATTAATTGCACTCAAGCAAAAATGAGAGACAAATAAGTGTTCACACTTCCTGTCTACCAATCACTATATCACTATATCACTATTTAGTAGTGCTACATATAATAAAAAGGTAGTCTTGTGTTGGCTACAGGGCTGACTTTCTCGTGGGCCTGTGGTCGTCTGGGTTTTATCATCCGTAGTGGGTTCTGGACAGCCTTTGTTTTATTACGTTATAGGGCCTATTGAGGGGTTGCTAATCTGGGAACTACACGGGGGAAGCTGAGAAATAACTAGCTTCATCGGGGGAACTGGCTATCGTTATTTCCTTCCCCTGGGGAAGATGAGAAATGACTGGTTTCATCACGGGAAATGGCCACATTATTTTCTTCCATTAGTTACTAGCATCTGTGCTATAGTCGGGTATTGGTGTCCATTGAAATGATTTTTCAAGAGTGATGTGGATGATGGAGGATATTTGGAGACCCAGATCGATCAGGCTACGACGAGGTCAACCCTGATGAGGATCCTATGAATCTTAGGATATTTTGTAGATGTAATAGCTTGCATTTATGGCTGGTGTTCATGGCTCGCATTTATGAAATTGTTGACCAGAGAGCTGGCTTGTCTCAAATCGGAAAAAATTACACAACGAGAAGGAAGTATGCGGGGCCTTGCATTTCACGCCAAATGGACGTGGAGCCAGCGGGGTCGCGATTACGCTTTTTTTTTTGGTGCTACAGCCGCGAACCCTGGTAGTCTCTCCCACTTTTCCTTTCTTAGACGAACATCAGCTCCTGTTGTTCGTCTGGGGAGGCTGTGAAGTGGGCGAGACTACTCGATCGATTATTTGCGGGCTCGCATTTTGCCATTATGCGCGGACTCGCAACTGCCACATTTGCGAGGCCGGGTTCCCTGCTGGGATATGTCGATTGTGACTATCCTAGCAACGATAGGAGGTCGGGTGTTTGGACCCAGACCCATCGGACGTGTTTTTGCACGCTCTGATGTTTTAGCCGAGATTTAGGCCTTTATTATGGAAATTCCAAACCTATTTAACTTAATTATATGGGAGGGGATTTGACTAGTAACATACATTATATTGTTGAACCATATTTAACTAATAACATACGTTATATTGCTAAATTCATCCTGTTAGTAAGAGGTAAGAATAAAACAGTGATCTCCTAAGAAGTGACATGAACGTTCCTTGCATTCTTTACTATTCTCCAGACTTATATTATTAACCGCTATGGTCAACTTCATATTGCTATTTCGATTGCTCTATGATCTTATTTGATTAAGGGCCTTCCGGCCCATGGTCTGTAAGGAGTCAAACTCTCAACCTAGAACGTTGCTAGCCAAGGGCAAAGCTGGCAGGGAGGCGGACAACCGGCGGCGGGAGGCACAAGACATTCACATGGAAACAGCTATTTATATTAACACGTAGGCTCACCTTAAGCGGGGGTGGATTGGCCCGACGGTTAGACATGTATACTATATATAGTGACTCCCATCATACATCCTACAATACACATACACTATATGTAGTTACTCCCATCGTACATCCTACAATACATGTACACTATATGTAGTGACTCCCATCGTACAGCCTACAATACATGTACACTATATGTAGTGACTCCCATCGTACATCCTACAATACATGTACACTATATGTAGTGACTCCCATTGTACAGCCTACAATACATGTACACTATATGTAGTTACTCCCATCGTACATCCTACAATACATGTACACTGTATATAGTGACTCCCATCGCACAGGCTACAATACATGTACACTATTATGTAGTTACACCCATCGTACATCCTACAAGTCATGTACACTGTATATAGTGACTCCCATCGCACAGGCTACAATACATGTACACTATATGTAGTTACTCCCATCGTACATCCTACAATACATGTACACTATATGTAGTTACTCCCATTGTACAGCCTACAATACATGTGCACTATATGTAGTTACTCCCATCGTACAGCCTACAATACACGTACACTATATGTAGTTACTCCCATCGTACACCCTACAATACATGTACACTATATGTAGTTACTCCCATCGTACAGCCTACAATACATGTACACTACATGTAGTTACTCCCATCATAAAGCCTACAATACATGTACACTATATGTAGTTACTCCCATCGTACAACCTACAATACATGTACACTATATGTAGTTACTCCCATCATACACCCTACAATACATGTACACTATATGTAGTGACTCCCATCGTACAGCCTACAATACATGGACACCATATGTAGTTACTCCGATCGTACATCCTACAATACATGTACACTATATGTAGTTACTCCCATCGTACAGCCTGCAGTACACGTACACTATATGTAGTTACTCCCATCACAGAGCCTACAATACATGTACACTATATGTAGTTACTCCCATCGTACAGCCTACAATACATGTACACTATATGTAGTTACTCCCATCATACAGCCTACAATACACATACACTCTATGTAGTAACTCCCATCGTACAGCCTACAATACATGTACACTCTATGTAGTTACTCCCATCGTACAGCCTACAATACATGTACACTATATGTAGTTACTCCCATCATACAGCCTACAATACACGTACACTCTATGTAGTAACTCCCATCGTACAGCCTACAATACATGTACACTCTATGTAGTTACTCCCATCGTACAGCCGACAATACATGTACACTATATGTAGTTACTCCCCTCATACAGCCTACAATAGACACAATATCTAGTTACTCCCATCGTACATCCTACAATACATGTACACTATATGTAGTTACTCCCATCATACAGCCTACACTGCACGTACACTATATGTTGTAACTCCCTTCGTACAGCCTAAAATACATGCACGCTATATGTAGTGACTCCCATCGTACAACATACAATACATGTACACTATATGTAGTTCCTCCCATCGTACAGCCTACACTACATGTACACTATATGTAGTTACTCCCATCATACCGCCTACAATACATGTACAATATATGTAATTACTCCCATCGTACAGCCTACAATACATGTACACTATGTGTAGTTACTCCCATCATACAGCCTACAATACATGTACACTATATGTAGTTACTCCCATTGTACAGCCTACAATACACGTACACTATATGTAGTTACTCCCATCATACAGCCTACAATACACGTACACTCTATGTAGTAACTCCCATCGTACAGCCTACAATACATGTACACTCTGTAGTTACTCCCATCGTACAGCCTACAATACATGTACACTATATGTAGTTACTCCCATCATACAGCCTACAATACACGTACACTCTATGTAGTAACTCCCATCGTACAGCCTACAATACATGTACACTCTATGTAGTTACTCCCATCGTACAGCCGACAATACATGTACACTATATGTAGTTACTCCCCTCATACAGCCTACAATAGATACAATATCTAGTTACTCCCATCGTACATCCTACAATACATGTACACTATATGTAGTTACTCCCATCATACAGCCTACAATGCACGTACACTATATGTAGTAACTCCCCTCGTACAGCCTACAATACATGCACGCTATATGTAGTGACTCCCATCGTACACCATACAATACATGTACACTATATGTAGTTCCTCCCATCGTACAGCCTACACTACATGTACACTATATGTAGTTACTCCCATCATACCGCCTACAATACATGTACAATATATGTAATTACTCCCATCGTACAGCCTACAATACATGTACACTATGTGTAGTTACTCCCATCGTACAGCCTACAATACATGTACACTATATGTAGTTACTCCCATTGTACAGCCTACAATACATGTACACTATATGTAGTTACTCCCATCGTACAGCCTACAATACATATACACTATATGTAGTTACTCCCATTGTAAAGCCTACAATGCATGTACACTATATGTAGTTACTCCCATCGTACAGCCTACAATACATGTACACTATATGTAGTTACTACCATCGTACAGCCTACAATACATGTACACTATATATAGTGACTCCCATTGTGCAGCCTAAGAGACAGCAATCCATGTACTTTTTCGAATGGGTTGCTTAGAAGCTCTGTCTTGTCGGCTGTGCGATGGGTGTACCAACATCTAGGACTGGTTCCCTACTGGAAGAACATAATCCTGGTGAGTGTTGTGCCCTTTTTGATGATCTGCTAAATCGAGCATTTGTTGTGGAAACATGCACATACTTTGAATAGTTTCTGGTTTGATTGATTGATTGGTGGTTGCTTTACACCGTGTCGGCAGCATAGGCCATATTCACGGCGAGAAAAGTTTGTTTTTTGTTCAAACCATCGCTTTTACATATAAAAGCAGACAATCAATCAGACACTCATTAAATTAGAAAGCTCACAATCATATATTTGTGGTCAAGGGAAACAAATTCCCATAGAAAAAGTATAGTTTTATTAATAATTGATAGAATCTATTTAGTAAACTATATGAGGTGGGACAGTCCAGCTGCCCTCAAAAAGGCTAAAATGCTTTCCTGTTTTACCTTAGTAAAACGGTCATGCATACTGTCTGCAGTGTAGAACTGTTGGCGCAGGGCCAAAAAATCAACGCAACTTAGTAAAATGTGTTCGAGTGTCAGCGGGGACTGACACCCAATACATTCAGGGGGAGGTTCCCCCTTGAGCAGAAATGCATGTTTAAGCCACGAGTGGCCAATACGGCAGCGGCTAAGGAACACTTGGTCCCGCCGACCTCGTGGTGGCTTTCCCACAGATGGTTCAATTTCTTTAAGTTTATTAATGTTTTCATCCCACTCATGTTGCCATTTGGATTTTATGTGGGTGGCTATTAGTGGTTTCAGATCAGAGTGAGGGATCAGACAAGGTTCAAGATCACAGTTCAGGGCCTTCTTCGCAGCCCGATCAGCTCGTTCGTTTCCTTGTATGCCGGCATGGCCAGGCACCCAGCACAGGTGGATGTCATACCCATCCATTGTCAGTTGGTTCATTTTATAAATGACCATTGATAATGAATTCCATCAGGTCTAACTGCTGTGTCATTCGAGCTTTCCAAAGAACACCTTAATTCACCCATACTGAATGGGGAGTTGTAGTGCTCCTCGCTATCGGAGGAAAAGTCCAAAAGCTTTCACTCTTGGCGTTTCTTGATGGCCCGAAAGCCCAGGAGGCAGTTTGCCAATGATAAGTTTCCAGCAAAGGTGCGAGCCAATTCTTCACTTATTTCGTCGAGTGATGTGAGAATGGGGCCTTTGTGTTTCAAGTGCTGGACTACAGAAGAATCACCTCCCCTTCGTTTGATTCTCCTGATCATTGTCCATACTTTGCCCAACTGCGTGTGCATGGTGATGCTAGAAACAAATTGTCTCCAACACTGCTTCCGCGCTTCTTTGATTGTTCTGCGAGTGCGAGCGTGCAGAATTCTAATGAGCACCAGATTTTCAGCAGTCGGTCTCCTGTGGAATTTACGCTGAGCTTTCTTTCGTTCCTTAATAGCCCTCCCACAGCCGTCATCTAACCATGGAGGCGTCAAACGCTTGGGAGTTGCAGAGGTCTTCCGAACAGTTTTCTCTGCGATCCATCTCAGCATCTCAGTGAAGGGATCGATGTCACTGATGTCTGGAGTGAACTCCTCACGACATAGGGTCTGGAAGGTGGGCCAGTCGGCTTTACAAAGCCGCCAGCTCCTCTCTCGCTCTACGGGAGATGCCCCCCCGCAATTAAGAATAATTAGGAAGTGGTCGCTCCTGCAGAGGTCATCCCAGACCCTCCACGAAAAGTCCAGCGCCAGTTCTGGTTCTACAATGCTGAGATCGATGGCAGAGTATGTTCCGTAGCCGGGATGCAAATATGTGTATGAACCATCGTTCAATACACACAGAGCATGAGCGGCCACACGGTCCTCAATTCTCTTGCCTTTAGCGTTCCTATTGTCCCCCACCCATAATGGGTTGTGGCCGTTAAAGTCACCCATAAGTAAATATGGGGATGGTAACTGGTCCACAAGGGCGTCCAGTTCTTGTAAAGTGAGAACGGAGCTCGGAGGAATGTAAATGGAACAGAGAGTTAGTCCTATGCAGCATCAGACGAACAGCTACAGCCTGTAGTGTCATGTCTAACGCCACTGGCGTAGATACCACATCATGTCTGACCAAGATGGAGGACCCACCAGCGGCTCGGTCTCCATCTGGTGCATGCTTGTTATGAATGGTGTAGCCTTTAAGACTAAAACTCTCAGAAGGTTTTATATAAGTTTCTTGTAGGCAAACAGCGAGTGGATTGAGGTTGCAACAAAGAAGAGTCAACTCTTCGATGTTGCTCCTAAAACCTCGGCAGTTCCATTGAATAAGAGATGCACCTGTCACTGTCATTTTTGAGCAGTGACAGGTGTTCCCCCCTCGCCTATGGTTTGAGGGAGAGACTTCGACTGCGTGTTTCCACAGTCTCAGGCATCTCAATATCAGCCAGCGCCCGATATCTATTTGATGTTAAGTTTTTGGAGATCGATGACCCCCTGGACGTTTTGTCCGTAGGGGTCAAGGATCGCTTCGGAACTCGGTCTGACAAATTGTTGTTCTTCTTTTTGGGCATCGCCGGCTCGGCCAGCGTCTGCACCGCAATACTATTATTACTATTAGTACTTTTGCTCGAAACCGGCGTCGGATTTGGGACTGGGGTGAAGGCAGTGGGCTTCCCTCCAGTCAACCACATCAGTTCAGTCTGGCATTCAATTGTCCTGTTGGAGGCTTTGGCTGCCACAGCATAGCTCTTGGTGATTGGCGAGGGAGTATTCACCTCAGCCAGCCTTTGAGCTTCTGGGTAGCTTAGCCGCTTCACAGTCTTGATCTGCTGAATTAGCTCTTCTTTTTTCCAGACAGGACAGTCTTTAGATATGGCCATATGGTCACCGTGGCAATTGGAACATTTTGCCTGGCTTTGACAACTGGTGTTGTTGTGACCTTTTTGACTGCACTTAAAACAGATGATTTCATTTTTGCATCTATCCTTGCCATGACCAAACTTCTGGCATTGGAAGCACCGAAGTGGGTTTGGGATGAAGATATCCACAGTCACACTAAGGTATCCAATTTTCAAATTCTTGGGCTTGCCAAACATGAGGATATATGTCCCTGTTTTTATGGACTTGTTATCCCTCTTTATAACTATTCTTCGTACGTTTAACACTCCTTGAGACTTGAGCTCATGTGCTATCTCATCCTCATCAATATCATCAAGATCTCTAGTCCGGATTACTCCTTTGCTAGAGTTGAGAGTGCGATGAGTAGAGGCCTTGATGCCAATGCCTGCTAGCATGCTTGCACATAGCAGATTGTCGGCATGCACTTTCTTAGCACACTTCACCTGAATATGTCCACTTCGCAGTTTCTTCACATCTTCGACTGTGCCAGCGATTCCCATAATGCCCTTGTGAATGGCAAAAGGGGAAAGTTTGGCAACTGATGCCTCGTCATTCAATGATTCAATCATAATGAACCATGGCCAATCATCAGCGTTCAGATGTGAGTCCGAATCAGAGTCTGATTTCTTTTCCGTGTCTAGTAATCTTTTCTTATTATTTGGGGGGTTATGAGTATCCAAATTGAATTGTTTTTGGTTCATCATCCTCGCTCCCCACCCACCATGGAGCCCTCAAAATTGGGGTGTGTAGCGCTGTGGTAACCGACAGATACACACCAGGGATACGAGGATAATATACTCTAGCATGGAGGCAAAAAAGCATAACCAGTACTAGATTGACCCTACCCACCGCCTTCTAGGAAGTGAAGAATGACTTGGTAATTGTGTAAATATAAATATAAATACAGTTGTTGTACTATATATATCCATTCTCCATTAATCTACCTAGGGCTTGGCATGACCAGCCAATTGATTGGAACGGGCCATTCCAACCTCTCGCCAAGATGAAGTCGAGGCCAAAGTGAAGTGTTGGTCCACAAGGAGCCTTGACCCCTTGCAGTCCTCATGCACCAGGATCCCTTCCTCCACCGACATGAGCCGTGACTCATGGCAAACAAGCCGCCCCATTTTACGATCTGCAAGGGGGTACAAGGGAACTATTCTACCCCGGTTCCCCATTATATAGATACACTACCAGTGTTTCTGGCAGTTTATCTATATTGGCATTACTGTTAGGGAGTAAGTAGGCAGTGGATAGGTGACACACAAATGGCTTTAGTTTATTGGTAAGATTGGTCTGACTGACTGAACCAATATATATATCCATAGGTCTACATACATTGAATGCCTTGAAGAAAAAACAACAAAGGAAGAAATCAAGTTGTATATGTTTATTCATAGGTATCACACACAAATCTCTGAATAACTGTGCAGATAAGTGGCACACTAATGATACTAGAGCATTTGTAGCTCAGTAATTATCACATGGTATGGAGATAAAGTAGTTTACTATGTAAAGTGTATAATTGTAATGATGTGTAAATGGAAGTTCAGCACATTGATTGAAGTTTCCATACTCAGCAGATGTTAATCTTTACTAACGTGTTTTGTTTCACAGCCAGAGTACCTGGTACATCATTTAGTTGTTGGTGTCCTGTGATGTGATTGTCAGGTGTGAGACTAAGATTATGTCCTGTGATTAAAGTTGCATGGTCCGATGGCCTTTGAATTTTTGTGTTATTTTTTAGATAACTATATCAAATTGATCGTTACAAGCTACTAATCATTAGTCCGGAGTGATTTTGATTAAAGATGATTAGTTTTGAAGTAATCTGAGCTGAAAGAACCAAAAATAATTTCGACAAGCTTGTCAAAAGTCCTGTGGCTATGACCCAGATGGTCATCTCGCAGTGACCACGTGATGTGAGATGACCTGGAACCTGACAGGACTGTAGGTAGGTATTTCTGGTTGGGTGGGGCACATTCTGGGAACGGATTAGTGCCATAGGCCCATGGCACTAGGGTTTTTAACAAAATATAATGTGTGTGTGTTGTCTGCTTGTGTTTGTCTGTCTATGTATGTATCTGTGTGTGTGTATGTCTGTGTGTGTCTATCTGTGTGTTTCTGTGTATGTGTGGGAGTGTATGTGTCTGTGTGTGTCTGTCTCTGTCTGTCTGTTTCTGTGTGTATGTGTATGTATGTATGTGTCTGTGTATGTCTGTATGTGTGTGTATCTATGTGTAGGTATGTGTATGTATGTGTGTGTCTGCCTCTGTGTGCGTCTGTCTATGTGTCTCTGGCTGTGTGTGTCTCTCTCTCTCTGCAAAGGCAGGTCGGGTGTATTTGTGTCTGTGTGTTTCTATGTCTGTGTGTGCTGTCTGTCTGTGTATGTCTGTGTGTGTATGCATAGATATATATATGTGTGTATGTATGTCTGTGTGTGTATGGGTGTGTTGGTATGTCTGTATGTGTGTGTGTCTGTGTGTGTATGTATGTGTGTGAATGTATGTGTGTGTATCTGCCTCTGTATGTGGGTGTCTGTGTGTGTCTCTCTCTCTGCAAAGTCAGGTTGGGTGTATGTGTGTCTGTGTATGTCAGGTGTGTGCATGTCTGTGTGTTTCTGTGTATGTGTGCTGTCTATGCATGTATGTCTGTGTGTGTCTATCTATGTGTGTCTGTCTGTGTGTGTATGTCTGTGTGTGTATGTCTGTGTGTGTATGTATGTGTGTGTCTGTGTATGTCTCTGTGTGGGTATCTGTGTGTGTATGTATGTGTGTCTGCCTATGTATGTGTGTGTCTGTCTATGTGTCTCTGTCTGTGTGTGTGTGTCTCTCTCTGCAAAGTCAGGTCGGATGTATGTGTGTCTGTGTATGTCAGTTGTGTGCATGTCTGTGTATTTCTGTGTCTGTGTGTGGTGTATGTGCATGTCTGTCTGTGTGTGTCTATCTATGTGTGTCTGTGTGCCTGTGTATGCGTCTGTGTGTATGTCTGTGTATGTATGTATGTATGTGTGTCTGTCTGTGTGTCTGTATGTGTATGTCTGTCTATGTATGTGTGTGTATGTATGTGTGGGCATGTATGTATGTGTGTGTCTGCCTCTGTCTGTGTGTGGCTGTCTATGTGTCTGTGTGTGTCTCTCTCTCTGCAAAGTCAGGTCGGGTGTATGTGTGTCTGTGCATCTGTGTATTTTGGGTGTGTGCATGTCTGTGTATTTCTGTGACTGTGTGTGCTGTCTGTGCATGTCTGTTTGTGTGTGTCTATCTATGTGTGTAGGTATGTGTGTATGTCTGTCTGTGTATGTGTGTGTATGTCTGTGTGCATATCTGTCTGTGTGTGTATGTTTGTGTGTATGTCTGTCTCTGTGTCTCTGTAAAGTCAGGCCAGGAAACACAGACACATAAACACACACAGACACATCCACCTCATTTCCCCTTCCCCTCTATGGCCCTGCACAGCAGGCCTACTTGGTTGTGGGGAGGCTAATGAGGTCATGAGATTGGCCTAGTTGGTTAATGGCCTCCCTGCATAATGGGTGTTTCAAAGTGAGTGTCTAAAGGGGTGAGTTTATAAATTCACTGGTTATTCTGTATACACTGTCCCAAATCATTAGCTATTACACCAGTATCTAAGTTGGATATATAGGATCAAATGTAAGTAGTTGTTTTAATTTTGACAAAATTATATTTCATCGGACCATGCAACTTTAATACAGCATCTGATTTGTATTTAAAATTGGGAGCAAGAAATAGGTGTGCTTACTCATGTTGAAACTATATAATCAACGGTTGCTCATTCCATATTCAAATGCTAATATGTAACCAATCAGCATTCTGCGCCAATATACATAATACACATATGAATAAATCAATAACAACTGACCATCCAAGTATTGTTAATATTTGCTTCAACTATCTACACAAAAGTACAAAGTACTGTACCAATCCAAGCCGTGCATATATCTGGGTGGTCGTTTTGACTTTGTTCACACCTAAAATGTAATGCACCTATTGTTGGTAAAAGAAGGCAGTGCATACAATGCCATACAGGTGATGGACATTGCATATTCTGGACATGAACCAGCATACATAAGAAAGGTATGAACAGGTTGCAACACATTTACTTAGCAGTGAGAGTATCACCCAGATCCAACCCTAATCAAACACAATACAAGCCGTGTGACTAATGTTGAAAGTGCAGCTAGATCCTGAGCAAGTACAAACTGAGTCTCTTTATCCTGATGTGGGTGCATGCCAATTGCGTGAAATTATCTAACCTTGACAGTTTGTAACTCAAATGTTTGCTCATAAAGCAGTAGATTCAAGACTCCTAAAAATAATAGTCATATTCGAAATTAGGCTACTTCTTCAAATTAAGACTGGCTCTCTAAATAATTGGCTGCATCAATGTATTCTATGCATGGATCTCCATAGAACTGTTGATAAGGAATACATATTATGATGGTAAATATCAGAAGATAATGATGAACAAAAATGGAAATGCATTTTAAGACATCACTGTACTAATCAAATTTAGCATAATATAATGAAATAGCAATGTGAGGAAATATCAGACTAAGACAATAGTAGCATAATCAACAAACGGTATCATTATATATATATATAGGCATCTATAAGTGCTGCATAATCAATTATACAAGTATAATTATCTGTTAACCAATTACCCATGAATTATGTCCTTAGTTGACACTAGATGACACTAACCAACTAATGACACTCAGCTACTCATCGAATGGTCAGGGCTACTCTCTCGCCTCGTGCTCCCACCTGACCTCTTCTTAATAGCCTGGCTCTCCTTCATGCCTGTACCACTCCCTCAAAAATTGTATTTATGGATTAAGGCCACACGGTGGGATATATGTAAAATGATTCAAACAAGCCAACCATTATATCGAGATCAACTCAGAGCTTGTTTCCAGTGACGGCCTCGTTTTCTTATCAATATTGTCCTGAATACACCACTATTGTTCAGTCCTCTCATATGGAGAACCATTAATCAACACTAATTTAGACATTAGCAAAAACCTCTACTTCACAAATAGCAAGAGGTGTGCCTGCAAACATGAGCTGAATGCTAACAATTGACCCTAACACCGCCTCAGTACATGGAAATTGCAGGGTTACCCCAGGCTTGTAATCCTTCTGATACCAACATAGTATATTTGACGCAAGAGGTTCCTTGTAGATTCCGACTCTGATCTCGAAATTCCTCAATCTGTCAGCTGGAAATTAACGACAATGAGAATAACTAATGATGTGGCCTAATATTAAGTGAACTACAAGTGTCACTATGTTACAAAAAAACAAATGAGAGTAATGCTAACTTTGTCCATATTATGCATACTGTTGGTATGTTACGTGTAACACGGTGGCCATATACTCATATATATGTAACCATAACATCCCTCCTGGTGCCATCTAGTGCTATGATGAAGAAACTGAACCTCGGATTGGACCCACAAAGCTGCGACTCAGGTTGCTTCCACTAAATCCCGGTCATGTGACCACGCTATGCCGAGCTGCTCATATCTGAGTCAGTCACTCACCCATCAGGACCCTCTCAAATTCAGAATAAATAAAATACCACTTTATACAAGTTGTGCCTCGGCGTTGTGAATTACCATAATCCCATGAAGAAGTGCAAGGGAGGAATTAAGAAGATTAAGGGATATTAAGTGTGGCAGGCAGCACCACTGCTCCCCATGTATAATTTTGAGAATTTTGTGAAAAATAAAAACAAAGTGTGCATCAATAATGAAACAACTTACGGCAGCAATCCTGTCTGTTGGTGATGTCTACTTGGTGCACAAGGTACTGATCCTGTAAATCAACCAGCCACCATGGCTTTTTAAACTCCCTGGTGTGACTACAAGGTCCTTGATATAAATGCCCATCTCTGTTGCCATCGACACAATGTTCAGGTCCATGGTTCTTCAAGGCACCTGCCTGCTGACATGGCTTATGAAGTGCCACATTTGTTTCCAGCAGTTCTATTAGAATGAATAAGTTTGAAGCAAAGTATTCATGACATTTATTTTAACAACTGCTGCTCAGTTAAAATGGTTCCTTCTGTAAGAATTTTAACTAGATTTTCTCATCATTTACCCAATATTTTCTTAGAAATGAATTGCACTTTTGAAGTCTACATTTTACATCTCTCACAGACATGCATATTGGCCGTGCACACAATTATGAATCACTGCTCACCCTTATAAGGGGTTTAGCCTGACGCATTGCATGCTTCTATTATAGTTTGTATGTAGCATTAACTTCACACTGTATGGGGCATGTCATGGTAAATGGGGCCGATGTACTTTTCAGTATGTAATGGACAAAAACAATTATGGAAAGAGTAGAGGAGGTATTTTCTTTAGAGAACTGGTATTCTTACACTTTGGAGAGATAGATATGAAAAGATTAAGGTCTAATGTGACATAGTAAAGAAAAGCCAACGTTTTCATTCCAAATATATTGTGTTTTATAGGCATGAATTTGTGACATGGAGAATTTGGACTTTTCTACAGCCTACTGGACATTAATTTTGCATAGAATATTACCTGTTAGTCAATATTATTTATATTTTTCGGACAAACAATGACACAGTGAATATTAGTTGGATGAGAAACTCTGGCTGGTACCTTCGGAAAGGCCCCTCCGTTTAATAGCAATAGTCATAGTAAACATAAAATTAATTTTTCCGACCGACTGGAGGCCGTATATCGGCAGAACCGCCCAGTCGCCTCCCCCGGGATGCTCAGCCCTGATTGGCTGATCGCCTGCGGCTCAGTGAGCCTTAGCTGGATAAGCACAAGTGGCACAGCGCTCGCCCGCCACACGGCAGGTGAGCATTAGGCCCTGCAGCCTAAATAATATGAGCATAACAAGTTATACAATACATTATTTATATCTTCCGGACAAACAATGACACAGTGAATATTAGTTGGATGAGAAACTCTCTGGCTGGTACCCTCAAAAAGGCCCAAACACACACAACAAAAGAATTACCTTATTCCGTCCGCTAGCATGGCTGTTACCCGGATGTCAGATGCAAGCCTCTGCTCGATAGGAGCACGCATGTACTCAAATACAGCGTCTGACTTCCAGTCCCCCTATACTTTTATTTCTAGGATTGACGCCCCACACCGTCTAAGAAACGTAGCGCCACCTCTGCGCAAGCTATGAGTGGTAAAGTTCCCAGGCTGTAGACCCGCCTGAGTACATAGCAATTTTAAGGATGTCAAGTAAAAACAATAGGGCAACAGTACCGAACCATCACCACTTGGAATCCTGAACGCCTTACTCTCCGGTGGCACCGCTATGTCGTTAAAGTGCCTACACACCCAGTATACGGTGCACAATGCTGGGTTCAACAAACAAAAGACCGGTATCAAATGTGTTCTTTCACGATATTGTATGGTTTTTGACTTCCTCACCCGGACCATCATTCCCCACCTATGAAATGTGAAGTCATTCTGAGTAAGGACAAATCCGAGTCCGATAAGTGGCACTTCCTTAAGAGCGCACTATATGACAGCAGGATGGCAGCACACAGAGCGGCATGCCCTGGTGTGACCAGTATCATGGTGAACAATTGTAACAAATGATGAGGCATTAAGGGGGGGGCGCCTGCTTCGGTGCATCCCCCAACGATCTTCTGATACCTGACATGCATTTACGTACCCAATGGTTTTTATAGTCTATCGGGGCACAACCAAGGTCTTTTAGGTGGTTATTCAAGGCACTGAGGTACTGCCTTATAGAGTTTGCAAGGATAAAGTGAAACCGTATCCGCAAACACCTCGCAAAACTACAGGTACGCTTTCACCTGTATAGAACGAGCTTGCTTAGTGGCATCCCATAGTGCGCATCTTCAAATGCGCCACACTCCTTCCAAAGCCTCGACCAATCTGAATTAACAATAAAATAGATCATGGCAGCACATGGCCATCGACACATCCACGTCTCGCACTTGTGCAATACTTTTGAACTCATCTAGCCGTCTTGTATATCAAAGTTGTTTTGGATCGATCTCCAGAATATCAAGCGTAACCAAGCCATTGTTATTTTATTTTTGCTTCTACCCGAATTTAATGCAGCTCTGACCTGTGTATTGTCTGTGACGAATCTGACTGTCCTATTCTCCCATAGGTGCCCCCAGCGACGAACCTCCGCTAGTATGGGCCACAGCTCCAGGACATTGATGTTGTCAGTTTAACACCCTGCATCTCTCGCCCCCTCAAAATGATGGCCCAACCAAGTTTCCAAGGTTTTTGCGTTACTGAATTTAAACGCTCCTGCGAGCCAGTCCGAATCATGGGTTGCCCCAAACTCGAACATGGAGGTGTCACTATAGACGGAAATACATGGATGGGTTGACTGGATGAATTTTGCCTTCCCATTGAAATTGGCGGCAAATTCCAGCCACCATTTCAAATCCATGCTGAATTCTTCGCTTAGCCTGACTTTATGATCCCTATTTTTGATAGAGGCAACTAAATCGTACACTCTGTGCAAGAAGGTGCGCCCCCCCCCCCCTGTGAACGACCTTGCAACAGTGGGCCACCGGCCAGGCTCTCTAGCTCTCGTTTTGTGGCTTTCCTACGTCGCAGAAATAGTCTAAGCTGGTCTTGCAATTTTGTCAGTTTATCAAGGGGGAGTCTTAGTTCCATGTTGACTGAATCTACCTCAGTCCCCAGGAAACCGGCCACCTGGTGTGGGAAAGTCAGCTTTTTGAAGCTTACGTAAAAACTGTCAGCTGCCCCTCCCTGCACCACCCCTCAGTGCGGGCCACTACGCCGAAGTCATCGAGGTAGTTAATGCATTCCGGATGCCCCTCCCGCACCATGCATTTGATAACAAAATCACTATTTTTCTAAGACACGTATGGGCTACTACTTAGGCCAATGCAAAGCCGGTTATCCCTTAGGAACACCGTACCCTCCCCAAAATCCGAAGCTAAACATTGGCGCTATCTGCAAGAGGGGTGGTTGTTAGTAGCACGGTAAGCATTACTAATGTCAACAGTGGTGCAGAAATCACCTTCCTGCAAAATCTTTGTTACCGATTCGACAGAATTATAGCTGAAATTTTGGTGACAGCCCTAGGTATGGTCGTTAACACAGTCGCCCGTCGGGCTCGAACAATCTACAATCGCCAGGAAATCATCATGACCCTTTGGAACCCCCCAGGGCATGTATACAAGCACATGGTTCATCAACCACAGTCAGGAATTCATCTTCAATCTCAACCTGGAGGCGGCCCGACATGGCCAGGCCGATATGACCATTAGTAATAGAACCACAGTTATTTTTGTAGTAATTGCTGTCACAATCAGTATCAATGACTCTGTAGCCAAAACAGGCCCCACATAGTATGTAATTCCAGTCGGAGTCCTGATCACCCTGGACAAAACATTCAACATAAACATGACAAGGTTTCATTTTGGCACGGACACCATCAATCAAATAAACACATTGAAAATGTCTATGAAGCGTTTGCACTTATTGTGCGCACCGACTCGGTCTATTACCATTTGCGTGCAGATCAGACTCTTTACCTCATTGTTTATGTGATCGCGGCCGATCACACGTAGCCAGTCATCGTTCAGTTCAGTGAGTTCCGGGTGTGATACACCAAATTGTCCTAATGTGCGCCCGCCGATTGTGGCCGCCCTGCTATCATCATAAGATGGGCAGTCTCAGGCACGAGATCCCTGCCATATTGCACACCCATGATATCGTCACTGGTGACATCGACCCCCCCTCAGTAGGGGGGTGGGGGACGGACCCCCTTCGCTACCATGTGGTGGCATCAGCTCAGTATGGGCACTGGCGTTCCCACCACGCTAATCCCTTCCTCAGAAGTTGCCGCCGGTTCGGTGGCGCAATCGCCACCGTAACCACTACCATCACACACTTTGCCTGTCATGCAGGCTTTGTGTGTTATGGTAAAACCTTGATGCAACCTGCTCCCCATTACGGGATCGCCGTCACCACAGGCGGCACCATGCCCGCCACCAGCCGCCACCTCAAGTCAATATCTTTTGTTTGGACAGCCATCGACTACGTAACTTTTACTTTTGCATGACAAACAATGATGGTCCCACTCACACTTGTCCCGTGTACAACCGTCTTTGTTGTAATTGTGCCCAAAGCATACTTCCTTCATCTTACTGCTTCCGCTTCTGGCCAGTTCCATGGTTGTTTTCGCGGTACTACTACGTGCCTTTCCCCCCGTTTTGTATGAACACGAATTGTCCATATTGAAGTGTAACAACGATAGCCCATTGTCCCCCATTTTGAAGGCCCGCAACCGCTTCTCACGCGCTTTCTCCCGGACAGCTTCATCATATCCCCGATACGCCTCGTCAGTGTAGTTATTGGTGGTTGAGTGCATCGTCATATATGCTAGATGTCCCATGTAGCCCGTCAACTCATCGACGTCCATCTTTAACTTATTAGCTCTCTTAATTCCCCACACAAGTCCCACAAATAACAACTCATTGAAGTTTAGGTTGCTGACACTTTTCTTCCCCTTGGTATAGCCATTAAGAGAGAACTTACTTTTCTTCTTTCTCCTGCGCCTCCTCCTCTCGCGACTGCTGTCGCAACTGTTGTCAGACTCATCCGACTCTGAAGATGATGAAGAAGGCGACGAGTCACCCAATCTGTCACTCGAATCCCCGCTTGATGCTTCCTTTTTCTTCCTCGACTTCTTTTTGGTCCTCTACTTCGACTTCTTCCCCTTGCTCGACTTGCATGCCGCGTGCCGGGTACATTCCTCAGTGGTGATTTCCTTTTCCAATGCGGCCTTCATTTCCGCTTTCCGATGTGCAAGCACTCGGGTCTCCAACATCTTACGAAGCTCCAACTTCTCAGTGTCGGGCTCAACCGTTACCGGTAATGTTACAGTCGCCTTTTGCTTCACTTTGGCAGCATCACTCAAGGACAATTTGAGCATATTGTCCGCCACATACTCCTTGCCACTTCCAAGTGGAAGAACTACCGTGAAGAACTACCCTGAAGAACTACCGTGAAGCACGGCTACAACAGTTAAATTTTCCGACCGAATGCAGGCCGTATATTGGCAGAACCGCCCGAAGTTGCCTCCCCCGGGACGCTCAGCCCTGATTGGCTGATCGCTTGCGGCTCTGTGAGCCTTAGCCAGGGAAGCATAGGCGGCACAGCGCCCAGCCACCACAGAGCAGGTGGGGACCATTAGGCCCTGCAGCCTAAATAATATGAGCATAACAAGATATACAATACAAAATAATAAAAGAAGACTATTACTTGAAATAAATATTCATTTTGCATGCATATATTTCTATTTTATATCTAATATTCCCGGGTTATTAAACTGGTTCTGGACGTAACAGTCCTGTCCCCTACTTCTTCCATGCTTGTTAAATTAGGAAATAAGTTATCCTGGGAATACCAGAGCTTCCGTAAAAAAAACAATTGCTATTGTTGCCTGTGTCCGGTTATTTTCTCGGACCATGGCGCGTAATATCACTTTTCTACAAAACTTTATGAAAAGAAATTGAAGTTCAAGTTCCATATTATTGTTGGTGTCCCCTTCTATTGTGTTACATCCACAAATCAAAATTGGGAAAAATATAATCATCCTATGCAGATTTCTTTACAGTGCATTTCTATACTCAGGGGACCACAATGTAAAAATTAATTGCTTCATGCAAATAATTTGAGTAAATAATTGATTTGATTAATAAATCCACACTTGGTGATTAATCAGTCCACACTTGGGGCTGGCTACTCAATCAGTTCTTATGTTTCTGACAAAATGGTAACCTCAACTTCACATTACCAGGATATATACGGACAAGAGTTGGCTACTCAGTGAAACAATTAGGAAAATACACAATATTCATGTTTGACCCTCATGTCACGCTTTGGCCCCATTTACCATGAAACGACCCATATAGAATATCTATGAATAGGAAGCAACAATCCAACTTACCACAATACTTGCCATTATATTTTCCTGGACATGAACAAGTGCATGTGGCATCACCTTCAGTGCAGCTTCCACCATTTTGACAAGGAGCACAGGAGGAACAGCCTCGATAAAATATCTTCTCCACATAAGCACAGTTCTGTGTGGCGTTATCAGTAGTGATGATCATCTTCCGTGATGTGTTTGGGTATGTCCCAACCCAGTCACTCCACTGCACACCTTCAACAGACCATTTTTAACTGGACAAATGCGTGCTATATGCGACAATATTGTTATTCTATGATCCAGATTACATATTTGCAAATAGTACACATTTACGTAATTAATTATACGGTAAGTTTTCCAAACATTGGTATCTTTCTTAGTCTTCCTGGCATGAAACGACATTAAAACTGCCTCAGCTGGGTATAATAATAATAATAATAAAATATTTATTTCCACATAATCGATGTACATGCAAGTTGATATTTATATCAGTCATTTTTTCACATGAAAAAGGAGAAAGCAGAAGTACAATACTTATGAGGTGCTATTTTAGGTATAATAATAGGTATTTATTACATGACCATGATATTGGTTTAGCAATTTCTTTGAAAGCTCAGAAACGGTGTTTGTAGGTAGGGCACACCACTGGGTTCTCAAGCTGTCTGGAAAAGACGAGTTCGCAATTCCAATTTGAAAAGCCTGCCATCCGGTGAATACCATCGGTAGAGGAGCTTGATCACCCCCCACCAAGTGAAACAATGAGGATAGCTTGCTGTCTTCTTCCTGCTGAATTCTCAGGGTCTAATGTGAGATAATTAACTGACACATATGCAATAAATTAGGTGCTTAGCCAGTACTTGGATACTTAAAATTGTCCATGATGTGCGCAACATGGGTAATTGAGATCGCGAGACTGTGTATTCGCAGTAGATTTCAAAGCGAATATTGGCGCCACCTATATTGTAATTGTGAACTAACCAAATGGTCGCCGACTGATACGCCACCTACTGTAAATTCTTTGAAGCCGATATTACGCAGTTAACGAAACTGCGCAGTAGATTTAAATGTGACCATTGGCGCCATCTATAATGTTCTTGTAAACTAACGAATGGCCGCTGACCGACACACCACCTACTGTAAATTCAAAGTAACGGCCGCTGACACTTCGACCAGAGCCTTTCAACCGATCGGACGTGTTACCTTGCTGTAGATTTGCCATCCCACCAACCCAACTAATGACATAAATCGATAGGGTTAAGTGCCTGAAATCCTCGAACTATATAAATCATCAACATCTTGAATCTAACTGTAACAAGCTAACATAGAAAGAATAAATACCACTATATACTGTCTCACGTTTTGTTCAATTATGACAAATTAAGGGTGATACAATCGATCATCAATTCGGATTTGTTGGTCTTTTTTAATTACGTTATTTTTTTAGATTTTATTGCATAGAAAGGATCAGATTGAGTTGTGTCAAAGGGGTAGGTTCTTACAGAGCTAATAGGTATCAGGATAGACAACAATAGGCGAAGCAGGTGGAGGTTCCTCTTCATTAATGAGGAGCAGGGTAGATGAAGCTGAACAGATGCAGGTTATTATTGACCAATGAGAGCTGCGGGATGAAGGATTCTGAGAAGGTAAAAATAAATTATTGTGGTCCAGGAATTATTATGAACCACATGATTTAACATTTTTCAAACAACCCTATAAATCTTATGTAAAATAATTAAATTGTCAGATTTTGACTGTGCAGTTTGTGGTTATTTCCTAATATCACTTGAGGGTATATATCTAAATGTCTGAACACCAATAACTACAGAGCAGACATTCTGTTTGCTAATCAATCAGTGGGATGATAGTGTGCTGGAAAATAAATTGGCATCTAGTATTTGATAAGAGGGCAATCAATGGATAAGCATTGAGTAGTAGCTAAATATGTGAAGGCAGCATGGTGCATAGATTATAAGATATAGTGCTCATACAAACTGTTAGTTCTCATTCAGATGACAAGGATAAACCATGAATAAAGACATCAATCTTTTCTAATACAGGGCAAGTGGTCGATAGAATTCCATCCATTGATGCTCGTTTCAAAATTCAGAAGAATCATTACTCATCATTACATAGAGAAATTGTGTAAAGCTAAAAAATGTTGATATCATTGCATACTCATTCCTTCCAATTTTGGAGTTGCAGATTGAATGCAATCAATTTGGCTTTCCTTTTCTCGGGCAGAACATACACATGGCTTCCGGAAATGTATGGTGGATGGCATTTTCTGTAGGAAACAATGTATCTATTTAGTGCAACTTCTAAAACTTGAAAGAAATACTGTGATCCTGATTGGTCCATCAATGTAGGCTTCGTGAATATAAATTATGTAGGTATGTTGCAATGACTTTGCTGTATCAACACATTTGTTAATTTATTATTTTTATAGTATTAGTAACGTACATGTGTTATTTTTAACTGGGGAAAGCCCTCATAAGTATTGTACTTCTGCTTTCTCCTTTTTTCATGTGAGACATTATTGATATAAATATCAGCTCATATGTAGGCCCTACAATGCTTATATGGCAATACATAGTTTATTATTGTTATTTCATGGTTGTGTATTCTAGATGGTTTGATGGATAGTACTTGAAAGACTATGCTTGATTCTGGAAACCATGTTGTCAACTATTTGTTTCCACAAGGTGGCAGCACACATATACAATTGACCACCGAGTTGGTATGGTGACCCAAAAGTATATCATATATCATGACCTCTCCCCCGCTTTAAAGAGACCTGTCTACAATTCATGTACATAAGTATTTTCTCAACATATTGTACCTCATCTCAGTAAGAGGTGTTGACGCTTCAAAGGTACATTGTCTAAGTCCTTTGTATTTATCAGTTGAACCAGTGGTTTATGATCAATGAGAAGTCTAAATTCTTTAAGTCCACAGAGAAACCCATCAAATTTCTCACATGCCAAAACTCCAGCCAAGCACTCTTTTTCTATATGTGCATATCGCTGTTCTGTTGATGAAAGTGTCCTTGAACAAAATGTGACTGGCTTGAGTTTCCACCAATCAATCAAGCATTCATTAAAAGAGCAAGGGTTTATTCATGACGTGCTGCCATGATAATTACCGTTAACTGGTTCTGGGCGAGGGATACATTACTTTCTAAGTTTACAAGTTACATGGTTACACTGAGAGACCGGTTGTTATTCATGTTATGGCATAACAAGCCCACACTACTGCTAGAGCTTAGCGTTCGGTTTGACTGCACCATGTTTCCATATCTGACAGCGCTCGGCTACTGTATACGACAACCCTTCCTCCCTGCATGTGAACCACAGGGCTTGCATCAACTATCAGCTGGATTTGCTTGTTCATGTCAAAGTAGGCTGTCATTCCACTTTCAGCCAGCGCTGTTTTGACTGCATTGAAAGGGCAACCTCTTTATTGCCCCATAGATCCCAGACAGTGCTCTGTTTCGTAAGTCCTCTTAGGGATTCCGTAATTGTTGCAAAGTCCTTGATAAATCGGGTGCTGTACTGAACCATGCCCCAAAATTAGCACATCTCAGAGGCATTTGTGGGGTCAGTTGCTGCATGGAGGTTTGTAACCTTCTTTGGATCTGGTGATGTTGCCTCACCCAAGAACATTATCCCGAAGAACTCGATCTGTCTTCGACTGAACTCACCCTTCTCTAGGTTTGCAGTCAGTACTGACTCCTGGAGCCTGTGCATCACTCCCTCCAAGGCCTTGCATTGTAAGCACTGGTCTTTCCCTAACACCACAATGTCGTCACTGATGTTGATTGCACCGGGTACACCCTCTATCACGGTCTGTATTTCATGCTGAAATATCTATGCTGCTGCATTTATTCTGGAAGGACAGTTGCTTGTATCTGTACAGACCTACATGTGTGCTAAATGTTGTGATATAGCGTGAGGATGGGTGAAGCACAAGCTGATGGTATCCTGACCATAGATCAATTTTATTGAACACTTTTGCACCATTCAACTCCTTTATAAGCGCGTTCAGTGTATATGCCATGCGCGCAGGATGGCTTTGTTGGCCTCTCGCATTTCCACACATGCAAATTTTGTCCAGTTTCTTCGGCTTTGGGGGTTCACCATCCATGAAACCCACTCAGTTGGGCCAGACACCTTCTCTATTATCTCTGCTGCCTTGAGTTTTGCGAACTCCTTGGGCACCTTCTCCTGCCGATGAAATGGTACCCTGTTGTGCTTCTGGGCTACCGGAGGGACTGAGTTGTCGATATGTAGCTTGACTTGAACACCTTTCATTCAGACAGCCAATACCCTTCCACAATCATGGAAAGCGCTGAACCAGGCTATCACCATGTGCATCAGATCCAGTCGTGTGATTTTCACCAATCTTCAACATGACCATTAACTCTGCTCTTGCCTTCTTGCCCAGCGGTGGGATTGCCATGCCCTCAACAACTAGGAAGTTTGCCAGGACCTCAGGACCATCATCCAGCTTGGCATGTGTCCTCACTAACTGCTCCACTTGGATTGGCGGATAGTTGTATGGGTATAACTTCTGCTTACAACTTACCAACTGCAGGCCTTGCTTGATCAATTGTGCCTTTTCTGCAGTGTTTTTCAAATTGCAGGTTGATCCAGAATCCACAGGCATCTTGACGCGGTCACCACCAACCATCCACCAACCATCACAGTCACTGATTCCCCTGGTAATGTGGTTGCATTCCATCAATAACTTACTTTGTAACCTCTTAGACTGACAGTTATCGATCACCTGGTCTTGGATGAAGTCTTCGATTTCGCACAGTATGGCCAAATGCCTCAACCGCAGGACAAACTGACCTATGTTCTCCCCTGCCATCTGTACTTCCTTTCTGAATATATGTCAACCAGAGGGGTTTGTCAAATGAGTTAGACAATCCGTCTCCTGTGTTGGTAGACCATGGGATCGTGGGTTCGAACCCTGTTTGAGTCAAACCAATGACTTAAAAATTGATACTTGTCGCTTCCTAGCCAGGAGCTTTGCACTATTAGGAAAGGGCAAGGACTGGTTGGCTCAGTGTCAGGATAATGTGACTGAGTAGGATATCAGGTCATGGTGCTGGCGCTCTGGTCTCCCAGTGGGCACATCCATGCCTGCACTGTGTAGGAGTAGTTGTCTTTTTTGCATGGCATCTACCACACCAGATACTCCCACATACAGTTCAAATGATCTCAACCATATCTCCCACCTCTGTCACAAACTATTGGCATCACCATCATACCACGAGTGTCAAATGGCTGGATTCCACTCACTTGCAATGTTACTGCCATATTTGCGTTCTGTGAGAATGATCTAGAAATGTCAATGACAATGACAATGTGTGGCATTCTCTGTGGAGGAGTGGTTAGAGTGTCTGACTTTTTTCTAGGTCAGACTCCTAATCTGAGGGTCGGCGGTTCGATTCCCTGTGCCCCCAGCTCTGCTAATTTGGATTTCCACTGCTGTGTATAACTTACAGCATCATCAAAGGCCGGTTGCTCTCATACCATGTCTATGTGGTGTGGGAGGTTAAAAATCCCTTGTGTCGCTAAAAGTGTAGGCTTGGGCTTTCTATCGAACAGCAGTGGAATGAGGAAGACCAGTCATCTATGACTGAAATTTCCCTTGCTTAAACAACTAATGGACCAACAACAAATGCAATGTTACTTAATTGTAAAAAAACACAGGTCCTACCAGCTGATGCCTGGCCAATGTCAGTCCATCAGTATGCTCAACTATTGCTTGTCCTCCTAAATGCACTTCTCAGCACTGATCCTCGTCCGCAATGTGATTTGTCTGGGTTAATGCACAAGTAAAAGACTATAACTGCCAGCGCTATGTTAATCTTCGATCCTTCTGCCTTTAGTTGTTTATCTACTTCCACCACAATCCTATAGACGGCAGCACCATGTGGCGCTTTGACCGCTGTATTCTATTACAATGGCGTTGTTGGGGAGGGTTCCAGGTCGCTCAGCCCTACAATGTGTGAATGTTCTTAGCTACGGTGGGTGGGGTGGTACAAATAAGGCTGGAACTATCACCACACATTGGTTCGGCTGACGTTATAGTGGTTCAGGCCGGGAACCTGCGGGTTCAATCCAGCCAGCGAGGAGGACTAGCTCACACCCCATGTGCAGTGTCCGGGTGCTTGAGACTGAGTGAAGTTGGTGGTTCGAATCCAACGATCTAGGTGTGGTGTAGCTAGGATCCGCTAGATGGCGCTCTGCCTGAATTGCTGGTAGGTGGCACCACCAGTGAGTGTCCATCTTTTCCGGTAGGTGGGTTCAAGTCTCTGGCCCGCACCATGAATTACCATGTTGCCAGCGCAACATGCACAATTAAAAAAAGATGGGACAATGACTCATACATTTATGTAAGCGAGTAAGGAAGTCAACACAGGAAATGGTGGTAGGATCAGAGTTTTATTAAATTAATGCATTACCGTGGGGGTTCCACTGAACCTTAAATGAGTCAACTTGAATCATACAATATGAATCAACAAGGCCTACTGGCAGGATAGACACACCTCCAGCAGAGACTGACATAGCATGATAATTGAGAGTGATTTTCACATGGGGGGAAATGGCCGAAGAGCATGATAATTGAGAGTGATTTTCACATGGGGGGAAATGGCCGAAGAGCCCCTTCATCCCCCCCTTCTATCCCAGAAAGAAGACGAGACCGGAGCAAGACGAGAGAGAGAAAAGAAAAAAAAAAGAAACCACCAACAGCGGCCCGTTTTTGCAGCAACGTTTAATCAATGCGCTCTGCAGCCAGTGACCATCAGGTCACAAACCCCCCATAAGTCAGTCATAGCATCGTTGAACTTGTACATAGGCCGATATAATGACACCTTGGCTAGGCCAATGCGTTACCGAGACAACAACAAAATCACAGGTAAGCAGGCACTTTTGAGACTTGTGAGAAATAATCTTGTTTACTTAATAATTAATGAAGAACACTGTCCTGCAACAAGACAGCTATGAAAAGGACTTGGGCGTAACCTTCGACTCCCAACGCTCCTTTCAGAAACACATGAGGACTATCATCTCAAATGCTAACCAGAGAGTAGGAATAATTAAAAGAACTTTCCATCGCCTCAACAAGAACAATTTTCTCATTATATTTAAGTATCTTGTTAGGCTAATTTTGGAATACTGTCCACAAATTTGGAGCCCAATTTTTCGGAAAGATATTCTGGAGGTCGAAAAGGTTCAGAGACATGCAACAAAATTAGTTGCAGTTATAAAGGACTTACCCTATGAACAAAGGCTTAGGGAATTGAAACTTCCTACCCTTTCCTACAGAAGGAAAAGAAGTGACATAATTGAAGTATTTAAAATTATGAAAGGTTTTGATAAAATAGATATGAACCAATTTTTCACCTTGAATAAAAGAGAAGGCAGTCGGGGCCATACTCTCAAACTAATAAAACCCAGAGCCATTTCAAAGTTAAGGCAATACAGTTTCTCAAACAGGATCGTAAATATATGAAACAGTCTTCCTCAAAATGTTATTGATGCCAAGTCAATAAATTCATTCAAGAACAGATTAAAAAAGGTATTGGCTGATGATCCAGGGAAATGTGACTCCTTATTCACCACATGCTACTAATTATTCCTTGTGTTGCTTATTTACTTGCACTCAAGCAAAAATGAGAGACAATTAAATGTTCACACTTCCTGTCTACCATTCGCTATTTCGCTATTAAATCTTTTTTGAATTTGTTGTATATGTTAAATTGATGTTCTGGATATGTGGTTGATTTCCATGATAGGCCTACATGTGTGCTTCTTAATGTATTGCCCAATATGTATTCGATCAAAATCAAAACCCAAATTTTTGTTTTCAATTCTGACATATGCAAAACATGTAAACCTTCATATGAACACAGATTTTACTATTATTTCGAATGTTTTCTGCTGTTATTTCGAAAGTTTTGATCTTCAGTTCCCATGTCACGCCTTAGAGCACAATTCCATGGAATGACCCATATCTACTAAAACATGCTTTTCTGTTCAGCCACTGCACTACTAGGAATTCTGAAATATTGATAATACTTACCACATCTTTGCTCAAGAATGCGGCCTGATCTGCATCAGTGGCGATCAGGCAGGGTGCGATACGGTTCCGTGCCAGACTACTACAAGGGATCTTGAATTTAGCTTCCAAAAGTGCCATGAAACAGTTTTCATCGTCAGTCGTTACTCTCACAAATAAAGTGAAGGTGATTGAAAACAATGTAAGTATAGTGAGAGCCATCACAATCGGACAGACTGTCTGCTGGCAGAGAAATGTTTGCCTCTTGTGGCCTTATTTCCTTTCTGCACTGGACAATTTATAGCGGGTAGTTAGGAATCAATATGAACTGTAGCTCCATACAAAGGACAGTATCCAGGTTGCACTTGTTGCACAGTTAGTCCAATACAATGTCATATGGCATTTCATTGAATCGCCCTCCCTCACACAAATAAGTAAAAAGGTATTATTACACAAGACCAAATGTTCTAAAAATGTCATGTTTGTTTCAAAGTAAAAACCCAAAACAATTGTCAAACCGTGCTAAATTTGTAAAAGAAATAATGGCCTTGTTCTAGTCGAAATATTGTTATTTAATATTGTTATGTCTATAATCACAGACTCTTACCTTGTCTTTACTACATTGTCTATATTCAGTGAAACAGGCATTGATCAACCTCCCTATTTTTATGCCAAAGTACCAACTGAATTTTATCTCTGTCTTTTTGTGTTAGTCTGTGCCATTTTAAATGTTTCCAAACATTCTGCAAGCTTATAGATATACTATTATTAACTACTGTGATGTTTCTACTTTGTGAAATTACATTTAACGTTAAAGAGGTGTCTGTTATCTGACTCTTATCAACATATATGGGTGTGTGTTATACCTCTGCACCTAAATAGCCTATATATTGGTGTCATTTCAGAAGAAAAATACAATATAGTTGTCTTTTTTTATAGATATAATACAAGGATAAGAGCTTGAATCCTGTTGCGATATGAATATCTGAATATAATCAAGCATTTCATTATTTTTCAAAGCATTCTTTACGGAGATATAGCATGTGAAATCATAGGCAGTCGGGGAATGTACCCGACTAGAGTAGTTCCAGATTCTGCCAACAGATGTCACTAGCTTAACTGGCGGGGTTTATTGGACTAAGGGCTGGTGGCAGCATCCTAGATTGGTAGGTTGTTGGATTTTTACATCCTGGCAACATCTAAGGTCATATCAGGATGGGTACTGAGGTGCGACAGTGCCTGACTTCATAATGCTGCCCCACTGGGAAATCAGGCCACTGGCAACGTGACCCAATATCCTACTCAGTCACATTACCTGACACTAAGCTAACCAGTCCTTCTCCTATCCTAATAATGCCGTGCGCCAGGCTAGGAAGCAACAAGTATCAATTCTATAAGTCATTGGTATGACTCGACCAGGAACCGAACTCCCGATCTCCGACACGTGATGACCATGCTCTACAAATTTGGCCACTGCGCCCTGTCCCCTCCCTAGATGCGGGTCTGATCACCCCAGCAATGGATGACTGTAGTTGTCTGCATGACTTAACACTAACACTGCAATCGTTTGTCTTCCAGCTTTCCTGAGCCCCAAGTGGAATGTAGACACGCACGTCATGAATAAATAATGTGCTCAGTATTGTGTTCCGAACAAACGGCTGTTAGAAGTAAGAAGTCCTATTATTTTGCCATCTTTTCTAAGCCTATTCAGCCTCACTGGGTATTGATTTCTGTTTCTTTGTTATTTTATATCCTAGCAACATGCACGGTCATATCAGGATGGGTACCGACTTATGACACTGCACACTCATGGCCACTTTATAGTGCTTCCCCACTGGGAGACCAGGTTGCCAGCACCATGACCTGATATCCCACTCAGTCACCTTATCCTGAAACTGAGCCAACTGGTCTTTGCCCTATCCTATTAATGCTGAGCACCTGGCTAGGAGCCAACAAGTATCAATTAGGGGTGTGGTGAAGATTTTGGTGTGTGTGGTGGGGATGTGTGGGGATTTAGGGGTGTGTGGTGAGTGGGTATGGATGGTGAGGTGGGCGTGGTGGGGTATAGGGGTGTCATGGGGCTGAGAGATGTGGTGGGTGTATGTGGTGGGAGCTTAGGGATGTGGTGGGTGTGTAGGTGTGTGTGGTGGGGGTGTAGGTGTGTGTGCTGGGTGTGTAAGGTGTGTGTGTGGTGGAGGTGTAGATGATTTCTGGTGGAGGCGTAGGGGGTGGGGTGTCTTGCAGAGTGGACCCCACACAATCTTTAGCATCCCTAAATCCCCACCACACACATACACAGCCACCACAGCCCTAAACCCCCACCACACACACCTATATCCCCACCCCTGACACCCCACCACACACAGCTATACCCCCACTACCATCTACACCCCCACCACACACACCTATACCCCAGGACTCCCCCCCACACACACCTATACCCCCACTACCCCCATACACCCCCACCACACACCTAAACCCCCCAACACACCTATACCCCCACCACATCCCTAACCCCCCACCACACACCCCACCATCCACACACCACACCTACACCACCACACACACCTACACCCTCACCACACACACCTACACTTCAACCACACACACCTACACCGCCACCACAGACACCCACCACACACCTACACTCACCACCACCACACACATACCTACACCGCCACCAAATCCCTAAACTCCCACCACACACCAATACCCCCACCACACACCTACATCACCAACACACACAACTACACCCTCACCACACCCCTAAACCCTTTAACCCTCACCACACACCTGCACCTCCACCACACACCTAGATCACCAACACACACATACCTACACACCCACCGCATCCCTAAACCCCCATCACACACCTACATCACCAACACACACACCTACACCCCCACCACATCCCTAAACCCCCACCACACACCAATACCTCCACCACACACTTACATCACCAACACACACACCTACACCGCGACCACATCCCTAAACCGCCACCACACACCAAAACCCCCACCACACACCTACATCACCAACACCCACAACTACAACCTCACCACACCCCTAAACCCTCACCACACACCTCCACCTCCACCACACACCTACACCACCACACAGACACCTCCACACCCCTCAGCCCTCACCACCCATTGGCCGCAGTGCACAACCATGTCGGTACTTTACTTCCTTGGCCCGAGTTATGTTGCAGTGCCACCTATCGATTCACGTGTATTTGTCTAACTCCATTGATTGAGCAAGCTTCTTTGGTCTTCCAGCTTTACTGAGCTCCAGGTGGAATGTAGACACGCACGTCATGAATATATAATGTGCTCAGTATTGTGTTCGGAACAAACGGCTGTTAGAACAAAGAAGTCCTATTATTTTGCCATCCTTTCTAAGTCTATTAAGCCTCACCGGATATTGATTTAGTTGTAGTTGTATTGTTTAGCTTTCCCTGTTCCAACTGGAATATTATTCATGAACCAAACGAATATAAGTAGTATAGGAGGGTTCCTTTTGGTGGAAATTTACATAATCCACTGTCCAATAGAGTCCATTGACCTGAGATGACCCCTTCTGGGAGAGTCAATGTGATGTGAGCGAGTCCACGTGTCCTTAGATGACCTGGTTGTCCTTAGATGACCTGGTTGTCCTTAGTTGACCTGGTTGTCCTTAGAGGACCTGCTAGTTGTATGTCATGGGGCTGTCACACTATGGCGTATGGCGTAAGCGTATGCTGGCGTATGCAGTTTTCGACCCATACGCCGTCATACTCTACGCATACACTATGCATAGGTTGGGCATACGCCATATACGCCGTATACGCTCGTCATACGCCGCCATACGCCGTCTAAAGGGGCTGTCACATTACGGCGTATGGCGTAAGCATATGCTGGTGTAACACCGTCATACGCTACGCATACGCTTCGCATACGCTTCGCCTACATCATATACGCACGGCGTATCCCGTCATACGCCGTCATACGCCGTCATATGCGCGTTCGTCCAAAATTTGTTGTGCATGCTAAAAAAATTCCAGTGTATGGCGCCGTGAGGCTCATACACTGCTTATATGCCATGCATATGCTGTGCGTACGCCGTCATACGTTATGCATACGCTATACCTACGCCGGCGTACGTTACGCATATGCTAAAACCGCTCCTTCGGCGTATCTATATCATATGGAGCGTACGCCTGGCCATGACGTGTTCGACGACTCCAGAAGGATGGCGTGCCATCGTGGATCTATTCTTTGAGAAGTGGAACTTCCCCCATACCTGTGGCGCTCTGGATGGGAAGCACATCGTTTGCCGGTGCCCTCCAAAGAGTGGGTCACTGTACTACAACTACAAGGGGTTTTACTCCGTGGTCCTGTTGGCACTAGTAGACGCGGACTACAACGACTCTGAGCTGAAGGCGGGCACTGAAGGTGGCACCATGGGCTGTTGTGGCATGTCTACTGTTATATGAGATGGTAATATGTTTATGTCTATTAAAATAAACGATATCATTTTTTAGATATCAAAAAACTATTTACATGTCTGTTATATTCTTTCGATCCCTAATTAAAGTTATCTAGTTAATGTATTTGTAATGAATTTGCTCTCTTTATAAATGAATTAAACTTTTGAAAGCATGACCACTGGTTTTACGGGGAGGGAGAGAGAGGGAGGGAGGGAGAGCAGGAGAGAGGGAGGGATGTAGGGAGGGAGGGAGGGAGAGAGAGGTAGGGAGAGGGGGGAGAGGGAGGGAGAGAGGGAGGGAGGGAGGGAGGGAGAGGGTGGGAGCGAGGGAGGGAGTGAGAGAGGGAGAGAGAGGGAGGGAGGGAGAGAGGGGAAGAGAGGAGAAGAGACTTGTGTCCTTAATATTCATAATAATAATTCTTTATTTTCAATTTTACTTTAATTGTACTTTAATTTATAACAATTACATTATGGCATGCCATTATTGAACACGAACACAGTAATTATAGCTTACAATATATTTATTTATACAAGAGATTTTTAAACATATATACATACAAACATACAAAGATAAACAATACAACATAACATTTTACAAAAAATACAAACTATAACTGCATATCTACATATCTACACATATATACACATACCTACAAATAATCACTTGTTGTGCATCCCGCTTGAGCCCCCCTGATGGGGGGAAGAGGTCCAAGTTGGAGACCCCCAACACTCCTGAGATCCCCGACAGCCCCGACAAGTTCAATAGTCCGTCAGACGTCAGCCTGGCCGACTCCGACAAAGTTCCCATTGCGGGGGCGACTCGTGTTGGAGTGGAACTAGCCATGGCACCGCCACCGGAAGTCGACAGCCAGCCCACACAGACAGTGGCCGCACCACCTGGGCGGGCAACGAGTCCTGGAGAGGCCCTGGTGTGGCCCACCATCCCGAGTGTCCGGAGTTGGGCAGGCGGCTGCGCCATCAGCACAGACGGCCATTGCACCAACTGCAGCTGAGGCGGGACCGGCTCCTGACGCATGTGGAGCAGCTGTATGGACACAGGTTGAGGCAGAGGTGGAGGCAGAGTTGGAGGCAGAGGCTGAGGCAGAGGCTGAGGCTGAAGATGTGGCTGAGGCTGAGGCTGCACATGCGGCTGAGGCTGAGGATGAAGATGCGGCTGAGGCTGAAGATGTGGTTGCGTCATATATCGCCGCACATACTCCTGTGTCTGAGACGTCCATGGTGATGACGGTGGTGGCTGGTGAGTCCACTGGTGGGGTTGAGGCTGGTATGCCTCACTTGTAGACACAGGAGCAGGTGCAGCCACATGAGCCACAGCAGCCACAGCAGCCACAGCAGCCACAGCAGCCACGACTTGTTGGCCTTGCCCCTACAAATGCTGCGACACCATCCGGTTGATTGGGCCACAGGTCTCAACAAACCGCTCTTCCGGCATGGTCAGGAGCATGTCGTGGACACAGTTGGCAAACGCCATGCGCTGCGTCATCGCCAGTGTAGGAGGCGGCTGCATGACATTAGCATGTCCTCAGACTCATCAAACCTCTTCTGGATGGCAGCCAGGAGGTTCGCGTCGTCTGGGGCTGACCGCTTCCCCTTCCCCTTTCCCCACTCTCGGACTGTAGCAGGAGGTCCGTGGCAACATTCTCCTCGAGGCTGAGATCCCGATGCGCAACCTCGATGGCAGCGGCCACCTGCAAGACAAAATAATAAAATAACATAAGTAACATGAACGCAAATCAATCTTTCCACAAAAGACAACACAAGTCAACAATAAAGAAAAAATATTTAATGATAAATGACAACATTGATTTATCAAGATTCATTATGCTAATAACATATATCGATTGTTGACTTCTTGATTAAGCAATAACAACACACCAAGTCAACATTAAAGAAAGACAACAATACATAACATTAAACAAATTACTTGATTTACCAAGATTATTTATGTAAATAACATATATCGGTTTGTCGACTTCTCCAGAATAATAGGGGTTTTACGAGAATCCTAACAACCACACTAGTCAGAAGGATGAAAGATTATGTACTTACACTTCTGTAGGGCTCCGGCCGGTGACGTATGATGCACCGCAGGAAATCGAACTTCTGCACGATCCACTGCTCCCTCTCAGTCAGGTCAGGTGCTCCGTCCCCGCTCTTCTTTTTGTGGAGCCGCGTGTTGGTGAAGACCAACAGAGAATAGTCGCTCTTCTTTGCCCTCCTTCTCTTTGCAGAGGACAGGCCAGAGGTGCTGGTGGAGGCTGAGGCGGAGGCGGTGGCTACTGCTCAACATCTAATGCTCACCATCTACTGCTAGCAGAAGATAAGAAGGAGGAAATCCGAACAAAAAACTTATCCGGCGTACTGAACGCATGTGTGCGATGCTACACTTTGTATCATCTCTCACAGGCTAATTTATGATATATTAACACTCATATACTTTACTTTTACTATTGATGTATGTCTATGTGTGAATACTAATGTATTAATAACTATAAAACCGCTGTGAATTGAGTGAACTGATAGAATCCCCTATTATCACTCACCAGCACTAAATACAACAGGTTTGCCCGACCGTTAACAAATGGTGACAGCCACTATAGAGAACTAACACTGACAACAAAATACAGTATTAGGATAATAAGAAGGAAACTGCACTACGGTAGTTTTCTTATGCGCAAGTAACTTGGACGTTTCACGCCGATGTGACACTGACACTATAGTGACTGTGGACACACACATGTGCGATGCTACACGTCGTATTCAGCTCTCACAGCTAAGTACCAAACCGGTACCGGAAGATGACACCAGGTCAGACACGGAAAATGCGAGCACGGAGAATGCTGAAATAAATGTTGAAATACCCAAGGACACGATCCAAACCCTCAAAAAAGAACTTGACACCTCAACTTATCCGGCGGACTGAATGCACATGTGCGATGCTATCCCTTGTATCATCTCTCACAGGCTAATTTATGATATATTAACACTCATATACTTTACTTTTACTATTGATGTATGTCTATGTGTGAATCATCATCATCATCATGCTGTCGGTCGCGATGCGACAAAGACTGCTTTCATTACTTGACTGCCGCTCTCCTTTGTGCGGTTGTACATTTCATGAAAGCTGCCTGCAAAAGTGTTGAAGTGCTGCTGGCTTTTGCAAGTTACCACCGGCACTCTCTCGGGGAGCAAATAGAAGTTTCACACCGGCAAGAACATGTCAAGACAGGCGCAAAACTATTTGTCCCTGCAGTGGCTGGTCGCGAGATGTTGGGAGTTCCATACATCAACCGCCCTTAATGCTGCCACAGTGACATGGTTTTCTGTTTAGGGTTTGCTCCCTTAGCCTTCGGTTCTGTAAAGAACCTGTACCACAAGGCAGTGGTTTACAACTTTGCAGGGCAGGGGCGTTAAACTCCCTGAGGTATTGCTATCTAATTATCTACTTTCAACACGACTGAGATTTCTTTATGCAGAAAAATCCCCTATTAATCACTCAACTTAATTTAATGGTTTCGGTTGGCCCGACCGTTAAAAAATGGTGACACTACAGCCACTATAGAGATCTAACACTCTGACAAACAAAAATACAGTATAACATAATAAGAAGGAAAACTACACTACAGTTGTGTTCTTATTTGCAAAGTATGGAGAGAGTAAATAGTTTTACTACACAATTAACCGAAATACACCCGATAGATTTAATATACCCGATTAATTTAATTTAATTCTCATCTGAAGAAGACCCCTCTAAGTGTAGTAGAAGCTCATCCACATCCATCTGCTCTGAATCATGGAAGGAATTGTTATCCACTTCGCTTTCAGTCCCACTCCCGCTTTCACTCCCACTCTCACTACTACTACGTATAACATGCATACCGGCAACAATTCTATGCATTAACGTCTGATCCAACTCAATATCCATCTGGAATTTAAGCCTAGCAAGATGAGCAACATCGTGCTGGATCAGCTCATTAGCATTTAACTTACTCAAAATAAATGCCTTCACACCGGGGCTTTCATCACGTAGAAGAGCCTGCTGCAGCTGGGCCTTACAGGATATATAATGTGACATCAGCGCAATTATCTCAAGACGTAGACACCGTAGCTCTTCTTCAGCACTGTTTAAAGTTCATGTGCAAAGACAGCCGACTTACGCATGCTGTAGCAGACGGTATCCGCATCTTCCATGTCGTTGTAGAGTGGAGCGTCGGGTTCGCGAACCATGGCCAGTGTGGCTTGCTCTGCTGCAGGAAGTGCTAACTGGACAATGTAATCGCGTAGTGAGCGCGACAACTTACCGTTCACAGCACGCAACTGAATGGAAACGCGTTGAGCGGCATCATTTCCACGCGCAGTTCTCATCAACAGTGTTAGATGGCGGCGTTCCATCGACTGCTGATGCATCCGCATTCGGGTGGCAGCAGACAACTTGATGCGTGACCGTTGAAGGTGACACCTCAGCAGAGCACTGCCCTCTGTCCATCGACGGCGCACCTTTAGCGATCGTTCACGACGATCCAATCCAGCTTCACTCCTGCCAAAAGATTGTATGTACGTTAATAATTGCTGCTAATAAACATGGCATAATGTGCAGTGTTGAATCTCGTCACTTTTTAATTCAGTGGACTTATATACTATTTATAGTGATTTCAATCCTTGTAAAAGTTGATTATATGTTATTAATGATCATTTCAGTTGCTCAACAAGCAGTACAAGGTGCTAAAACAAAAGATACTTGATTATATGTTATTCATAGTAATTCGATTGGATTTATAGTGATTCCAATCATTGTAAAACTTGATTATATTATATTGTAGTAATTAGTAATTATATTGGATTTAGAGTGATCTTAAATTGTTTAAGTGGTGGTCGTCGTCGATGTTTAAATCCTTGTAAAACTTGATTATATTGTATTTATAGTATAGTAATTACATTTTAGTTAGAGTTTTAAAGAGGGAACTTGATTATATTGTATTTTTGTAATTATCTTTTAGTTATAGTTTTAAAGAGGGATTTTCATAACCGTGTTACTCACATGGCTAGTTCCTCGTTCAGCTGGATGTCTGCAGGCAGCACAGGCTCATCCACCCGATGGCGTACCAGGGAGTAGTAGTTGTTCAGCTCACGCGCATACTTCTCCCGAGCTGTTAGAGTTGGTTGACGCACCCTACGGATCCGTCCGTACGATTCTTGGAAGCCCCCAGCCCATACGGCAATGGTGGCCGGAGTTAAGGCCTCTCCGTCCACTGAAACATTTATTAACATGTCGTGATGTAACGAGGTAACTGGGTACGTAATTAAACCTAAATAAAATGGTTAAATGCAAAGACGGGACCGGGTAATCACTTGAGGAAACGTAAATATAAAGAAAGGTCAGTGGATTAGTTTAATGAAACCCAATTACAGCGGTTATGTAAATGGGTTTAACCTATATTCAAACACGGGACCGGGTAATCACTTGTGGAAACGTTAATATAAAGAAAGTGCATCAATTACAAAGCCTTCACACATATTCAGTCGATTAGTTGAATGAAACTCAGTTACATCGGTAATGTAAATGGGTTTAACCTATATTCAAACATGGGACCGGGTATTCACTTGTGGAAACGTTAATATAAAGAAAGTGCATAAATTACAAATGCTTCACACATATTCAGTCGATTAGTTGAATGGAACTCAGTTACATCGGTAATGTAAATGGGTTTAACCTATATTAAAACATGGGACCGGGTATTCACTTGTGGAAACGTTAATATAAAGAAAGTGCTTAAATTACATCGGTAGTGTAACTGGGTTGTACCTAAAATCAAACACTGGAGTGGGTAAGCACTGGAGAAAACGTTAATATAGTTACCTTTTTCTGTGGCACACAGTCTGGCGATATCAGCCTGTGCTGTTTCAGCCTGGCGTGTAGCCGAGCGCAGACGCCGACTCATAGTACTAGGCGCTTGAGAGATGGATTTCCTGCTCATGTGCAGCAACGCCGCGACCAGTAGGTCCTGTCGGTGGGTGGCCGACATCTCACGGGTGATGTACGCCATTCGTCCCAGGGTGGACCAGAAGCGTTCGATGTTCTCCCCATCGGCCATCCGGAAATCGGGCAGCAGGCATGGATTATATTGAATCTACAATGGTTAATGAGAACAGAACATGTGGAAAAAAGAAGTGAATATAAGTTATAAAGGAAGAACGCCTATCGTTATTTTCTACCTTATAGAATTGAATCTAACTTATAAATGAACAATTTTAATTATACTGAATCTACACTGGTTAACGATAACAGAACATGTGGAAAAAAGAAGTGAATATAAGTTATAAAGGAAGAACGCCTATCGTTAATTTCTACCTTATAGAATTGAATCTAACTTATAAATGAACAATTTAAATTATATTGAATCTACACTGGTTAACGAGAACAGAACATGTGGGAAAAAGAAGTGAATATCAGTTATAAAGGAAGAACGCCTATCGGTAATTTCTACCATATAGAATTGAATCTAAGTTATAAATGAATAATTTCAACCGTATAAAGATGTGAATATAAGTTATAAATGAACAATTTCCAACGTATAAAGGTGGAGATAAGTTAGCGGGGGCGGCAGTGGCGGAAAGTGGAGGAGTATATACCTGACAACCAGCATCATGCGAGTAACCGTGGAACATTGGTACTGCAAGAGACAGTTGATGCATGGGCACCCCGGAAGTTCCCAACTGTGGGCACAGTTGGCAGGCAACATCGTATAGAATCTTCAGCTCCCGCCCGGCAGCCTGCTCGGTAACTTTCTTTATGACAGAGACTGGATATCCCATTCTACAAACAAGAATACCAAATTTGGTGGAAATTTGCAGATAGGAGAAACAGAAAACGTCGATTCTTCAGCTCCCGCCCGGCAGCCTGCGCGGTAAATTTATTTATGACAGAGACTGGATAGCCCATTCTACAAACAAGAATACAAAATTATGTGCAAATTTGCAGATAGGAGAAACAGTAAACGTCGGCAGGAAACATCGAATAGAATCTTCAGCTCCCGCCCGGCAGCCTGCGCGGTAAGTTTCTTTATGACAGAGACTGGAGATTCGTATCTATAGTTGTCTAAGGATTAAAAGAGCTGTTTCAATAAATATGTTTTTAACGACGGCGGGGGGGGTACGGTATCCACGTTTAATGCTCGGAACTGGAGTGGGTAATGTTGTCAATCTACAAACTGAAGCACTGAAAGCTCCGACCTACTTTACTCGACAACAGAAAACAGCTAACCACGTTTAATGGTGACAAATAGTTTTGGTAATGTTGGCAATCGACAACCTGAAGCTAACACTTACTTTTCTCCAGCTGTCATGTTTATAAAGTGGCAGGGATGGTCGTGGACACACACAGAGCCGAAAACGCCGCTCACATCAAGGCCACGGTTTCGGAAGGCTCCACGACCCCCGGCTCGGAAATCATGACACATCTGTAAAACAAAGTAGTACACACTATTACGAGACAGCGTTAAGTTAATTGATATGATCATACTATAGTTGTAGCGGACAGCGGAGTGCTGCCAACTGGTGTTCACTGCGAGAAGCAATAAGGGTGCAATACTAATGCACTTATTTTACTAAGAGAGATCTAGTATTAGGTTACTGCTTAGTGCTGCTACCGGGTGTTCACTGTCAGAACCAATAATGGTTCACTACGAACCGTCAACTCAGGCGTTCACTATATATTTAGGTGGACGTTAGAATACATACATCGACATTTGCCGGCTGGTTATCATCTCGTAGATAAGGGTTGACATCTTGGGGAGGAATGAAGAATTTTGTCCCTTGCTGTGGTGGATAGAAAGAAGCTGGGACCTGCCGAACTCTTCCACACTAATCAGAAATTACCGTCCAGACTCACTACCAGTGGTAGTTCCTGTTTGGTATGCTCACAGATGGGACATTTTCTGCCATCTGGGAAGTCCGGCAACAGATCACTCGACCGATCGACATCATAGACAAACTGTCTGTGCTGTGGAGCACATTGCAGGATAGCGCGATATAGTGCAAACTGTTAAGAAAAATGCATAGGCTTGCACTAGGGACTGACATAAAGTACTATCAAATAATCTCAATCAGTCTCCTGGAAATAAGTCAATTGGTTAGTTTAGGATTGATAGAGATCTACAATTGGTGCATTGGGGAGATATTTCTGCCAGTGCAAGTAGGTGTCAACTGGCATACTGTTAGTTTGGCATTGACAGAGGTATTCTCTAGTTATTGATATTTAATGTGAAGTAGAGTAAATAGAACAAACCTATTTACATTTTAGTTTGGCATTGACAGAGGTATTCTCTAGTTATTGATATTTGATGTGAAGTAGAGTAAATATAACAAACCTATTTACAGTTTAGTTTGGCATTGACATAGGTATTCTCTAGTTATTGATATTTCATGTGAAGTAGAGTAAATATAACAAACCTATTTACAGTTTAGTTTTAGTATACTTTGAGAAATGTGACGTTACCCAATACCATCTACAAACTTTAACTGCTCACGATGGAGTTTGTTTATAAGCTGTGCTATTAAGCACCAGTGTCATGACAAATCCTTCCGAGGGACTATGATACCTTCGTTTCCTTGTTGTGTGGCAGGCTCTGGACATGATCGGTGGTGGCGGCACAAAGCTTTTTCAAGGCAACAGGTCCTTCGAGCAAGAACGAGCGTGCACGGTCCATGAGGCGCATGTCAATGGCCGAAGTAGGGATTGTAGGTGAAACCGGCCAGAATCCTAACCGGACAAGCTTTTCCGTCCGGTCCATGCAGCTACAGAACAGGAAGTCCTGGTAGTGTTTCCTACCTGGACAAATAACATAAGCTTTAGACATATACGGCGGCACATAATATGCCGTAAATATGCCGTCCAGATTTAAACCTACATTCAAAATGAACAGCTGATAGAGCATTTTTTAATCTCTGTAGATCATCTATATGCCGTCTGTGGTAATCATGTTTATGTACACCTCGCAGTTCTACTATATCCGGCTTATTCTGCATTATATTTAAGGGCTCCTTCAATACTCCAATTCGGAATATGGGTAAAAGCCGGATCACGCGGATGTGACACTGACACTATAGTGACTATGGACACACACATGTGCGATGCTACACGTCTAATTTATGATATATTAACACTCATATACTTTACTGTTACTATTCATGTATGTGTATGTGTGAATACTAATGTATTAATAACAATAAAACCGCTGTGAATTGAGTGAAATGATAGAATCCCCTATTATCACTCACCAGCACTAAATACAACCGGTTTGCCCGACCGTTAAAAAATGGTTACAGCCACTATAGAGAGCTAACACTGACAACAAAATACAGTACTAGGATAATAAGAAGGAAACTGCACTACGGTAGTGTTCTTATGCGCAAGTAACTTGGACGTTTCACACGGATGTGACAATGACACTATAGTGACTATGGACACACACATGTGCGATGCTACACGTCTAATTTATGATATATTAACACTCATATACTTTACTGTTACTATTCATGTATGTATATGTGTGAATACTAATGTATTAATAACTATAAAACCGCTGTGAATTGAGTGAACTGATAGAATCCCCTATTATCACTCACCAGCACTAAATACAACCGGTTTGCCCGACCGTTAAAAAATGGTTACAGCCACTATAGAGAACTAACACTGACAACAAAATACAGTACTAGGATAATAAGAAGGAAAATGCACTACGGTAGTGTTCTTATGCGCAAGTAACTTGGACGTTTCACGCTGATGTGACAATGACACTATAGTGACTATGGACACACACATGTGCGATGCTACACGTCTAATTTATGATATATTAACACTCATATACTTTACTGTTACTATTCATGTATGTGTATGTTTGTTATACAACCTCATAATGGAATTATGGCAAGAGCAGGTTACTGATAACTCACCGTACACATCAAAAATGGTCATGGGCACGTTCTAGCAGTCCCACATGTGTCATGGATATTGTTTCCATGAGACGGCAAGTGCAGAGGCGGTGATCGCAGCTGGTACAATGGGACAAAGAGCTCTCCCTGCAATGAACACATTCAATTTTCATCGACCTCATAGAGTTAATTTAAGTTATTCACTCATCTCTGGAGCCCTGTGTCATAATTCAAAAGAATTAAATCGTTAATTTGGCGCTTTTTGGTTAAATAGCAATGTATATAGGTCACTCTCCTATCTGTTATCAATATAAGCACTCGATATTTCTGTATATTATGCCATGATTAATATGCTTTTAAGTATGATATTATTTAATTCTGATTATATATTTATTAAGCAGACTGTGTGGTGTCTTAAACATATGTTACACGTGTGACACGGATGTTATACTGCCATAAGAGATATCTTATTCATGGAATATACCTATATTTTTTATCTCATCAATTTATATTTTACATACCTGTAAAGGTGAGAATTTGTAATGCAAATTAACATTTATTCAATAATTAATAACTCAAACGAGTCCTCCTGGAATTGATTTGGAAAGATATCAACCGATTAAACATATGAAGACAAATTTTCTAAGTAGTGCCTTTTTGGTTATATAGCAACGTACAAATAGATATAGTATCAAATGTGTTATAATTAAAGTGGTGTGTGTAATGACCTGCCAGATAAGGGCGATGTGAAGAGGCGCAAGTTTCTGGTGTTTTTTAAAACACCTTTGACAGTAGTAGGCTGTTGGCCCACAGTTAGGGCATAAGATCGGACGCCTTACTGTGTCTCAGGAACAAACCGCGCATGTAGTCATCAGTGGTGCAAATGAATGGTAATGACTGCGTGTTAGTTGTGGACGAATTGCATTCCACTTCCGCGCTACATCAGCTTGGCGCTGGGCATTCAGGGTTATGCCTGGAATGAAGTGAAGAATATTACTCTATAGCCGTGTTTACACGAGGAAGTTAAGTCGCTTAATATAGATCGCCTTGCCTAGTTGGGTCATTCTCAGAAGTTGTGTACCAATAGTGTGACATCAGTACTATGTATTTAGCTACATCCATCCCAATAAGATACATAATACACAATATTAACATTTACTTTTGATCTAAACTATCTCCCACATTATTTGGCTAACTGATGAAATCTAAATATTGACATTACAATAAAGGGTTTCGTTGAAATATGCATTTCTAGTAGACTACCTCAAGTGGTACACAGTTTCTGAGAACGCGGTGGATTTGTTCGTTTGTGACACAATTTAAAACATTTGCACTACTTTTGACATGTTCAAATCGGTTCAAAATCAGATTGGAGGTAAATAAAAACCATATAGACGCAATTAATAATGTCTTTTCTCACTATATACCCAATATTATCACGCTCCTATATGTCGGACATGCTTAATTTGGAATGGGAAAGTGCCATGGGTTGTCCGACTTCATGCAGCATGGGGAGGAAGAGTTGACACTATAGTGACTGGCTCAGCTCTGCCATGCTCAAATCGGTTCAAAATGTGGAGATAAATAATAAATATATAGAAGCAATTATTAATGTTGTTTCTCACTATATAACAAATATTATCACGCTCCTATGCATCGAACGTGGGTCATTTTGAATCAGAAAGTGTCATGGGTTGTATAAAATATGACAACTCTGCGATTTAATAGACTACATCACGGTTCCGACTGCGCATGCGCTGAAAACGGCCGGTGGAGCAAAGCAAAGGTGTACGGCCATTGAGTTTGCCGATACGCACATTGAAAAATGTCAGTTTTATTCAAAAATAATAGAAATCCAAAACCGTAACCGTATAAATTTAATATACTCTTTTTGTTAAAGCGGGTTGTGCCTAAGTACTTTTGAATATACACATATAGAAAACATATTCAATTAATCGATTATTTGATATTTATAATAAACGTTTTGCACTGCATGTACCGGGAAATGCATTGTCAATGGATGGCCGTGCCCAATCTTCAAACCACACCACTTAAGAGACAAACCGCTTGGTACACATATAGAAAACATATTGAACGAATAATTTTTAATTAAATAAACGTTTTGCACTGCGCGTAATGGCAAACTCAATGCATTCTCAATGGCCTTGGCCAATCTTCATACAGAAAATGTGAAAAATCGCTAAAACCATAACACCTAGAGACAAACCGCTTGATACAGATATAGATAACAGATCCAGCGATTAGATTATATTACATTCATAAGGTTAGGGTTGTGCCATTTTTAATAAAATAAACGTTTTGAACTGCGCTTACCCGGAAAATCAATGCATTGTCAATGGCCGTGCAAAATATTCAAACCACACCCACCACACAGAGACAAACCGCTTGGTACACATTTTGAATAAAAATAGACGTTTTGCGCTGCGCGTAACGGCAAACTCAATGCATTGTCACTGGCCTTGGCCAATCTTAAACTTTTGAAACTAATACTGGTCAAATTGAAACAGTCAAAAAATGAGGATGTAGATAAATATGTGCTCCAGGGCATGCAACCAAGACTTAAATTGTAGCTAGAAAACCATCATTTTGGCGACCTGAAACGTAACACCTACTACAAAGCTTGTGTCACGGTGATCGGCAGTATTCACACATACTAGGTAGACATAGCATTGACAATTTCGAAACATAACATGCATGTATAAAAGTAAATACCTTCATCAATCGGTTGGACTTGTGGTTGACATTGAGGTTCACGTTGGGGTTGAGGTTGAGGTTGAGGTTGAGGTTGAGGTTGAGGTTGAGGTTCAGCTGCAGGTGGAGGGGCAGGTGCAGGTTCCGCTTCAGCTGGAGCAGGAGCTGGAGCTGGAGCTGGAGCTGGAGCTGGAGCCTCAAGTGGAGCTAGAATTCGGTCTTGAGCTTGAGCACGGGCTTGAGCTTGGGCTTGAACGATTCTCTCTGCAAGTGTGCCCCTAGTACGAATAGGTTCACGACGATAGTAACTGGTTTCCCTCCCATTGACAATCCGTGTATGGCGCACTAGTTGGGTTGGTCGGGGATTCGATCTCCAACCAATGTTGTTAATACGACGCATTGTGATTGCGATGGCGACAGAGGCAGCACTAAATCGTGTCTAGTGCCCACAAGATATATCAGTCCTGTTAAACAAAGGACCACTTCAATTCAAATCGACCAATCAGAAGCCCATCAGCCACGCTGTCCTGGTGGGATGACCTAAATTAACAATAAAAGATTATTGCGTAACGACCAACCGGCGAAAAGCCCGGTGTCGCAGTTTCCGCCGTTCAATAAATTTTGCGGTGCGCATCGCTTCTGCGCATGCGCCAAAATAGAAGAGCATCATCAGTAACCTTATAAATTGAATAAAATGTTTGGGTCGGATGTTTTCTGTATGTGTACCAAGCGATTTTTTTCGAGATGCTGAGGTTTTAGAGATTTGTCACTTTTCGGTAGGGAGAATGCTCAAGTCCATGGAAAATGCATTTTAGTGTTGCCGTTCCTCGGCGTAATGGTGGACGGCCTCAATTGCCACACCGGGCAAGCCGGGCACCGGCGCATTTAATTCGAGGGGGGAGGGTGGGGGGGGGGGGGTCCAGGGACCGGCGAGCTGTGCTGGGCTGATATAATCTGATATAATCTGATAAAATATACTTTGATTTCGATTAATTCTCTAGAAATTTGGAGCAACTCTGTCAACTCCAAAGTTTAATTAGGCACTTCGCCATACAACATTAAAATTATTGAAGCTAATGTTTTGCACTGCGCGTTAAATGCACTGCGCGTTAAATATAGTTTATGTTTTATTTGGACGAATGCTACTAAAGGAGAATCGTTGCGCATTTTCAATTCAAGTAACAATAGGAATATTATATGGATATTGTGTCATGGATTCATGTACTTACATGCAGTATCAGTAGTTATTTTGCATGTATGTTAATAGGGGTATTATATATATTCTTTACTGGTAATCGATTTAGTATGCATTGAGATAGCTTTTCTTTAGCACTAAAAAGTTAATTGTATGCTATCAGGTGTACTCGGAAAACATGGCTCGATTAGGAAAGAAATGCGATCAAGCAAATCGGGTCAGATAAGAATTACACAGTTTCTCACATTATTCTGTCGCCCATAAATAAAAAACCCTCACCACCACCGACACTGAGCTGGGGCAAAGCGATGAAAGTAAAGATAAGGGGACGGTAATTGCGTTTCCGTAAAGAGCATGTAGGTCACATTCGAATACAGCGAAATACTTTATTTACGCATCAGGTTCGTTTTGTGGTAATTAGCATCTGACATTATCATCATCATCATGCTGTCGGTCGCGAAGCGACAAAGACTGCTTTCATTACTTGACTGCCGCTCTGTGCGGTTGTGCATTTCATGAAAGCTTTTATGCTGCCACAGTGACATGGTTTTCTGTTTAGGGTTTGCTCCCTTAGCCTTCAGTTCTGTCAAGAAGCTGTACCACAAGGCAGTGGTTTACACCTCTGCAAGGCAGGGGCGTCAAACTCCCTGAGCTATTGCTATGCCTACAATACCTGCATACTCGAAATCGGCGCGATCTGACATTATAGATACTGACATAAATACATACGTAGGGACAACAGTAGGGATGGCTAACTCCACACAAACGCTTGTTTTGACAACCAGCAAGTATGAAATGGCTGTGTGCAGTTTACATCCGATGTGTTTGTTTAGTGGGTTTGTTTAGTGGCAAAATAACTGATGGAGGAAAAACATTGACAGTATATCCAATGTTTGAATTTTGATTTTTGAATTTTGAATATCTCATCATCAAAAGGAAATATAACACTATGAAATACCAGAGCAAACAATGCACATCAAACCGCACATCAAACCGCACAAAAATGCTGCCATAAGTAAGTATCAAATGGCATTACGCACAAATGAATAATGTGAAACAACATACGAAGCGTTGGTTAATTTACTGGTCTCACCCAACCAATGATCGCGGCCTTCATAAGAACTGCACGAAAATGCTGTCATAAGTATAATACGAATGCAATAGATAACAAACAATCCACCTAACAACCGTATGGCTGTCAAACTATGACTACGTAGTTTTTGGTAGGGAGGGGGATATAGACACTGACACTAGAGTGACATAGTAGAAAGTGACATAGTCATTGATTTCTATTAGTTTAGAATCAAATGGCATTACGCACAAATGAATAATGTGATTAGATGTTGTTGGTTGTGGATTGGTTGTTGCTTCGGATTGGTTGTTCAGTTGGTTGTTGTTTGTTTGTTGTGTGTTGTTTGGTTGGTTGTGTTGTTTGTTATTTGGTTGTGTTGACTGTTGTTCGGTGCGGATGTTTGTTGGTTGTTGTTGGTTGTGTTGTTTGTTATTTGGTTGTGTTGACTGTTGTTGGTTGCGGTTGGTTGTTGGTTGTGTTGTTTGTTAGTTGGTTGTGCTGTTTGTTGGTTGTGGTTGTTTGTTTGTGTTGTGGTTGTTGAGCGTTGTTGTTTGTTGGGTGTTGTTGGTTGTGTTGACTGTTGTTGGTGATTGGCATGATAGGATTGGTTGTTCAGTTGTTGTTTGTTAGTTGTTTGTTAGTTGGTTGTTGGTCGTGTTGTTTGTTTGTTGGTTGTGGTTGACTGTTGTTGGTGATTGGCGTGATAGGATTGGTTGTTCAGTTGGTTGTTTGTTAGTTGGTTGTTGGATGTGTTGTTTGTTTGTGTGTTGGTTGTGGTTGTTTGTTTGTGTTGTGGTTGTTGATTGTTGTTGTTTGTTGGGTGTGTTGATTGTTATTTGGTTGTGTTGACGGTTGTTGGTTGTGCTTGGTTGTTTGTTAGTTGTTTGTTGGTGATTGGCGTGATAGGATTGGTTGTTCAGTTGTTGGTTGGTTGTTTGTTTGTTGTTTGTTTGTTGTTTGGTTTGTTGTTGGTTGTGTTGTTTGTTATTTGGGTGTGTTGAGTGTTGTTGGTTGCGGTTGGTTGTTGGTTGTGTTGTTTGTTGGTTTTGGTTGTTTGTTGTTTGGTTGGTTGTTGGTTGTGTTGATTGGTATTTGGTTGTGTTGACTGTTGTTGGTTGCGGCTGGTTGTTGGTTGTGTTGTTTGCTAGTTGTTGGTTGTGTTGTTTGTTGGTTGTGGTTGTTTGTTTGTGTTGTGGTTGTTGCTTGTTGTTGTTTGTTGGGTGTTGTTGGTGGTGTTGACTGTTGTTGGTTGCGGTGTTTGTGGTTGTGGTGTATGTTGTTTGGTTGGTAATTGGTTGTGGTGTATGTTGTTTGGTTGGTAATTGGTTGTGGTGGTTGTTGTTTTGTTGGTTGTGGTTGTTTGTTTGTTGTGGTTGTTGATTGTTGTTGGTTTAGGATTGGTTGTTGTGGTTGTTGTGTTTGTTGCTTGTTTGGTTTGCGGTTGGTTGCGGTTGGTTGTTGGTTGTGTTGTTTGTTAGTTGTGTCGACTGTTGTTGGTTGTGGTTGTTTGTTGATTTGTTGTTGTTGTTGTTCGGTTGGTTGTGTTGTTTGTTGCTTGGTTGTTGGTTATTGGTTGTGGTTGTTTGTTGGTTGTGTTGTTTGTTAGTTGGTTGTGTCGACTGTTGTTGGTTGTGGTTGTGGTTGTTTGTGTTGGATTGTTGTAACGTTGGTGATTGGCGATTGGCCTTAGGCGCGAGTGGCGTTAGGCGCGATCAGACAATAAAAACTATGTTCAGCATTTACGTTTGCAAAATTGATTTTGGCATGTTTTTCGCTTCAAAGATCACCGAATCTACCCCAGTTGGGTTGTTTGTTGACATTTACAGTACATTTCAGTGTCGTTATATTGGTTGTTGATTGTTGATTGTTGTTGGTGTTGGTTGTGGTTGTGGTTGTGGTTTTGGACACCGGCATCATCAGGCAATTTGTCAGGCAATTTGTCGATAAAAACTCGGCGCTGACACGACACAACACTACGCGATGCTAATCCACAAATGAACGTAACCCAAACCCAAGTATCATCTGAGCTACACGGTGCCAGGCAGCGTAAACACGCCCATAATAAAAACTTTTGTAAAAATAAAATTAAAAAGATTTAAAAAGATTACAAAAATAAAAGATATAAATCCTAACAGTGCACCAGCAGGAGTATGGTGCTACAGTGGCGTCTACAGTGCTACAGTGGCGTCTCCTAGTGGGGAAAGCAAGAGTTAAGGGGTGGGGAGGCGACGACTGGCGACGACTGGCGCCACCTAGAGTATATTGGCAGATGTAAACAAAGACAGCGGTTGGCAATATTGTTCGGAGAATAATAAGAGAAGCGCAATGGTGTGGGTCCCCGACTCGTTCTGACTTGTTTTTATATCGTACTTATATCGTATTTGCAGGATGCTACAAGGACAGATAATGATACATGATAGTACTTAGGTGAGCCTTTTTTTTTTTGTTAAGGTGAGTGCGGCCCTATGGGGCTCAAAAAGACAGAGGATACGACAGCCAATTATCCGCACATCGATGTGCGGTGACCACTTCTATCGTCTTTTTATTATTGTCCAAAGCTATTTGAATCGCATTGCAGGCTGAAAAGAATCAGATGAAGAGGAATCCATATTATTACTTTGCGTGATATTGTTGTGATATTGTTGAAAACGTAGGGGGGCCACCTCCGGAGTTGACCAGATCAATCGTGTGTACCGAAAACATTGATGGCGATATGAGTCTCCGTAAGAATGGGCAACGAAGTCTGTGTGGTGTAACAATTTTTGTTTGTTTGTTTGTTTAAATCCCCATAGAAGATTTAGTCTTTCACACTCTTTGACCATCCTCCTCAGTCGTTCGCATCGCGTTTCCGCGATAATAACGACATCTGTGAATCTATCACACCATAAAGAAATACTTCTCTTATTTAGTCGATTTTCGCATCCTTTTTCCACATCCTATCCTTTTTCCACATCCTATATGATTGAATTGTGTATGATTGAATCATGATTCCTTATCACTCCTTATAATCCTGTATATCACACTGAAGCACGTGGAAAAGTAAAACGAGTTTGCATTGTTGAGAATGTTCGAAAGTGATTGGCTGATTTTTTTTTAATGAAATAAGTTTAATGAAAAGTATTTATATATATATATATATATATATTTATATATATATATCTATATCGACATTTACTTATATTCAATTTACATACTATAAATAAAGAATATTTGAAATATCCGCTTCCTAATATATAGGAATGGGAAAACTGAATTGAAGCGGATGTGGTGTCGGATATGCGAAAGTGAGAGAGTGGAGAGTGAGTGTTGTGAGATGCGGAGTTTAGTATTTAGAAAGGAAGAGAGTGAAAACCTCCATTTAACAAGTATATAGATATATATATATATATATAGAACTTAATTTAATTATTTATTTATTTATTCATCTTTAGATATATATATCTATATATACATACACCAATAATATAAAAGAAAATACTAAAGTAATACAAGAATCTCACTCTCTATTCGAAGGGAATCATAACAATGAACAGGAGGAGGTGAATTCGAACTGTAAAGAAAGAAGCGAGAACTACAGATATTAGACGATGGATTATTTTAATTTCACATTTCATCATATCGCATCATGATACATCACACCGCAAGACATCTCATCACATCACATCATAATACATCGCATCATAATACTTCCACTTCACTCCGCATATAAAATTCGCTATTAGCAAATATCTACTGATAATAGCGATTGATAGAAATATTTTGCTCTTGACATTTCATTATATACAACATAATAATAATAATATTAATAATAATAGTACTAATTCTAAACATTCATTCACATTTCTGAGGTTACTCAAACTAAAACTAACATTATATGTATGCTTGCTTCTCTCCTTTCACTTTTCTTTCCTTTCTCTCTCTTCTTCTTTCTCCTTGTCATTGATTTACTGTTACAAGTCTTGATTTGCTAATAGTGAAATCTCCAATGACCTGTGCTGAAATGATGACGACCATCGAGTTGGGAAGAGCTTCTTTAAATGAGAGACATATTCTGGATGATCCGCGCTTCAGAATAGGATATACCCCCTCCATATCAGTTCCGTAGGTGGATTCCTCCACATTGAAACAGAATACTGTCCTTCCTTTTTGAAAATCATCAGGAGACAATGTACATAGATCTGGATGTCTATGAGCTTTAACCATTGCGTGAAAAGTTTCAATCACCTCCCCAGTTTCAAAATTAGGGTTAAGGGTCTATCTGGGACACTTCGTCCATCTATTTCAAAGGAAATATATTCTACTTTACAATGTTCTAAATTGAAGGGGTTTCTACGGTAACTTCCTGAGTATGCTATATCATTCACAAGTGTTAATGCGAGTTGATAAGGGATTTTATCACCTAAAACACCTGTAGCCTCCCATGTTTTAACACCTGCAGGAATTGTGAATAGCCTAGCCTCATCATGGTTCGGGGATATGTGAATTGCGCTACATTAAGCCCAGAATTCTGAGCAAACTTCTCTGAATGACTTAGTAATATCTCCGGTCTAATGCGAATATAGTTTACAGTGAGATACATCTTAGTAATTAGAAGCTTATAACTTGCACCTTCTGTAGGAGAGAGAAGTCTAGAGGCGTCACTATGCTGTTGAAATTCGAAGATAATTTCACATCCATTTACTAAAATCTTATCTAAATCATCGATAAAATCTAATCCTAGAGGACCTTTAAATTCTGCTACTTGCCCCTTATTGGTGAGTTTATGACGCGCATTCAATCCCGCATTAAAGGAAGGGGCTGATTCTTTGGGAATAATATTCACCAATTCAACATGATCTTCATCCGGAAAGTATCCTTTCATTCTATTATAACTAGAATTCAACCCCTTATTTTTTCCAAATAATGATTTATAGTAATTCTTTTGAGCATATAAACCACCGACATCAGAGTTGATGTAAGAATTATTAATTGTGGCATTCACTTGACGGAATACACTATACAGCGGCTGATTTGTTAGGGTGACATCATCAGTAGTCGCCACTGGGGAGTTGTCCGATTTAACGATTTTCATTGAAATCGTCATCTGTATATTCCTTGTATTGAGATATCCACCATTCGTTCCATCTACTTTGAATAGAATTGATCCCTCATTGGAAATGGTGGACGTAGGGTGAATCTGAACATAATCCGAGTACAAGACCCCTGCATCCATACGCGGTTTGGAGAAAATATCCAGTCTCTCGGTATATCCCTCAACCGCATCCTGTAGGAGATATTCCTGCTGCATTTTATAATTTTATTAATGAAATTGTGGTCATTCACACTCACTCTCTCTCTTTCGCTCTCTATCACAAGCTCTCAAACTCACAATCTCACTCTTCTACTTCTCACTTCTCATTTCTTATTCTTTCGTTTGAAATGATTAGAATGTATGGATTGAGATTTGCGTTTCGTTTGATCCTTCTTCTTCTTCTTCTTCTTCTTTTTGTTCTTCTCTTCACTGCTTTTACCTCTTCTCCCTTTTATTCCTCCATTCGACTGACGCATGCGTTCCTGCATCAATCTACTTATAGTAGATTGATGCATTTCTCTCTTCTTCTTCTTCTTCTTCCTACTTCCGCTTTTCTCATCTTTTCTCTTTTTCTTCTTAGAGGGAATCGTGCTGTGATTGATCTCCCCCACCATGTTTTCTGTCGTTAGATTTATTCTCTCCTGCTTCTCCTTGGTTTGCTCTAATACATGACTAACTGGTGAAACCATCTCAATTTTGGGTGAAGATGACTTTACATGCTTCAAGCTGGAAATAGTTTTAAAACTATTCTTAGGTTTTTTGAATGCTGTGATACACTTAGCATTAGAATGAAGCACCCAGCTGTTAGAGCTTGTACCTAGCGGAACTAAGGCCATAGTCTCTACAAATTTGAAGAATGCAACGAGTGACATCTGCTTCTATCAAAGGGATTTCTTCTCGTTCGTCTCTGATGGAGATCCTTATAGAATTCAAGTATTGAGTATTGATGGGTTGATGTAACGGAGTAGATGGTATCATATGATATCCTCCACTCCCACCACTTCCTTTATAGCTGTAAGCTAACACCCCTTGCGGAGAATCTCCTATTGCGACAGGTGTAATGAGATTACAAAAAAACATACACATATTTTGATGTTATCGGTGGTGAAGCTAACGATGTTGAAGACGAGGGAGGAATGGTTTTTTTCTTTTTCTTTTTCTTTTTCTTTTTCATTTTCCTCTGCCGAGATTCTTTCTGGAATACTTTCTTTTTCAAAATCTATTTGAAGAAGGGATATATACCATCCCGCTCCCTGCTCCAAATGAATGGGGGGATTGATTGAGACTGTAAAATCATGCCAAGTGTTATGTGAACGAAGTTTCAGATCCATTAATGAATTCAGACAGAAGTTCACCATGTTGACAGTGATGCAAACAAAATCAAAATGAGGAAGCACATAACATACACACATATAATATTCTGATCTAAGTCTACTGATCTACACTCCTAGTTTGTGAATTTCACTTGATAAAATCCAGCTATTGTAAGAGGAATCATATGATTTCCATTTTACCAAAGAATACTTTTTTTATCTTTAACAGTTTCAGAAATAATTGATTCTATCTCAAATAAAGTATCATCACTCACTCCAACCTTTTGCAATTCTTCAGGATAGAACCATCCTTCAATAGGCGAGTTATCCCAAGCCTTGACTTTATATTTTTCAAAATCTTGTTTAATTTTACGTTCTGTTACAATGAAAATTTCCTTTGTCCACTTTTCATCATAATTACGTGTAAATGGAGAAGTTAAATATGAGAGCTTCACTCGATCATTGGTTTGAAAATTAAAAACGCTCGCTCTTCCTGTGGTAGTTGCTGAATCATTTCTGAGATATTGATAATGCCAAAGTTCACTCTTATCCTTTTCACAGAAGGCATTTCGCGGAGTAGTTCCAATACCTTTATGCTCACTATCATTGTAGGCTGCTGTTACCGCTTGCAGTGAATCACTCCAGTTAAAGCTATGAGTTGCTTTGAATAATCTAGCCAAGCGAGCTCGAAGTGTTTGAATCACGCGTTCAGCCATATGCGCCTTAGTCTCGCTATTTAAGGTGGTGAAATGATTGATGTTTAGGGATTTAAAATATTGCTGCATCATTTTTGCAATTAACTCCGATCCCCGATCGCTGCGGATATTTTTAGGAGGAAGGGGATTACTTTTTAAAATGCTTTCAAAAGCTTCTTTAACAGAAGAAGCTTGAAGATTGAGTAATGGTCTAGTTATTAGATATCTTGTAAATACATCAATGCAAACTAAAATATAACCATAACCAGAATTATGATCTTTATAAACCACCATGGAGAGGGTGTCAACATCAAATTGATAATGTTTTTCAGATATAACTAATCGCTCACGTTTATATCTACGGGGAGCTTTCTTAAAAGTTGAAAAACTGTCTTGCGATTCTAACCATTCACGTATTTTGCGAAGAGATATTTTAAATTTCTTCTCCTTTTTAACTTCAGTATAAAGTCTATTGATTCCTGATAAACTTCCAGGATGCCTTGGATTGAAGTATGTATCATGAAGATATCGCTTCTCTTCCTCAGTTAGCGAGGGGAGAAGAACTTTCGCCATTCTTCATTCACTCCTTTTCTTCTGTTTTGCCTTGTGATAACACCAGATGAAGTCTGTTGTCTAGTGGAGTCAGCAGGTGAAGATTTTGTTGAAAGTGAATTTAGCATCAGTGATCTAACCTTCTTAATCTTTTCCTTATTGATAATCTTCTTCTTTTTTTTTTTTTACACCACTTGTTCTCGGTATTCCAGGAGGAGGAGGAGGAGGAGGAGGAAGATGAGACGATGGTGACGTCATCGTCGTCGTTGTCGGCATAAAAAACGACGCCCTCTCGTCGATCGCGCCGTATAGAGGAGGAGCAGAGGCGACAGGATGACTCAAAGGTTGCTCTTTTTTCCTTGACTTTTTGTTCTTCTTCTGGTGGGGATTTTTATTGATAGCAAATTTATCAATAACATCTTTATCAACATCAATATCAACTGCATCATCATCATCATCATCATCATCAATAAGTTCACTGGGTGTTATGATATTGTTTTTATTCCCCTCCTCCTTCTTATATCGAAGGTAGGAATCATATGTTATGGTTACATACTTCCTCATGATAAAACCCCTAACAATCTTGACTTAATTGAACTGAAAATCGCATACAGTTTTTTATGATGTAACTGAAGCAGGCGTAATCTTGCGTGTTCATTCAGATGAATAAGATTGTGAACTAGTTTCTTATGCTTTTCCAATAAACGCTTAGTATTTCTGGAGATGGATAATTTTGATAATGCAACTAAAATCTCGGCAATGCATTCAATCTGTTTTCGACTCGCCGTCACCAATAAAGCTTTAGCCTGCTCAGGTCTCGACTTCAACAACAACAAAAGAAACTCCTTGCAATGTTGAATATGTTGTGATGACATGATGTATGTGCAAACAGATTTTTCTTCCCAATGAATGAAGAACATCAGAATCCAAGGTATAAATAACTAAAATGTGACTGTGTGTGAGTGTGTGTGTGTGTGTGTGTGCGTTTCCTGAATGAAAGAATGAATGAATAAATGAATGAATGAATGAAAGATTGTATATGAATCTTCATATACACTCACATTCAATTGCATAGAGACTCTCATCCATCCATAAATATAATCCTTCATATTTTATTTTATTTTATTTTATTCACTAAGGTAAATAGGAAAATAAATCCTCTCCCAAAAAAATATTAGTATGGAGTTTTGATCGCAAACGAGTAGATGCGGAAATATCTACCACATCGCGTGGGTGTAGACAAATCAATAAATATCCGAATTTTTTAGACTCAACAGCATCCTTATAACTTTCCAACAGCAGTTTACCCAAATTTGTCTGAGACGCTACTCGCTGAATTTGTCTCATATCTCTCGAATTATTCATTATAATCATATATTGAACATTCAGAGAAATGGTTCGTGAACACTTCCCCTGTTCATAAACATTATGACTACCCATAATCACTGAACATCCTCGATGATGACTAAACTTACTAACTAGATGTTGAGCACCTAAGTTATTCACCATTTCTTCATTTAAGTCATCTAGTATAATCAAATTGTGTTGAGAAAGATCAGAAAAAGCAAAGATCTTCTCTTTGGATGGAATGCCCTCCATAAATTCAATATCTGTAAGCTCTGCATCCATTTTATCAAACAACGGTTGCTCAACTCCATAACAATAGAGAATTTTATCAACAGGAATCTCAAATAGCGTTCGACGTTCGGATAATATCCTATGAATCAATGATGTTTTTCCACTACCCGTGATTCCACTCACGCTAATAGTAGCTGGAGATTTCATACCTGAAAAGCATGATTATCATCTTCAATTGTAACAATCGACATGTTGATGAGGATTATGATTATGATTATGATGATAGAGATGATGCTTTTGAGATGTTATACTCATGAAAGGGGAGAGAGTTATGAGCCTAGTGATGGTGAGATGGAGATGAAGATGTAGATGATAATGATGTTGATGAAGATGCTGCAGATGATGATGATGATGTCGCAGCTGATGATGAATCGATTGAATCTACAATTGATTTAAACTTTCTCCAGAAACATCCAATAAAATTAGATCCAAGCATGTCTGTTGGATTAGAAATTTCACTCATTCCCCATATTAATTCCTGCAGTCCAGTTTGTATCATAACGATCACCGGGATGAACAATGGTGCAACCTGAAGGGAGTGATCGCAACTGCACAATCACTCTACTTCTGATTTTCATTAATTTCATGTTAAGAATAGCAATCATTTTTTTCTTAGACACTTTTGCCCATTCTTTTTTTCTTTTGCTTTGGAAAATCCCTCTAGATAAAAACTTTGCTGTGTTGAAACTTGAAGAGCTAATGTGAATCGCAATAGATTCGTTTCCATGAAACATAGCCATTTCATAATAGAATAACTGCCAGCAACATCCAAAGCAAAGTCCATACTTTTCAAGTTTTAGTGGAAAGTCATTAGATAAACAACTAGTTGGAGGAATGGTGAAAGAGTTATAGTTTTTCCATGGTGTGAGAATCATTTCCAATGGAGTGGTATCGATCCCGTTTTGCATTACATGTCTCTTAATATAAAAAAAAGTGAAACCCGTTCGTCTCCTTATAAGTCCAAACTCCATTATGTCGAGCTCTAAAACCTGTATTTATAACTGATCCACTTTCATTTCGAAATAAAGCATTCACATAAAATTCTTCAGCAGAAGTGCGATTCTTCATTAAACGCCTATTGTTAATGGATTTACAGGAAACCTTTCCTCTGTTTTCGATCCCTCAGACTCATTAATCAATAGATAGGTTTTGGAATTCAAACAGTAGGATGTGGTTGCAGTATACTCTTTTTTTTTAATTCCAATTTCTCGTTTATCATGTTTGCGATGAATTTGACAACAATCTCTTGGTAAATAGAAACCGTTCTCCCATTTAAAATAATTATAATCATTACAATGATCATAAAGCATACTCAAAAATTCTTTTTTTTCTCGGGTTTTACAACATCTATCATCTCTTTACCAGAAAAAGACATATACAAGCTATCTGTATCGCAATGCGTTAATTCAAAATCACTTCTATCAATGAATTTAATTAGAAAGCAATAATACCACTGAAGAAGCACTAACTTAGCAGTATTTAAAACAAAAAATCCCAATTGAACAGGAATATCTAAACGAATTGAACGTTTGCACTGTTCAATCTCAAAAGTTTCGTCATCTAGTTCAGTCATATTTTTGAATAATTTTGAATTAACAGCTAGCTTCGCCTTCTGAATACTCCTCACATAAGATACATTGACATGTTTTGACTTATCCATTAGGAGACTTCCATAACTCGCATTCCCCATAACCTTAGCAGTCTCCCCCTTAATTTGAAAATTGGGGTTTGAATCCGCCTCCCTACAAGCATTAGTAATGAACTCGCAGAAACCTCTAAAGCAATATTCTAATCTCCACTCGATCACTTCCCAAATCTTTGTGACCACAAGCCCCATCTTAAGATAAAATTGCAATAGATTAGTAGCGAGCAAAATACGCTCTCCTCGGAGACCCCCGACCAGAAGCCTTCTTGTGTTAACAGGGTCTTTCAAGCTTTTTTTAAATGCAAATTGACGCATCAGGGGACTCCACTCACCAAATGGAATATCTACATTACAAAATATAGGAGCCATTTCTGAGAAGAATTCCTTAGGGGAAATCTTTTGCTCCTTCCCTTTCGGCCATATGTCAGGAACGTGAATATCTACTTCCACCATTCCCGTCAGCTCTCCGCTTTCAACAGCGATCAAAATAGTTTCCACAGAAATGCTGTGAGGATGTTTGATATAAAATGGAGGAAGAATTTCATTTGCAGCTTGCGATATACTCAAATTCTCTTGTAAAGGTTTTTTAAATGCACATTCGTATAATGTCATCAAATTAAAACCACATTGTTGAATATAGTATTCTCTGGCTAGCGTGAGTAGATGTTTCTCTTTGTGTGATTTGATAATTGAGCTTCTAATGGAAGGAGAAAATAAACACTCACTGGTGGGATGTCCATGAAACCAACATCCGTTATATTCATAGATAGTATTGTTTTCTCGACAGTATCCATCAGCAAAATATGGACCGATCTGCACCTCTTTTCCAGTGTTAAGCTTATGTTCAATCCTAATATTGCTTTCTCGGGATTTCCAATTCATCCATTTATACATATCAAGATGTCTCCAGTTGCATTGAGGTTTAAAGTTATTCTCCAACTTTCGTCTAAATGGGAATAAAATTGGGAGTTTTTGAGAGAGGCAATATAAATACATCGCATTAGAATCATATCCCTGAATAGATCGACAAGGTTTCTCGGGGTTATTGCGTAGGAAAGTCTCTCCCACCTTAGCATATCTTTTAAAAATTATACTTAGTCCTCCAAAGGCGCAAGTTTTAATTTTGGTATATAGATCAGCATCTCGTTCACAAAAACTTGAAAAGAAGCATTCGTTTTCCTTAGCTGATTGGAATAATAATCTGCGAGCTATACCTGGTGCTGAGATAGATGTTTTTAGAGGATCGATATGTAAAGAAATATAGAAAGCCAGCATGTTTTCTACTGCTGTGACACATGGTTTTGTATCTAAATTTGCGTAGTAAATTAGGAAATCGCGAAAAGTTGACATTCCCTTCTCCATCCAGATCATTTGCAAATCATTATACTTCATGCGCCCAGTCTTAGGTGGGGTGGAATCAATATCTCCCTTCTTTTCCCACTCAATATATTCCTCCTCTAACACATTAACATTTTTGAGTTTAGAATAAAAAGTCTCATATTCAGGAAGAGTGGGGTGAGAAAGTTTTGAAAAAGATGTTAGCCATTCATAAGGTAAATAGCTTTTAAAATCTGGAGCTGAATAAGCTACAAGAAACTTGGAATAGCTACTTCCACTTGCAAGAAAAAGACTGATATCTAAAAAGGCAAACTTCTTTGTTACAATAGCACTGTATTGATTTGCTTTTTTAACAATATAGTTCAATTCATTTTCAAGATTGAAGTGCTTTGCAAATGAAGCTCGCACAGCTGGAAGGTCATACCTACTGGAGTTGAAACCTAAACAAGGAAGACAATAGCAATATGTCTCAAACCGTTCCTTTAACTTTTCTATAGATTTCAATATTTGCAATCTTATCTTTTCAGCGCGCATTGAATCGGCGGAGTAGTCGTCTCCAGTAAATTTCTTTGCTATGGGTGAGTCAAACAGATTTTCTCCTTCTCCTTCTCCTTTTGCATCATCATCATCATCATTATCATTGAAATCCTCTCCCGCATCATCATCATCAACATCATCATCATCATTACCATCATCTTCATCATTGCTATCAAGATCATCATTGATATCAATGTCATCATTGATATCAGCATCATCATCATCATCATTGATATCAATGTCATCATTGATATCAATCTCATCATTGATATCAAGCTCATCATTGATATCAACGTCATTGATAACATCTCCCTCACTCTCTCTAACTCTCACAATAGGGATGTAAGCACTTGAAGGTGAATTATAGGAAATAAATAACTCATTTAACCTCCTATGAATCGCTTTCCATCGTGTTTTTGATAATATTTTCATCGCGTCCTGTATTTCACTCAAATAAATCTCCATCTTAAAAAGTAATGTATTTAAATCTTCTTCAATGATGCATTTGGGTTCTAGATAACCGGGAATGTTTGAAGATATGCTAACACAAATGGGTTTATGCTCTATACACCACCTTAAATTTCTTTGCTCATTCGCATTAGCTTCATCAATCTCATCATCATCATCATCAATCTCATCATCACCACTTTCATTTACTTCTCTTTCCTGGTGAAGAGGTTTTTCAGGAAGTAAACATTCAAAATCGTATACCGCAAACCAAGGAAAGTTTTGTAAATGATGTTCACAATCTATATTTAAACTATCACGCAAGTCATCAAAGATAGTTTTTGAAGGAGAATACATCCCTCCCGGATATATAAATCTAACCTTATTTGTGCATACTTTCTCATGCTTTACAACTCCTGTCTTAAAACAAAAAAGTTTATCACAATTCCTACAAGCATATTTACTAGCATACGACTCCATACTAGAGATATATCCAAAATGAGAATTGGAAAGATTTAGATTGAGGTCTTCAGAAGCAGTAGAAAATTGAGAGGAATAAAGAGAAATACATGTATCATCTTCTTGCAATGAGTAAACATTTATACTAATATTAAAACAACACTCCAATGTTGGAATATCTTCTAATCTGACACCTTCAAACTTTCTCTTCTTAGTCTTCTGAAAAGATATCCATTGTGAATTACAGAAGAACAACCATTCATCACATAATTTCTGAGAAAGCTTTCGCATCTTTTGAAAGTTCTTCTCTGTATGATGAGTTAAACAGTGAAAAAAACATAAATTATTATTGTTACTAATTTTCGAAAAGGATCTGATAGATCTCTTTGCATGAATGTAATCCGGAACATCATTCGCTCTCCCAATAACAAAGGATTTTCTGAAAACATAATAATTAACATTGGTAATGTAAACTTTACACCATTTGGAATTTTCACCCATCGAGTGAATTATTCGCTCTACATCTATCTTTCTAATAAAATAAAATAATGCTAATAGATTAGCGTGATTATTAACAGAGCGGGGAAAATCAAAAATTGTTGAATTAAAATAAGCTGTGAAATAGCGATATTCAGCGGTTTCAATCGATTTCAAAATTATTCCAAAAGCAAAGTTAATCTTAAATGAAGTTTTTTCTATCTCATAAATAGAACAAAGATGTTCTTCTATCAATGAGGTATCCCCAGTGAAATCGGGAATAGGGAAGTTATAGATTCCTCTAACTTTTCCCATGATGTGAGGAGCTAAAATAGTATTGCGATTTTCCATATAAAGCAGACGAAATGGAATGTCAATGTCCTCTCCCTCACCCCAAGGTGGGAGAATATTAGAATCTGTAACCCAAGGTTCTTGATGCGGAGATGATTCTCCTGAAGCGTGAATCCATCTATGTGAGATCAAATGTCTCCATGATGGAAAGCGTTTACCACAATCTATACAAGAAATATTGCTATTCTTTGAAACGATGTGACTTTTACTAGTAACATCATCATTAGCATATTCAACATTTTCATCTTTCCTGAAATGTGGTGAGGAAAAAGCAGCAGTAGAAGATGGTGATGATGTTGATGCAGCGGGAGTAGAAATATAATTCCCATGTTGTAATCGCATATGTCTATTAAGAATTCTACTATTCTCCAAAATTTCTGAGCATAGAGAACATTTAATTCTATGTATCTTCATATGTCTCAATAAATCTCTCATATGAGAAAAACTGATTTCACACTCTCCACACTTGAAAGTGTTGAAAGTAGTAGTAGTAGAATCAACAACAGCAGCTGATTGCGATTTCGAGCGCGAACGTGATCGAGATCGCGAACGTGAAGGTGATCGTGATCGAGAACGTGATTCGATTCTGGAAGTACATCTATTCTCATGTCTTCTTCGTCCTAGCAAGGAGTGGAATAGCTCCCCACATCGATTGCAAGTGAGCGGTTGAAGTGATGCGCGACATGCATAGACTGTGGAGTGGTGCTTCCGCAAACCGGAATCGGAAGTAAAAATCTTTGAGCATGTGGCGCATGAATGTCTCTGAAAATAAATAAATAACAATTTCATAGTAAATAGTAATTTTTTTTTTCTTCTTCTTCTATTTTCAGCTTGAATGGAGGAGGGAGGGAAGAAAGAAGAGAGAAAAGGAAAAACACTTTTATTTTTTTATTCGTTCATTTTTTAAAAATTATTATTATTTTATCAAAATTATAAAATAGGTTCTTTCATTTTAAAAATTATTTCTATTGAATTTCGAAAATCAAAATTATGAAATTATATGTATATTTTATATAAATAAATAAAACTGAGTACACATACCTGTTGCTTCTCCATTGTAATCTTTCATATATTATTATTCATTCATATTGAATACTTGCTTGAGGATGAAGTGATGTTGGGAGATGGTGGGGTTCTTGACTGACTGACTGAATGAGTTTGAATCATCAAGAAAACTCTGACTGGAATGGTGGCGTCATCATTCCAGTCAAACAAAGGTTAAATCAAACCAAGCAAAAAACAGATAATCATCCTGCAAGCGAAGTTCAACCAGAAACATGACGTCATCAATCCAGTCAAAAAAGGTCAAATGAGTTCAACCAAAAACATCTGTCCATCCTGCAAGCGAAGGTCAAATGAGTTCAATCAAAAACAGATGGCAGTCCTGCAAACATGCAATGGGTAGAACCTGAACAGTGACGTCATCATTCCAGTCAAAAAGGTCAAATGAGTTCAACCTGAACAGTGACGTCATCATTCCAGTCAAAAAGGATGCAAACATGCAATGGGTCATCTCAGGTCACTGATTCCCATTGTCCCGCGGTGCAAACATGCAATGGGTCATCTAAGGTCATCGGTCCTCTGACGCGGGACGATTACGTAATATGGACCCATATCGGTCCTCTCTATACTACTGATGTCGCCACCGTTAGAAGCCACCAAGCGGCCACGATGGGAACCTTGTTTCTTTACAGAAAATTATACCCTTGAAAGTTGAAAGCCCTGGGGAAAAAAGGTTTGAATCTTAACCTGACATATGTGCAAGCACCCTACTTCTAGTTTCCCAATAGACTTTAATTATTTTGTTCATACCGTTCTTCTTTTTTTCTCATTTACCTTCTCCGTCTTTCGTTCAAGTGAATAAGCGAGTTCAGCATCTCGGGCGCGCGGTGGTTGATGGGAAGTCATCGGGATAAACAAACCCACGTGCCTCATCACTGCATGCTAAGCGCAGTGCAAAACGTTAGTTTTATTCAAAATTAATAAAAATCCAGAACCCTAACCTTATCAATTTAATATAATCTTTTTGGTAAACATGTTTTCTAATATGTGTACCAAGCGATGTGTTACTAGGTGGTGTGGTTTTAGAGTTATTTCACTTTTTCTGTAAGAAGATTGCTCACGGCCATTGAGTTTGCTGGAACGCGCAGTGCGAAACGTTAGTTTTATTCAAAATTAATAGAAATCCAGAACCCTAACCTTATCAATTTAATATAATTTTCTTGGTAAACATGTTTTCTATATGTGTACCAATCGATTTGTTTCTAGGTGGTATGGTCTTAGAGATATTTAACTTTTTCTGTAACTTAGTGTGAGAAGATTGCTCACTGCCATTGAGTTTGCTGGTACGCGCAGTGCGAAATGTTAGTTTTATTCAAATTAATAGAAATCCAGAACCCTAACCTTATCAATTTAATATAATCTTCTTGGTAAACATGTTTTCTATATGTGTACCACACGATTTGTTTCTAGGTGGTGTAGTTTTAGAGATATTTCACCTTTTCTGTAAGAAGATTGCCTACGGCCATACGTGGAGTGCAAAACGTGGCTTTGTTTATCACTACTGTGGCCGTAATCGATTAACGCCACCCGGGCGACTCGGGTCACCCGAGTTGTCAGAATTTCAAATCGAACACCGCGAGTGGAGTCGACAAAAACACGTGCCGTGTGCAAAACGACCCGACGCCAGTAACCCACCTCTTGGCTGGGGTTTGCTAGGAACGATGACGTCACACCTGGGCTGGTACCTGTAGGATAACAGTTACCAGTATAAATCCTATTCGCTGTTTTAATGCTTTTTTTAAAATAACCCAGATTGTCAGCTTATACGATCATGAAATACTTTAAATCCTATTTTGCTGTATTTACATTGGTTATTAAAACAAATAATTAGGTTTTAGATTAAGCCACCATTTTTTACACCCCGAGCACGGAGAAGCGCATTCGTTTATTCAACCCTAGTCTGTAGGATGTGCGCATGCGCCAAATAGTGGCTCGGGTGACCCGAGTTGATTAATCGATTACGCCCTACAGCGCCGACCGGATGTCGGACCCGCACATGCGCGCGGACAATGCTGAACTCGCTTATTCAAGTGATCGCGACATACACTAGTATCAAACCAGAGAGCGTGTATATAAACAACTCCCGCGAAAAACGGTAACACAGGCTACAGTGGCGTTCCTGGCGGTTAGTGTTGAACAAGCCTTGAGTTTGCCGGTACGCTCAGTGCAAAACATTTGTTTTTATTCAAAATTAATAGGAATCCAGAAACCTAACCTTATAAATTCAATATAATCTTGTTGGTAAACATGTTTTCTATATGTGTACTAAGCGGCTTGTTTCTATTTGGTGTAGTTTTAGAGATATTTCACTTTTTCTGTATGAAGATTGCTCACGGCCATTGACAATGCCTTGAGTTTGACAGCTGTGTCATATACTGTTCAACAACCACCACTTGGAGCGCCACAGTCGGCAGATGTTACACGGTCTAGTATGGGAGTTGTCCCTCTCATCTGTTTATATACACGCTCTCTGATCAAACGTCAGTAGACTACGTCAGGAACTGGGTGAGTCAGTCATGGAAGTCAAAATTGAACAAATGCAGTTGTTAACATTAGATAAAAACAGTGCAGCGAATTCGAAAATGTCTGATGACAATAGCAGGAGAGTCGTGTTAGATTCTAATAAAAATCCCAAACTGCAAACGAATTTCAACATTGAGAATGTGCAACGACGGCTGAGTGCGGCGATTGAGATGCAAACACAAACGATTCACAATTTTACCACCCGTCACAAAGACAGCGATTTCACAGTTTATAAAGAAAACCCCTTCACACGGAGACTGTATCCGGTGCTTAAATGCACACGTAGCATTCCTGTGAGTGCTTGGATTGAATTTGGCTTCGCTCTCGTCATGTTTGCATTGGTGATACTTGGTGAGTAGCCACTAAATGATTTCACGGCTCGTTAAAGTTGCATAGTCCGATGTAGATACAAGATTCACCCCGTACTGCTGCAGTAGCCACAGGAGGGGTGCATACCAACCCTATGTAAAAGCTGGCGAAAAAACGGGTCAAAGAATTGAGAGCCTAATTTCACAAACTAAGAAGCAACAATTATTCTTTACATCTGTTTTATTATTAGCCCGCTACTTTTGAGTTGAAAAATATAATATAATATCTAGTTTAATAACATTTAAAAGTGAAATCGACGGCGTTCTGTGGCCGCCATCTTGTCTTTTTGCATTCTCTCCCATTTCACCAAATCTGTGCCTACATGGGTAGCCATTTGATACTGGAGCCACAGTTTCTAGGTGATGTTCCATACAAACACCATTTTCCCCCGTATTTATATAAGGCTGATCTTCACCCGTGTACTACAAGTACCGGGTGAATCTATTATCTAAGTCCAATGGTGTTGAGTTTCTCTCATTTTCTGAGATAAACCAAAGACCATATAATACTAAGACGGCTCACTCCCTAGATACAAGATTCACCCTGTACTGCTGCAGTAGGGGTGCAAACCAACCCTATGTAAAAGCTGTCGAAAATGCGGGTCAAAGAATTTAGAGCCTAATTTCACAATCTAAGAAGCAACATTTATTCTTTACATATATCTTATTGATAGCCCGCCATCTTTGAGTTGAAAAATATAATATAATATCTAGTTTAATAAGATTTAACAGTGAAATCGATGGCATTCTGCGGCCGCCATCTTGTCTTTTTGCATTCTCTCCCATTTCACCAAATCAGTGCCGATATAAGTAGCCATTTGATACTGGAGCCACAGTTTCTAGTTCATGTTCCATACTAAAGCATTTTCGCCAGTTTTTAGACTACGTTGTCCTTCACCCGTGTACTACAAGTACCGGGTGAATCTTCTATCTACTCACTCCCTATCTCTCCCATGGTAATGTAAATTTCGCAGTGTCACCTTGTGGTGGGTTTGATCAGCTCGGCTGCTGGTTGGTGTTTCACATGTAAACACATACAAATATAATAAACAAAATGAGATAGGTAAGTATGAATACACATCAATATGAAATTGCTATGAACAAATACACATCATCATCATCATCATCATCACCATCATCACACATCTTTCACATTCATATATACATTCATACATATAATATAGCACCTGTTTAACCAAGAGAACAGCCAGCCCACCAAGAGGTGGGTTTGATCATTTTGATTACACAGTACAGGCTGAGTGAGCCGTCTTAGTATTTTAGGGTCTTTGGATAAACATATTAGGCTGTTCATTATAATCTACCTTACTTTAGTTTGAAGTAACTTTTATTTTAAATCGCAAACTTCTGAGATATTTGAAATGGAAACATGCTAAATTAATTTTGACAAGCTTGGCAAAACTCCAGCACCATAGGTTTCTCCACTAACAGGTTCTATTAATTGACCCAATAGTCCCTTCTACATGCAGGTAAATGTTTAATGAGTGCACCAGTATCTAAGGTAGATATGTAGAATCAAATCTAGATAATTGTTTTGGTTTTGAAAATGCGATGTTTTCATCAGACTATGCAACTACATAGTGCATTGTGAAAGATTGATTTATTTCCACATGATCATTGTTCATGATGGTCTACCAACATGGATAATTTACACGCGTACGAGGAGCCCTGCCCTCCCTCCCCTACGACCCCCTCTCCCCCTGCACCACTACCCACTCCTCCTCACCCCTACCCTACCCGACAGCCACCCCCACTCCCTCTCCCCCCACCCCTCTACCCCGACGGTGGCGCCATCTGAACTGGACTTCACGAACTAAAAACCCTGCTGGAGACAGCCAAAACTACTACGTGAGACTCTGACGTCACGATCTCGCCTTGCGAGACCCACACCCTGCCTGACCTATATAAACGAGCAGCTCACTGCTCCTGGCACTACCAACCGGGCAGTCAGACGACCAACACCAGGCCACCGCAACTCAGCCGCCCACCCAACCCATCAAACGAACAGTCAAAACGGAAGGGTTGAGGACCTGAGTCGAACTTTACCTAAAACCATATTGATCTGATATTACCTACTTGCTTTTTACATGTCTTTGATTCAATAAAATTTCCATAACATGGGCTCCTCGTTCGCGTGATTAATTGTACATACAAGGCAAGCTGATATTTATGTATCATTTATGTAATGTTTCGCATGAAAAATGAAAAGGCAGAAGTACAATACTTATGAGGCGCTTTCCCCAGTTAAAAATAGCACATATACACATTGCTAATACAATACAAATAATAAATTTGAAAGTAGAAAGTATATTGTGTAAATGACATTTAATTGTTTATATACTAGACTACTATGTATTTTCACTCCGGTAAAGTTTAAAGATTTTCTCTTTCTTGATCACTGTTGATAGTTTGGTATCTGTCTGTCTGTAAGGAATTTGTATGCATTTATTGTATCACCTCAGTGTATTGTAAACATACCCTACAGAGAGTTAAAATCAAAGAATTTAATTGAATTGACTAAGATTGTATGAAAACTATACATCTAAATCGGATCAAAAACTGCTTTGTAATGAAATGTGGTGGAATATGGTAGATTATAAGTATTTGACAAATATATTTAGCATATTAGATTGCCAAGTCAGGTGTTTATTTCCATATCCCAGGCTTCCAACACCTTTTCTAATGGGTTGTTGAAGTTGTTTTGCAGTCCTGTCCTTGAGACGGTAAGTAGGCCTACTGTGGGAGTAACTCCATAGTCTGATGTAGATAACAGATTCACTGGTACATTTAGTACATGGGTGAATGACAACGTAGAGTAAATATGGGCGAAAATAGCTTTAGTATAGAACAGGAAGTAGAATGCCTGCCTCCAGTATCAAATGGATACTTATATATAGGCACAGAGTTGGTGAAATGGGAGAGAATGCAAAAAGACAAGATGGCAGCCATAGAACGCTGTCAATTTGACTTTTAAATCTTATTAAACTATATATTTTATTATAGTGTTCAACTCAAAGGTAGCGGGGAAATATGAAGACATATATATACAAACAATAAATGTTGCTTCTTAGATTGTGAAATTAGGCTCTCATTTCATTTCCCCGCTTTTTCGACCGTTTTTATATAGGGCTGGTATTCACCCGTGTACTGCGAGTACTGGGTGAATCCTTTATCTAAGTCTGATGGTGTTGAGTTCAGGTATAAAAAAGTATAAATAAATATATTAGGTTGGTTGTTATAACGTAGGCCCCTACCTTCCTTTACTAATGCAGGCTGTCAAGTGTCCTACTTTTTCCTATTTTCCCCTGTTTTTTGTATGATGCCCTATTTGGCCCTATTTTCAGTAAAAATGTACTTCCAATTTTCTTCCAATTTTTAACAATCTTTTGACCTGTTGCATTTTTTTTTCGAAACGACATAGTTCGTCTCTGCTCGCCACACTATTTGTTTGGATTACTAGAAAAGAAGGTTTGAGAACGTCACTTTTGCAACATTTTTGGAATGAAATGTCTATTTTTAAAGAAAAATAGGGGGGGGGCACTTACTAAACGGGGGTTGACTACTAAGATTGGTAATGCGGTAGACTACGCATCAACAAGAATGAGACTTGAACAAGTAGCACAGTATGATCATACCATGCATTAAAATTTGAACTTCAATTGTTTATTTCCTGTTTTCCTACTTTTTGAGGTGACTGCTCATTTGATGGCCTCTATACACTATTTTGATACATTCGCTGTTTTACAAAATTCCTATTTTATTGGGGAAATCCCTATTTTATCCCTATTTTTCTGACAAAGAAATCCCTATGTTCCTATTTTCTGAGCCACTGCCTCACTTGATGCCCTGCTAATGGCTTTAGTTTGAAGTAACTTGTTTTAAATGGCTAACTTTCAAGATATTTACAAGTGCGAACATCCCAAATTAATTTAGGCAAGCAGGTCAATATTCTGACACCATAGGCGTTCTCTGTGGCGGAGTGGTTAGAGTGTCTGACTTTTTTCTAGGTCAGACTCCTAATCTGAGGGTCGGCGGTTCGATTCCTTGTGCCCCCCGCTCTGCCAATTTGGATTTCCACCGCTGTGTATAACTTACAGCGTCATCAAAGGCCGCTTGCTCTCATACCATGTCTATGTGGTGTGGGAGGTTAAAAATCCCTTGGGTCGGTAAAAGTGTCAGCTCGGGCTTTCTATCGACCAGCAGTGGAATGCGGAAGACCAGTCGTCTATGACTGAAATTTCCCCTGCTTAAACAACTAATGGACCCCCCCAAACAAAAAAAATAGGCGTGCCAACTCGGGTCACGCGAGTGACTTTTTTGCGCATGCACACATCCTACAGACTCGGGTTGAATAAACAAACACTTTCTCCACGGTAGAGGTGGGGAAAATGGTGGCTTATTCCAAAACTTATTTTTAAATAACCGATATAACTAAAGCAAAATAGGATTTAAAGTATTTTATGATTGCATAGTTTTGTTCTATTTCTATTTCATTAATGTGGGTTATTAGAGAAAACCCACATTAAAACAACACATAGGACTTGTACTGGTAGCTATTATCCTACAGGTACCAGCACAAATGTGACGTCATCGCTCCTAGCCAACCCCAGCCAAGAAGTGTTTTACTGAGGTCGGGTCGTTTTGGACACGGCCTGTGTATTTGTCGACTCCACTCACGGTGTTCGATTTGCAATTCTAGCAACTCGGGTAATTCGAAGTGATTCAGAAGTATGCCTACTTAACAGGTCCTATTAGTTAGTATTAATTGACTATTAACTTAGTATTAAATTGACCCTGCAGCAACATAGCTATTATTTGAAAATTGAAGTTAATGAATGCACTGCTCTCTCTTTTGAGTGAATTAATCATAATTTCATCAACAATTGTATATTACCTTGACCACAAATCATATGCTTGTGAGTCTTTTTAATTCATGAGTGTTTATTAACACATAATTGATTTATGCTTTTACATTAGGCCTATATGTAAAAGCGATGGTTGAATAGAAACCATACAATTCTCGCCGTGAATATGGCCTATGCTGCTGACACGATGTAAATACAGAAATTGATCAATCAAAAAAACACCAAATAATCAATCAATCATATCAATAATTAAGAGGCCCGACGTAAGAATGTCATAAGGATCACTTTAACACCAAAGACCCACCCTGCACCCCAACGTCACCACCCTTCTAACTGTATATCACTTGAACAAGAAACTCAACTATGCCCCCCCCCCCACCCCGCTAACTCTCGCTATTCTAGTCTGACATAGTCCACTCACCAACAGAATGTCATTTGCTTGTTCCCTATTCAATTTATAGCAATGCTTTGCTTAGTATTTTCTTGTAGTTTTCTAACTATGTTCCTTTAACCTTTGTTTAGAGTATCACCGTATTTGTTAGTTGAAGACCAGTGCCATGTAGCTGAGAACGGGTTATTGACAGGAATAAAATCACTCGAACAAAATAAAAGTGTGCCTTCGAAAATTGAATCGACCTTGAATCATATACCATGGCTCTCAGTAGAGAAACACCACAATATATATACATCCAGAAACAAATGAAAACACCGTGCCTAGAACGGCACTCGAACCACATTTCTGCCATTCCAGAGTGGCCAGCCTAACAATTAGCAGTGGCATTTCAGCTGGGGAGGTGAGTGCACCTCACTACACTACACCTACCTCTGTATGTGGCATTTCAGCTGGGGAGGTGAGTGCACCTCACTACACTACACCTACCTCTGTATGTGGCATTTCAGCTGGGGAGGTGAGTGCACCTCACTACACTACACCTACCTCTGTATGTGGCATTTCAGCTGGGGAGGTGAGTGCACCTCACTACACTACACCTACCTGTGTATGTGGCATTTCAGCTGGGGAGGTGAGTGCACCTCACTACACTACACCTACCTGTGTATGTGACATTTCACCTGGGGAGGTGAGTGCACCTCACTACAATACAGCTACCTGTATATGTGGCATTTCAGCTGGGGAGGTGAGTGCACCTCACTACACCGCACCTACCTGTGTATGTGGTATTTCACCTGGGGAGGTGAGTGCACCTCACTACACTACACCTATCTGTGTATGTGACATTTCAGCTGGGGAGGTGAGTGCACCTCACTACACCACACCTACCTGTGTATGTGACATTTCAGCTGGGGAGGTGAGTGCGCCTCACTATGCTCATCCCCACTGGCATTGTAAGTCTTATACTTAAAATTACAAATATCTAGGTAATGCACATACATACACACAGGGCAGGTTCAACACTATGCAGCACTATGCATCCTGGTCACGGGACTAGTGTCATGCGAGATGTTGCAATGAATGCAAACATCACGTCTGGAATGGACAGGCTTAGAGTTTGGCAAGTCCCAGAGGGCTGTGGAAAAGAAGGAAAAGGGGAGGAAACTGGTTGCAAAGTCATCTGTTCTCTGGCGGAGGGGTTAGAGTGTCTGACTTTTTTCTAGGTCGGACTCCTAATCTGAAGGTCGGTGGTTTGATTCCCCGTGCCCCCACCTCTGCCAATTTGGATTTCCACTGCTGTGTATAACTAACTTACAGCGTCATCAAAGGCCAGTTGCTCTCATACCATGTCTATGTGGTGTGGGAGTTTAAAAATCCCTTGGGTTGGTAAAGGTGTAGGCTCGGGCTTTCTATCGACAAACTGTCTAATGGTGAAAACAAGTCTATTCAGACTTATTCCAAAAAAAACCTCTCGCTCCCCAACGAGCCTCGCAGTTAAGTGATTGATGATGATGGTGATGATGAATATGACCCCTAGAACAGGACTTGAACTAACATTTCTGCTATTCCCTGACGCGTGTCCTAACTATTAAACTATTTATTGAGGCTCCGCAGGGAAATGAACCTACTCACACATATTTTTGTGTCTTGCATTTTACCCGCATAGGTGAGTGCACCTCACTCATCAACATCATCATCATCATGCTTTCGGTCGCGATGTGACAAAGACTGTTTTCATTATTTGACTGCCGCTCTCCATTTAGCTCTCTGCTGTGAGAGTTGCGTCCACGAGTCGGTCTTAATGTCTCTCAGCTTCAGGTTTCTCTTGATGGTATCCTTGAACCGGAGACGAGGGCGCCCTCTCTTTCTGTAACCAGAAGACAGTTGAGAATAGAGGATCTGCTTTGGTAGCCTGTCTGATGACATCCTCATGAGGTGTCCTGTCCACCGGAGATTCTTTTTGATCAGAAGATCTTCCATAGAGGCCAGCCCCGTCCTCACTACACTACTTAATACTGACCTTTCCTTCTTTTCAGAGTTTAAAGCATATAATGACGAGGCACACATGGAAATGTTGTACAGGTTTGCATCAGTAGGTAAGCTCTTTTTCAAAAGTAATTAAAAATTAACCAGACAGGATGGCCGAATGAGTTTAGCACCCACTTCCAGTGTCACCAGTAATGGGGTTCGAAACCTAGGTTGAGCTGAATCAATCCGATGACTTAAAAATGTATCAGGGATGAAAGATCTCCGTGATTGCGCGGATTTCCGGGATTTTTCAATCCCGCAGCACCATCAGCGTATATTAATATGTGGTGATGACGCCGCAGCACTATCAGCGTACACTACTAATATTAATAAATTCTCCAAGCATCGCAGCACTATCAGTGTACACTACTAATACATGCTTCAAACGGTGCAGCACTTTCAGCGTATACCAATATATATGAAACCCGACTTCCGGGAATTTTCCGCGATTCCCTGACAATGCTAAACCAATGGGACAATATCAACATTTCCGCTTTTTTTCCTGGAGAGCACTTTCATGCCTGATGTAGACTTGTCACTACAGGTCTACGATGGCATCCGGCACCAATAGGATAGGACGAGGAGCAATGGAATGAAACATTGCAATTTCACTTGTTTAATGCTTGTTCCCCGTGCCCCCAGCTCTGCCAATTTGGATTTCCACCGCTGTGTATAACTTACAGCGTCATCAAAGGCCGGTTGCTCTCATACCATGTCTATGTGGTGTGGGAGGTTAAAAATCCCTTGGGTCGGTAAAAGTGTAGGCTCGGGCTTTCTATCGACCAGCAGTGGAATGAGGAAGACCAGTCGTCTATGACTGAAATTTCCCCTGCTTAAACAACTAATGGACCAACAAATTAAAAAATTAAAAAATGAATGTAACGCAAACAATATCATGATTGGACAACTTCATTTGTAATGTTCACACCTGTCAGAGGAATTCAATTCAATTCAATACTTTATTTCAGACTCAACATTGTACATGTTATAATTAACATGCGTAATTCTCAGCGGAGACTGGACGAAATGATACCGGCACCTGGAGGAATATAATTTAGTTCCTGAACAATCCGATGGGTGGCGCCATCGACCTGAACTCTGCCGGCGAGATGTGTACGTTACCTGCCTCACCCGAGTGCAATCCGTCCAGAACCATCGCAGCGGCCGTCCGCCTAACTTCGACCCAACTTTCTTGGGTACTTTAGTACTTTAGTGCTGGTACTTTCTTGGTACTTTAGTGCTACTACACTCAAGATAGAAGCAAGCACCAAGGAAACCTACACCGGTGTCAGGCTAGTCGTACACGTTTTCTCATTGATATACGTTGTGTCTGAATACCATGAGAACTGTAACTGAGTGGAGCGCCGGCATTGTACACTCGCAGCTGCCATCCGCCTAACATCAACCCGACTTTCTTGGTACTTCAGTACTTTAGTACTTTAGTGCTGGTACTTTCTTGATACTTTAGTGCTGGTACACTCACGATAGAAGCAAGCACCAAGGAAACCTACACCGGTGTCAGGCTAGTCATACACGTTTTTTCATTGATATACATTGTGTCTGAATACCATAAGAACTAACTGAGTAGAGGGCTGGCATTGTACACTAGCAACTGCCGTCCACCTAACTTCGACCCTACTTTCTTGTACTTTAGTGCTGGTACTTTCTTGGGTACTTTAGTGCTGGTACTTTCTTGGTACTTTAGTGCTGGTACACTCACGATAGAAGCAACCACCAAGGAAACCTACACCGGTGTCAGGCTAGTCGTACACGTTTTTTCATTGATATACATTGTGTCTGAATACCATAAGAACTAACTGAGTGGCCAGTGTGACATTGAAGCAGGGCTGCATTAGGAGTGACAGTGATGTTGACGCAAAGCTACATTGAGTGACGGCGTACCGGTGGTCATATATATATATATTCATACATATGTATCAACAAACTTTGCGCCACGATAACCACTGCAACTAACTGGACAAAAGGATTGACGCGAGGCGGAATCTAACAGCAATACAAATATTACCTAATTATTCTGTTTTCTGCTGCTAGAAGGCTCTGTGGTGTGTGATTGACATTTGATGTACTGCCGGTGCCACTGTCATGTTGAAGCAAGGCTCCATTGGGATTGACAGCATATATAAGTCTCGACAACTTTTTACACCAGTATCATCTTTACTTTCCCTTACTCATTAATTTCTCTGCCGGTGTAGTCTTCATTGGCCCTCCCCCCCCCCCATTTTACCAGACATTTTACATGACACCATTTATACTACACCATTGGAATTAATTACCGGCATTTTAGAACACATGATATATTTTGTCCTTCATTTATTCTTCCCAAAACTCCTTTATACCGGAGTACTATAATTATTATACATTATTTATTACATTATATACATTATTCTTTGCCGGGTTGATCTTCACTTGACGCTATTTTTCTGACATTTTATCTCACCCCACTTATCTTACGTCATTCTACTCAATTACCGGCTTTTATAAATTGTGCTACCTATCTTAGGACCCGACTAAATCTACAGAATCACAGTAACAACGACGACAAACCATTACAGAAACCAATGCTCCTGCCGTCCCAAATATCGACCAGCTTTCCTGTCAACATGCCTACAGCTAGGAAGACAACTAAAAAGACAGGCAACAACAAGCAGAACAAGGTGCCCACAAATTGTGGATGTCCAAAGCTCATAAATGAGAGCAAAATATTCAGTGAGGACGACACTGACGATACTTATCAGTCAACCATGAAATAAAAACCGTCTATGCCTGAAAATGCATCGGCCGCCTCACAGCCAATAAACAACAACGATGAGCTCATCAAAGCCATGCAAGCTGCGATGGCAGAACAGATGGAGGCACTGGAGACTGGCAGGCACAAGAAAAAAACACACAGTCACCCATGTCGAGACATCGGATAGTGACAGCGACAGTGACTGTGCCGGCGCTTGTGCACCGACGGTGAGCCGGCGCCCACCACCGCACCAACAGGAGATACCAACCTTCAAACCCATACCAGAACCAACGAGGAAACCACGCATCCCCACACATGCCGAAAAACACCAAATATATGATGACACACAGTATGATGACTGCTGCCAAGAAGCCGAAGCGGCCCGCACGCAGTCAGCTAGGCTCAACAGGGACGCATCAAGCAACGAACACACCGATGCCATTAATGAACTCTTAGCTGCCGCTGGCTCCGCCATCGGAAAGAAAAAAGGTAAATCCGCATTACTGCCACATTTATTTGTAACTCGCGGGATTAAGAGGGAGAAAGTCGCAGTGGGTGAAGCCATGTTCGCAGAGTACATGGGCTCCCTGTGTAAAATGATGAAGGTGGTTGAAGTGCCCGTCTCCTGGAAAGACCCCCTGCTTGAACACCTCCACCAGCTGACGATCATGGCGTGTGACTGGGAGTGGAAAACTTGCCGCTCCTGGTCAGAACAGGTCTTCGCCATGATTGACGACGGACAACGCCCCGATGGCTGGAATGACCAATACGCCATTAAAGATCTACAGCGGGACGCCTATGCTGTTGGCTTTCACCTACCGGCCCCCAATCAACACCGACCAACAAAATACAATTTCAATCAGTCACGCATGGCCGGGAACATTGCAAACAGCCAGCCTAGTTCCAGTGTGAACCCATACAATTTCACAAGGAATGACTTCAACCGTGACACCGATGGAAAGCCCTGCCACCAATGGAACTGGGGGATGGACTGCGGGTTCAACTCTAACCATGGGGAGCACCCTGACAAGAAGATGCATGTTTGCGCTTGGTGCACCAATAAAGACCACCGCGCAAACATGGACCGCGAGAAAGACTGCATAAATAAACAGAGATTCACAGACAAGAAATCGGGCCAAACCAGTGGTTCAACAAACCAACAACCCACACAGGGTTTTTGAGAAATGGCTCCATGAAAAATACTGACAACATACACGTGGAGTCCAGATCTACTACGTTAACAACAACGGCCGTCCTAACAGGAGGACACGACAGCTGCACCGACACTGGTGTGACAGATGCAGACATGCTTGGCATCGGGCAACAAGTGACACCCGTCACCGAGACACACCCTCCGCCTACTCCAGTCGAGTATAGTGCCACACTCGACCGCATTTGGCCTCACCCACGACATGACATGTGGGTGGGCCATACTGAATATATCCAAATATATAACAACGTCAGGTGTACGGCGCTACCAAACTACATGAAGGCCTGGGTCCCAATACGATCAGGACTTAATATTTGTGCCTGGAAGAGCACCCTGGCGGACTATCATGATCGGCAGGTAGTCAAGTTCCTAGAATTTGGCTGGCCTGTCGATTATACCGCCGATGCCCCTCCTACCAATACAAACAGCAACCATCGTGAAGATCCTGCACATACCACCTACATCAAGAAATACGTAGAGACTGAACTCAGCCATGGGGCACTACTCGGCCCCTTCAAGGAGCCACCCTTCACCCCCTGGTCTCAGACGAGCCTGATGATGACGTGCCCGAAGAAGAACACTCCCGACAGGCGCGTCATCGTCGACCTTAGCTGGCCAAAGCGGGCTAGGGTCAACTGTGGAATACGGAGAGGATACTACCAAGGCTGCCCCAGCTCCTATTCCCTACCCAATGTGATGAATGCTGCTGATGAGGTGGCTAGGCTCGGTCCTGACTGTCTTCTTTGGTGCGCCCACCTTGCACAAGCCTACAGGCAGCTCAGGACCTGCCCCCTCTCCACCCCACTCCTTGGCCTCACTTTCGAAGGAAAATACTACACTGATGTCGCCCCACCTTTTGGCTGCCGAACTTCAGCTATGGCATGTGCCAGAACTATGAATGCCATTGTATACCTGATGAGGAAGAAGGGCCACTTCACACACTGCTATTTAGACAACTTTGTCGGGGTGGCACCAGACAGCAGCAGTGCGCACTCAGCATATAACGACCTCCTCGATATAACATCAAGACTTGGACTAGTTTTATCCCCTGAAAAATGCCACCAGCCCGATAAAGAAATAGAATGGCTCGGTTTCAACATATCTGCACAAAAAATGACAGTTCCAATCCCCCAGGAGAAGCTTGATGACATACTTCAAGAGTGCTCGGCTTGGATGGACAAACAAAATGAGACCAGAAAAGAACTTCAGAGACTTGTTGGCAGGCTACAACATGTCGCCAAATGTGTAGCGCCTGTGAGGCGATTTATGTCTCGGATTTTTGCATGCCTACGTGAGGCACCATTCTATGGGAGGCAAGAAATCACTGACAAACTCCGGAGTGATGTCACATGGTTCCTCCGGTATGCCATGGACTCAAATGGAATCGTGCTCCTCAAGACCGATGACAAGCCACCTTGGGTCATTGAGTGGGACTCCTCTATACACACCGAAGGAGCCTTCTCGATTTCTAAATACTACTCTGAGACCTACCCAGAGCCTATCACAAGAAGACACACCAACATCGCCCACCTGGAGGCCATTGACCTGATAGTGGCACTTAGGACCCTTGCACCCAAGAGACCTGAGGACTATACGATTATTATAAATACGGACAATTCAGCCAGCCAGCAGGTCCTGGCATCAGGTGCAGGGAGAGACCGGGTCCTTACTGCATGTGCCCGCAAGATATGGCTCTATGCAGCCACTCACAACTGTAATGTTGAAATCATTCATAAGTCTGGCAAGGAGCTGGTTCTTGCAGACACTCTCAGCAGGTGGGCGCTTCAACCATCGGCACACCAAAAATCTACACAAATGACGAAAGACCTTAACCTAGTTGAAATTAAAGTCAAATTTGATAATATCTTTACTGCAAATCTGTGATTAACCTGGAACCCTCGTATTTAATTGGCTGTCTGGTCCCAGGTTACTACGACGAGCTCCACGCCAGGATACTCGAGGTCTACTTCGCCAGGCTAGCGTCTGGCACCTGGAGGAACAAGGCCGTACAAGCCAAGAAGTATCTCCGCTTTGCCGCCCTACACGAGGTCAACCCGCTAGCGCCCTCGCAGTATGACATACTAGCCTACACTCTACACCTTAAAGACACTCTTAACGCCAGGAGCAGTTATGAATTACATCAGTGGCGCGAGAACTTGGGTCCTACTCTTTGGAGGTTCCCTCATGGGCTTTGACACATATCCAATGGTCCTAATGAAAAAAGGGGTGCAACGCCTGTCATGCCACACACCCAGCCAAGCCGCACCATTGTCTCCATCCAATGTCGAACAAATTGTTACCTACCTGTTATCAGCCGGCCCCAACGCAGCAGTACTCGTCACCGCTATTCTCATGGCGTATTACACCCTTCTCAGGCAGGGTAATCTTCTCCAGAATATCTCACCTAACGACCCGGGCCACGCCCTTAGGATGAGCGATGTCATAAGAACACGTGAAGGGCTCACGGTTACAGTCAACTCTACCAAGACCAGATGGAGAGATGATCAACGGTATGCCATCTCCATACCACCGGTAACCGGTTCCGCCTCGTGCCCAGTGGCCGCCTGGGACCGCTACGTACAGTCCCAGCGGCCACCTTCTACATGCCCAGCCTTAATCCTGCGTGGAGGAATGCCCCTCAAGGCACACACCCTGCTAGCGGCCCTCCGCATGGCGCTCTCGGCCTCTGGAGTCCCTGATGCAGACTCTTATACCCTCCACAGCCTGCGTAGGGGTGGTGCCCAGGCCATGGCGGCGGCAGGTGGTTCCCTCGAAGAAATTATGGGCCTTGGTGCATGGACCTCCTCCGCCGTCCACACCTACGTGCCTCGAGACTTGGTTGCTGCCGGGCCTCGAGCCCTCCCTTTAATTGGCTGAGGGCTCGATTCCCGCGGTGCTGTAACTGTGAAATTCTGAAGATTAAAAAACCCACTATACCAAATTTGTCTCCGTTCTGTGAAGTGTACATGTTATAATTAACATGCGTAATTCTCAGTGGAGACTGGACGAAATGATACCGCCACCTGGAGGAATATAATTTAGTTCCTGAACAATCCGATAGGTGGCGCCATCGACCTGAACTCTGCCGGCGAGATGTGTACGTTACCTGCCTCACCCGAGTGCAATCCGTCCAGAACCATCGCAGCTGCCGTCCGCCTAACTTCGACTCGACTTTCTTGGCCCACCCACCCACACCAATAACATAAAAGACAATTGATAGGGCTGAGGGCTCGATTCCCGCGGTGCTGGTTCCTGTACATTGACATCAACTAAACTGTAACTGTGAAATTCTGAAGATTAAAAAACCCACTATACCAACTTTGTCTCCGTTCTGTGAATTATGGCCCTTACATACATTGGTCCATAGAAAGTACATATAGAAATAAATGTGAATAACATACATGTAATAGTATGAATGCTACTGTCATCGGGGTGATGAAAATGGGAAATATTGCGCATACAAAGGGTAGGTTCAACAACTATACAGCGCATAGCTTGTACAGGATCCTGGTCATGACACCAGTGTCATGGGGGTGATGAAAATGGATAATATTGCGCCTAGAGCGGGACTCGAACCGACATCTCTTTGCATTCCGGCCCTGTGTGCTAACCATTACACCACCTAGGCTCCCTGATGTCACCACAATACCCATGCCTACCTGTCTATGTGGCTCCTTGCCTGAGAGGTCAGTACATACCACTAGACTCGTGCCCCTGGAATTATAAGTCTTATAATGCTTGCAATTACATACATACAGACAATGCACTTACATATATATACATACAAAGGGTAGGTTCAACAACCATACAGCGCATCCCTTGTACAGGATCATGGTCATGGCAACCAGTGTCATGGGGGTGGTGAAAATGGGAAATATTGTGCCTAGAGCGGGACTTGAACCCACATATCTTTGCATTCCGGGCCAGTGTGCTAACTTAACCATTCACCACCTAGGCTCCCTGATCTCACCATACTACCCATGCCTACCTGTCTATGCGGTTCCTTGCCCGAGAGGTCAGTGCAGGCCACTACATTACATTATTACATATATATGCTACTGACATAAATATAAGTGCAAGAAGACCAACTCTCTTGTTTAATCGCTCGGAGAACCAGTAGCTAGCTATCTTGTTGTTTTCAGAACGCCTCCCCTCCCCACCACCAGAATAGAGGGCTTCTGTATACATGTATTGCAACTATGAATGCTACGTGATTTCAATTCCAACATCACTGCAAAACCTGATGACCTGGTCTTAGAAGTAATAGTCTGCACTGAGCTCTCAAGCATCGACAGCTGGGCGTAGAAAGGGTTGTTTGCATCAGGCAACCTAGGTGGTGTAATGGTTAGCATACTAGGCCAGCAATGGCAAGAAGTGTGGACTCAAATCCTAGGCGCAATATTTCCCATTACACATGAGGCACACGGAGGTATTCACATACTTATTCTTCCGTGGGGACCTTTTTCTAAATGTATCTGGCTTATGCACAAGTACTAACATTTTATTGTATCCACTTTAAACAATAATGAGATTGTTTAATGCACCAGGACCCCTATTATTACACAAAATGATTATATATATATATATATATATATATATATATATATATAGCCGAGGGAGAAGGAAGCACATCCGGGTCCAGCAATTAGCATAATCAACTCACAACGGGAGGACGTTTGTTGAGCTGCTCCGGCAGTTTTTCTATGTACAACGACATACTAACTGTAAGTATGATTTTTTGGACAGTAAATTTGCTTTATGATACTTTACAACAACTTTTTCTGAAGTTTTGAACTAACTTGTTCAATTATGTGACTTTTATTGGATTTTTTACAATTTGTGAAACATCGAATGAACAAAGCGCGATGTGTTTTCTTTGTTCTTTTTGCCGCCCGTTGCCAAACGGAGAGAGGTGTGGTTGGAGCCACACTTCGCTGGGATTTATTCCTGGGTTTCTAATAAGATTCCCCACATTGTGTTATTTAGGCGTACCTCAGAATGTCATTTGGTTGAGTTATTTGTAACTTTCGTTCTATTTATACAGGGTTCTGATGGCTATGAAGCGGAGTAAACCTGAAGCTCACAGCAGGTTGATGGATGATGACGACTCATCACCGGTGTTGATGGAGGTCAGTGGGTCAGAAGCGGGCCCATCTGACCTAGAGGTGAGACTGACACGCCTCCTCCAAACGAAGATCGAGGAGATGATTCCGTCCAGATCTTGAAAGAGGAAGAGGCCGGTCCCGGAGTCTGATGACTTGGAATGGGAGGACTTCTCGGGTGAAGATTCCTCCATAGATGACTCCTTTCCAGAGAGGGTCCCCGTTAAGAAGATCAAGAAGGCCGTCAGTTTGTCAGGTGATGGATACACACAAGCCCGGATGAAACCGGTAGTGAAGAGGAAGAAAAGCAAGAAACGGAAGAGTAAGAAGAAGGACTCTTCTTCCAATTCTTCCTCGGACTCATCCACCACTGAGTCCGACTCTGATACGCAGGGGTAAAGATGCGGAAGAAGTACCAGGTGGAGAAAGCCAAGAAGGTACTCACCCCCACCATGATGCGGGAGAGGATAAAGGGTCACTTCAACACCTTTAAACCCACAGAGGTAATCACCAAGCTGGTTGAGAAATTCACCGGGATAAAGGGAATCCCTGATTCGGTGGTGAATAAGATGGACAGTGACGTCAAGCTCAGCGACGAACGTAAAAGGTTCAAGCGCGTGCTCCATACGGTCCAACCCTGCCACGACTATCACGTTCGCTTGTGAAGTATCCATATAAGTTTAAGATCATTTTTATCCGGAATAAGTAAGTAAAGATTGCTGGACTCGGAATTGCTTCCTTCTCCCTAGCCCACGAATATTCGAGGCTTGTACCTCGGGAAAACTGTCATCTGTACCCAGGTAAGATTCGTATAACTATACTATATAGATATATATGGCTGATTTGTATTTCAAACGAACGATCACCAACTTTTAGTTTTTTGGCCTAAGCTCAGAACGTACACATCTTCTTTCCTACACTACATTTGTGGCCGAACACACTAAACGTCAGCTCTTTCTTTTTGTTTTGTTGATTTTCTTTATTTAGTTTTTGTCAGTATAACTTGTGCATGTTATATTTATTCCAATAATCTGAATCATGCATTGTGTGTGTAGAGAATGTGGGCTCACTGGGTCATCACACTGCTTGTGCTTCAGTCTCCTCTTTACTCTCCAAGTTAACTGCTTGTGCCTCAGTCTCCTCTTTACTCTCCAAGTTACACTGCTTGTGCCTCAGTCTCCTCTTTACTCTCCAGGTTACACTGCTTGTGCCTCAGTCTCCTCTTTACTCTCCAAGTTAACTTTGCTTGTGCCTCAGTCTCCTCTTTACTCTCCAAGTTAACTGTTTGTGCCTCAGTCTCCTCTTTACTCTCCAAGTTACACTGCTTGTGCCTCAGTCTCCTCTTTACTCTCCAGGTTACACTGCTTGTGCCTCAGTCTCCTCTTTACTCTCCAAGTTAACTTTGCTTGTGCCTCAGTCTCCTCTTTACTCTCCAAGTTAACTGCTTGTGCCTCAGTCTCCTCTTTACTCTCCAGGTTACACTGATTGTGCCTCAGTCTCCCCTTTACTCTCCAGGTTACACTGGTTGTGCCTCAGTCTCCTCTTTACTCTCCAAGTTAACTTTGCTTGTGCCTCAGTCTCTTTACTCTCCGAGTTAACTGCTTGTGCCTCAGTCTCCTCTTTACTCTCCAGGTTACACTGCTTGGGCTTCAGTCTCCTCTTTACTCTCCAGGTTACACTGCTTGTGCCTCAGTCTCCGCTTTACTCTCCAAGTTAACTGCTTGTGCCTCAGTATCCTCTTTACTCTCCAGGTTACACTGCTTGTGCCTCAGTCTCCCATTTACTCTCCAAGTTACACTGTTTGTGCCTCAGTCTCCTCTTTACTCTCCAAGTTAACTGCTTGTGCTTCAGTCTCCTCTTTACTCTCCAGGTTACACTGCTTGTGCCTCAGTCTCCCCTTTACTCTCCAAGTTACACTGCTTGTGCTTCAGTCTCCTCTTTACTCTCCCAAGTTACACTGCTTGTGCCTCAGTCTCCTGTTTACTCTCCTAGTTACACTGTTTGTGCCTCAGTCTCCTCTTTACTCTCCAGGTTACACTGCTTGTGCTTCAGTCTCCTCTTTACTCTCCAAGTTACACTGCTTGTGCCTCTGTCTCCTCTTTACTCTCCAGGTTAACTGCTTGTGCCTCAGTCTCCTCTTTACTCTCCTAGTTACACTGCTTGTGCCTCAGTTTCCTGTTTACTCTCCAGGTTACACTGCTTGCGCTTCAGTCTCCTCTTTACTCTCCAAGTTACACTGCTTGTGCCTCAGTCTCCTCTTTACTCTCCAGGTTACACTGTTTGTGCCTCAGTCTCCTCTTTACTCTCCAAGTTAACTTTGCTTGTCCCTCAGTCTCCTCTTTACTCTCCAAGTTAACTGCTTGTGCCTCAGTCTCTTTACTCTCCAGGTTACACTGCTTGTGCCTCAGTCTCCCCTTTACTCTCCAGGTTACACTGCTTGTGCCTCAGTCTCCTCTTTACTCTCCAAGTTAACTTTGCTTGTGCCTCAGTCCCCTCTTTACTCTCCAAGTTAACTGCTTGTGCCTCAGTCTCCCCTTTACTCTCCAGGTTACACTCCTTGTGCTTCAGTTTCCTCTTTGCTTTCCAGGTTACACTGCTTGTGCCTCAGTCTCCTCTTTACTCTCCCAAGTTACACTGCTTGTGCCTCAGTCTCCTGTTTACACTCCTAGTTACACTGTTTGTGCCTCAGTCTCCTCTTTACTCTCCAGGTTACACTGCTTGTGCTTCAGTCTCCTCTTTACTCTCCAAGTCACACTGCTTGTGCCTCTGTCTCCTCTTTACTCTCCAAGTTAACTGCTTGTGCCTCAGTCTCCTCTTTACTTTCCTAGTTACACTGCTTGTGCCTCAGTTTCCTGTTTACTCTCCATGTTACACTACTTGCACTTCAGTCTCCCCTTTACTCTCCATGTTTCACTGCTTGTGCCTCAGTCTCCTCTTTACTCTCCACGTTACACTGCTTGTGCCTCAGTCTCCTCTTTACTCTCCAGGTTACACTGCTTGTGCCTCAGTCTCCTCTTTACTCTCCAAGTTAACTTAGCTTGTGCCTCAGTCTCATCTTTACTCTCCAGGTTACACTGCTTGTGCTTCAGTCTCCTCTTTACTCTCCAGGTTACACTGCTTGTGCCTCAGTCTCCTCTTTACTCTCCAAGTTAACTGCTTGTGCCTCAGTATCCTCCTTACTCTCCAGGTTACACTGCTTGTGCCTCAGTCTCCCCTTTACTCTCCAAGTTACACTGCTTGTGCTTCAGTCTCCTCTTTACTCTCAAAGTTACACTGCTTGTGCCTCAGTCTCCTCTTTACTCTCCAAGTTGTATTGCTCACCCCAGAAGCAAATGCTTGTTGGGTCTTCCTCGATGGACTGCATATATTATGCTTATGTGTGTGTCAGTGCTACACTGATATTTCCTGTAGTCCACACAAGTTCGGACTTTTGTGTAATTAGACAGTTGGACTTTTTTTTAAAGGGCTAACTTGAGATATTATTGTCTAAATTATATCTGCTTACCAGATCGGTGAAAGAAACACTAAATATTATTTTACACATAGTGCAAATTGTTAATTCCCTGTAGACACCATGCTGTCTTGTGAAGTAAATTCAACCGGAAAGCCGACACCAGAACCGAAGTCGTTCGATAATCTGCCAGGTTAGTTAATTATTGTTTGCAAGATTGTTTGTGTATAAATATGTGTAGATAAGTAATCAGAGATTACAAATCTCTGTGATTTCGGTAGATTTGATGTTTGTCTCTTTTCTCAAATATCTTGCTCGTAAGAAGCAATCAAATGTAGTGTTTTTACTCCATCCTAGTAAGTAATATCCTCACAAAATTCCTGAAATACTTGAAGTATCTAACTCCGCCCATGTTGTTAATGCAGTAATGACTGAAGGGGACACAACATTATTTGATAGGCTTAGCACTGTCAAGGAATCGTGGGGAAAATACCGGAAGTCAGGTTTCATCCAGTATTCTTTGTAATCTATGTTAACCGTTAATAGACTAGATCGCCATTCCAGCCACGCATTGCATTGTGGGATGCATGGACGAAAAACAACAACCCCCGCGTAGCACATGACTCATGCTAAGACACTGGGGTGCATCTATGAAATGTGCTAGTTTCAGCTCATCTCAGCTCTTGTTTGAAAGATAGAATACCAACTAAAAAATATATATAATATATTAAGATGTTAATCTTTTATATAGCATTGCATTTACATCAATCTAATCAGCACATCTTATACCATCTGCATTTAGATTTAGACAAATCTGGCCACTCAGACTATTGTTAGAGCCATACCCAGAGTCAGTTTTATTTATTTTATTATGTATATCCTATCAGGGTATGGTTAATAGCATTTGTTGGGCTAGGAAATGGATAGGGGTAATCAGACATTGGTTATATATTTCTTTGAAACAAGTTTTTGTTGACACATTTGACATTTTAATATTTAGAATAAGAATTACTTAGGTCTTATCAATGGTGATGTAAACATCAGCCTCTAAAGTGACTGAAATTGTATGTTTCTTAGCTCAAAATGCTGAATTATGGAGAGTTGTGTCTTAAACATATTCATTATATTATTATATTGGATGCATGCATTCGTGTTTGTGCCAAATTGCTATGTATTTTTTTTATTAATTTTGAATAAAATCGAAGTTTTTCCCTATACGTATCGGCAAACGCAGTGGCCGAGCGCCTTTGTTTTTCTCTTGATGCCGTTTTCAGCGCATGTGCATTCGGAATGGCGATCTTGTCTATTGGCCAGCCAGCTAATCATATGACCAGTAGCTGAGATATGGTTTGTTTCTTTCATTGTTTATTGTTGCTTTGCGCCGCCACTGTGACCAGATACCTCACTCAATCACATTATCCTGATACTGAGCTCACCAGTCCTTGTCCTATTCTATTAATGCCGAGTGCCCGACTAACTACCAAGCGACACGTACCAATTTTAAAGTCACTGTGCAATACCAAACAAACGAATTACATTTGTTGATATTTGTTTGAATTTGTTTCCAAGACTGGGCAATACTTCACATACAATACAATACAATGCATATAACTCCATTCACTCTTCTGTCAACCAATACCAATACAAAGACTATCTCACCCTTCTGGTCCTCCTCCTCTGCTTCCTCCTCACTGCTCAGGTCTCATGCTCCAACTGGCCCTCACCCCCCACAGTCAAGCTTTAAATATAGATTCACCACTCTCCAAGCACCAGCCTACCTTGACCAGACTTCCCAGCTCAGACAAGCCTCCTTGTGGCCTGCCTCCATGCTCCACTGCCTGGCAGCTCCTCTTACACACAATTCACCTATCGATGCACTACCTGGTACATCAAATTTACAGTATTTTTCCTTCTCCTACAAGGACCTGCACAGCGGTCTACATTATTTCTCATCGTTACACACATGCTTTTACTGTTTCTTGGTCCTTTAACATTGACCAAGACTAGCTTAATCTACGCTTTTATTTTCACTTTTCAATATACAAGAATTGTTCCTCCTGTTCCATAACTTTTAACATTACACCCGCATTTGATAACCGTTGGCTCTAAGCCCAAAATCCGCATAACTTTAAAACTGGTTTGACTTGACTGGCTGAGATATGGACCAGTTGACTAAAAAGGGATAACTGCAGTTAGAGTACAGAGCTCGAAGTGTTGACTTGTATATTACACTCTCTAAGCTCTATCCTAGCTCCATTCCTCTGGTCAATCAGTACAGACTAGTGGAGTAGTTGACTGTTGATGCTGCGGAGAGCGGATAGGTTTTGGAATAAACCATTTTGAAGCGTACTGTTACTAAATCTTGGCATTCTTCCGTGAGTGCGTGGCAGTGTGGAAGACCGTGGGCCTTCACACTATCCTTGGGGAGTGACTCACTATCCCTGTTCTGACCATGTTCTTGCCCAGCCTACCATTGATTTCCCTCTATTTTTCTCATTTACTCACACTCTCATCCCAGAATCTTTAGGATGGAGAAAATATGCAATGAATACCAGGATAATAATGGTATTATTCACAACTCATAATAGCAGCATTCAGGGAGACTAGGAAGCCTTGGGACGGTGGAGGTAACAACAAAGGCAACAAGAGGTAGTGATGGCCCCAGACTGAAAAGAAACAGAGCCAAAAACAGATCATATGAGCAAAGTACCGAGTACATGAAGGCAAGGGAATGGAATACACTGGGAGTAGAAGAGAGAAGTACAGGGACAATAGAAACATATAAAACATTAATCAAAAGAGAGCTAAATGCACTGCTAGACTAATAACAACAACAAATAAAATGATTTAAAAATGAAAAAGAACGATAGATATATAGAAAATACACTGATAATTCAAGCAAAGTTTTACATACAAAAGGTAAATTTTAAACTTAAAATCAAAACCTAATGACCATTAACAAAGCAAGGTGAAGATATTCAGAGAAATTAACTATTGGTAATGAATAATCATCCGATGTAGAAGGAACAAACTCAGAGGTTTGGGGGATGTGGGAGAATGCTTACAAACAGAGAAAGAATGCATGCAGTAGTTAGCCAGACAACAGCTGAAAGTGATCAAAAGAAGGGGAGTCACAAGACTATTACTGCCTAGCGGCGAAAACAAGTCATTAGACTTAACCGTTATGGGCAGCATAAATACACTCATCACACACACACAAAATCATAAAATTAACAAAATAATTGGAGCAGTGGTCAGTGTTCTCGGTAATTCACAAATACCCTGTCAGAGACTAGTTTCATCGCTGAGTAATTTTGATACTCTAAATAATCCTAGGAAAATGATAAAGATGAATCCCTGGTAGTATGGTCTGACGATGTTAAATTTCTGCCAAGTGTTTGCTAGAATCACCCCCCCTCTTGTTGCCCTTTTTGTTAATTGTACCCATCTTAGATTTCTCAGTCTCATTAAATACTCAAACCAATGACTTATAAATGAATACTTGTCGCTTCCTAGACAGGAGTTCGGCATTATTAGGATAGGGCAAGGACTGGTTGGCTCAGTGCTGGCAGCCTGGTTTCCCAGTGGGGCAGCACTATAAAGTCGCCATGACCGCGCACTGTCACAAGTCGGTGCCCATCCTGATATGACCATAGATGTTGCTAGTACGTAAAACAACAAACAAACAAATGTGTAACTAACTAACCTTGTTTACTAAAACTGGTGAAAGCGTGGCATGGGTCAATAATTGTTCACTGTTTGATTTCTGTGTTTCTTTTGTCCAAGACCACTTTTGTGCTTGCTTGTCGCCAGTTTACAAAGATTGTACAACTGCCTGGGCGGAGGACAATGTGACTGATCTCATCTACGTGAAACCTGATGATGAAGAAGCCTTTCTTGTACGCTGTAATAAAGGTGCAATTGTAAGTATATCTCACCAAAGAATCAAGTGCATCTGAGGATGCCACCTCATGTGATTGATTAACTTCAAGTTCCACTATTTAAAAATATTATTACCATTACATCACTGGTCTACCAATCCCAACTGATACAACTTTAAATCAATTCAATACACGATTTCCACGACGCATGCACAGTGCGTAATCCAGACTGCACTTGTTGAGCAACTGATCGTCTTTTCAGCAGAAATGTGGATTTATAGAGAAAACATACTTACCATTTTTTAATCATTTTTGGTAATTATAGGTGTCATATTGATTGATTGATTGATCTATTGATTGAAAAGCTTGATCATCAGTGTAAAGCAACACAGTGAAACACTGTCGACCCACAACATGAGTGTCATTGCCTATCACCAGGTGTAGTACTACTCACGGAAATCGTGTATTACTTGAATATTCCGGCATATTCCATCCATACATCAAATTTGAACTGTTTCATTCCTCTGGATAACATATTGTCAGTACTGATGCACTGGTCTTCAGGCCCCCATGACGAATCCTATGACACACTAAATAAAACTATAACAATATAGATATCAACCAGTCGCAAATCGATACAAATACAATCTTTAAAAAATAAGAAAAGAAGTACTTGCCAAGGTTGATGAACTTTCATCATAAAAATCATCTGGTATGATGAGTATAAATTCTGCCTTTCATCTTACTAGACAAATTTACACATCTATACAACCTAGTCATTGAAACAGGTTTATTCCCGGATAAATGGAAAATAGCTAGTCACACCAATACCAAAGATAAGTAATCCTAAATCATGTACTGAACGGTGACCAATATCAATACTACCCCTCCCTGGCAAGGTCATTGAACAAATAATCCACGACCAAGTAAAAGCCTTCCTAGAAGACACCAACTACCTTGCCAAACAGCAAAATGGATTCAGAAAAGAGAAATCAACCACAATAGCCTTAGCCAATCTATTGGATGAACTGCTGATTAACCTGGATAGAGGAGAACTGACAATAACTGCCTTTCTTGATTTCAAGAAAGCTTTTGACACCATAGACCACCAAATTTCACTATGGAAAAATGAAAGAGGAGGACTGTGTCCTAAATCTTGTACATTTATAGCCAACTATTTATCAAATAGGCAGCAAGTTAAAACAATAAATGACACTAAATCAACAGAGAGATCAATTAAAACTGGAGTACCCCATGGTTCTACACTTGGGCCACTACTCTTCCTCATATTTATTAATGACTTGCCCTTGGTAACAAATGAGGCCATGTTTACACTGTTTGCTGATGATGTGGACCTGACAGTCCATAACCAAAACATTGAATCTGCCGCGGATATAGTTGAGGATGTGCTAGCTAAGGTTAACATCTGGTGTAAGGAAAATAAACTGAAAGAAATCTGAATACATAATTTTTGCAACCAAATAAAAAAAATCAAGATCACAATGTATCACTCTACATTTGGGTGATACATAATTGAATGAGATAGACACATACAGATATTTAGGGACCACACTCGATTCAACACTAAATGGTAGTCAACAACCATCAAAACTTAATGAAATGATAGCCATAAAAATGACAACTTTTAGGAAAATTAGATACTACATGAATGAGAACACAGCACGTTTGCTATATAAAGCCACTATTCTTCCAATAATTGACTACAATGATTGACTATATGGACTGCTGACAAAACAACAAGAAACCAAATTACAGAGGATTCAAAACAGGGCACTTAGAACTGTCTACAGAGGTAAAAACCTGTCTGTAAAGGAAATGCATGCCAAAGCACAAATCTGCTAGCTTAGCTAAAGGAGGGACTCACATCTCCTCACTCTCATGTATAAAAGATCGAATAATGAGCAATATTTTGACCATACAAACAGAGTAACCAGACAGAGTGATGCTACACTCCTAAAAATGCCCAAGCCACAAACAAACAAGCTGACTAAAACTCCCATTGAGGACAATACGGTCCACAAGTCTCCTTGAATTCAAAAACTTAATAAAAATACAACAGGCCTGTCAGACCCCTACACAGTTACAGGTATTCTAAAGGGCACCCTTGCCCTGACCCCTGTACATATAATGGTCTCAAATGCACTGCATGGCCCAGCACACTAAGCCCCTTCCCACCCCTCTTTCAATGCCCATTACATACCTAGTACCTAACTTTTTTTTAAAAATTGACCCAATACCAGTCACATATGAATCCCCACTACAATCTGAGACCTCTGTTCCATTCATCAAATCATACAATACAATTAATAATTAAATAACTCAAACAGTATTGCACAAATTAACATCATACACATTGACATCCAGTGTTCCTGTCACCATCATACCATATCCTTCAGTATATAATGACTTACATCTATTGGCAAATCAGTGTAGGTATTTAATAGATACCATCATATTAATTGTGATTAGATCCACTGATTTGCAAATAAACTGCATGTATTTGACAATAAATATATATATTTTTGATATATTTCTTTTAGAAAAAGGAAAGAAGGAAAAAAGTGTTTAGAGACAATTCTAGAACCATGCGATACATATTCACTGAATGCATGATACTTTTATTGGACTGGAATTTTACACAGTTACTACTACAGCTGATACTTCATTTATAAAATGTATAATACTTTCAGTATCAAACAGGATTTGCATGCAGTTAATATTACAACTGATAGTAGTTTCATTTATGTATTAAGGAATTGTACTGTATGGCTGGAAGACCAATGCTCTTGCGCTGACAAAAGATATTATTCGATGAATAAAATACACTTTAGTATTAGAAAAAATGGACAGTTACAAGAAAAGCAAAGTATTGATATGAATGATGGGTAGACAGAGTTCATGTAGAGCGCAGTAGGTTGCTGGTGCCACGGAGGCGGGGGCCAAGCCAGGACATCAATTTGGATGGCAATGTCATAGTCATGCCTGGCCCGACTGAACCTCTGAGCCCCGCCACATCGCAATCACATATGGCTCAGGTTCAACCGGTGCACCAGTTTGTGGATGTAGCACAGCTAGCCAGTCTGGAGGACAGACTTACTTCCCTGTTGGAGAAGAGGCTGGCAGAACCACTGACAACTTGGGCGAATCAGACGGATTCACACGACACACAGTCAGAAGACGAATCAATGTGGCGGGATCACCTGTCACCAGGCATGAGTGAGTCGGAGTTGGAGGCTACTTCTACCAGAGGGAGTAGATGTGCTAAATCAGCCAAGAAAGATGATTCAGAGGTGTCAGAAGGCGATGAGTATAACAAAGCGAGGAAGAAGGCTAATGCATGCAAACAAAAGCATAAGAAGTAAAAAAAGGGCAAGAAGAGGAAACATGCCTCTTCGTCCTCATCCTTGAGCTCTAGCTCGTCTTCATCGGAAGACACTGACTCGGATACCAATCATACGGGAGCTTTGGGAACAAAATTTGACGTGGCTGCCAAGAACCAGCTGACTAAACCAAATAAAAAAGTGAGGCTGTGTACGCTGTTGAGAAAGGCGTTGGAAGGACATTTCCATACCTTCAAACCAGCTGAGGTGATCCTCAGAGGAGCTGAACAATTCACAGGTGTCAACGGTATTGAAGCTTCATGCCCTAAAGAGATAGATGAGGAAGTCCCCATGTCAGAAGAGAAAAAGAAAGTTGAAAATGTATTGTACACAAGATGGAGAGCAATACTGGCAGCTCTAACAGCAATCCTCCCAGTGGCCAACCGCATGTTGAAGGAGAAAGTTTTCACCCCCCTTGCCTCAGATCTCAACAAGGCAATTGAGCTGCTTGCAGCAGCTAGTTCCTTTTGGACCTACAGAAGTTATGAAAATGTGTACAAAGCAGTAACTACAGACACTGGCAAGGAGATCCGCGATCAAAAAAGGAGAAAGACAGGAATTGGAAAGAGTTTACTCTCTTTCTTGCCCCAAAGCCGATCAAGGGTGAGGCTTTTGATAAGCACAAGAAGTTTGGGGGCCAGATTCCACAGATTCTGAAAAGAGTAGAATCGGGCAACAAATGTGGACAGCAGATGGCACCCTCCACTTGTAGAGGGAAAACACTAGGACAGGGCAAGAGAGGAAAGAATGACTACAGGAAGAGACAGGCCTTCAGAGGGGCCAGGCACTTCTCCCCCACCTTCAGGGGAAGGGGAGCAGGGAGCCACGTCAAACTGGAACAAATACAGTCATACTCCAATGAACTGCCAACAGACGGCCAACGGACAGAAACACCAGGGTTTCCCCAGGGGGGAATGAAGTAGTTAGCCTAACTTCATCTTTTCAACCTCCCCCCTTAGCACAAGAAAGGGTAACTATGACAAATATTGGCGGCAATGTAATGAATCACATAACTGTGTGGCAAAAGTTAACTAATTGTCTGTGGGTATTATCGGCCATAGAAGGAGTACTTATTCCCTTTGTGGAGATCCTGGTACAAACAAGGGCTCCACATCCTTTCAGATTTACTGAGGAGGAGAAGCTGTTGCTCACGAATGAGGTCTGGAAATTGTGTGAAAAAGGGATGATTGTGACTTCCACACACTCACAAGGAGAATACATTTCAAATGTTTTTCTCAGACTGAAGCCTCATGGTTCTTTCAGAATTATTGGATCTAACGATCTTAAACAAATCAGTAGAATACCAACACATTTAAAATGTTTTCATTAAACATGGCTATTGATTTAATCAAGCTGTGTGCATTTATGGCGAGCATGGACCTTAAAGATGCTTATTACACTTACCAATAGCAAAAGAACATAGGAAATTCGTGAGGTTCATGTGGCAGGGGAAGTTATTTGAATATGTAATATATGTAGGTCAACCGGGTACACAAGGGAACCAGCTAAGACTGGAAGGTTGCCTGGGCAACTAGGATTTGAATAAACGGCAGTCATGAACTAGAACTCAAGGTGTCGACTCGTATCTTACATGGTGTCAGATGTGGTTGATTGATTGATTGGTGGTTGCTTTACGCCGTGTCGGCAGCATAGGCCATATTCACGGCGAGAAATGTTTGTTTTTTGTTCAAACCATCGCTTTTACATGTAAAAGCAGACAATCAATTATGTGCCAATAGACACTAATTAAATTAGAAAGCTCACAATCATATATCTGTGGTCAAGGGAAACAAATTCCCATAGAAAAAGAAAAGTTTCATTAATAATTAATAGAATCCATTTAGTAAACTATATAAGGTGGTACAGTCCAGCTGCCCTCAAAAAGGCTAAAATGTTTTCCTGTTTTACCTTAGTAAAAAGGTCATGCATACTGCCTGCAGTGTAGAACCGTTGGCGCAGGGCCAAAACATCAACGCAACTTAGTCAAATGTGTTTGAGTGTCAGTGGGGACTGACACCCAATACATTCAGGGGGAGGTTCCCCCTTGAGCAGAAAAGCATGTGTAAGCCACGAGTGGCCAACACGGCAGCGACTAAGGACCACTTGGTCCCGCCGACCTCCCGCATGAGTCTGTGGTGGCTTTCCCACAGATGGTTCAATTTCTTTAAGTTTATTGATGTTTTCATCCCACTCATGTTGCCATTTGGATTTTATGTGGGTGGCTATTAGTGGTTTCAGATCAGAGTGAGGGATCAGACACGGTTCAAGATCACAGTTCAGGGCCTTCTTCGCAGCCCGATCAGCTCGTTCGTTTCCTTGTATGCCAGCATGGCCAGGCACCCAGCACAGGTGGATATCATACCCATCTGCTGTCAGTTGGTTCATTTTATAAATGACCGTTGCTAGAATAGGGTGATTCATTTTCAGTCCAGCAACAGCCAGGAGGCAAGAGAAGGAATCACTGTATATAACATAGTTAGTGTGGTTGGATACCTCGATACACTCCAAAGCGAGAAGGAGTGCTCGGGCCTCTGCAGTGAAAATCGAGCTCTGATCGGGCAAACGTACACCAAATTTTTCCCGTCGGCAGACTGCCGCAGCAGCTACCCGGCTTTGGTCTTTCGAACCATCAGTGTATATGGAGAGGTGGTCTGCAAACTGGCCTTGAATCTCTGCATGCAGTCCTTTGTACTCGAGTGGATGTGTCCCAGATTTCCTCAGTTCCGTGAGTCGGAGGATAACCGATGGCTTTCTCAACGACCACGGGGGATGTTCTGGGACTTTGGCATCCTCCAACACGTCCAAATCCACGCCTAAGGCCTCCAAATGAGGTTTCATTTGGAGCCTCAGTGGCCGGATGTAATTTGGCCTGGCTTCATACCTGGATTCGTCATGTTGCTCGAATAGACAATTGTGTGCAGGATTCAATGCATTAGTTTTTATCTTGACTACATATTGCATGGCCAGTTTGATTCTCCTGTTATTAAGTGATGGTTCATTGGCTTCGACATAAAGGCTCTGAACTGGTGAGGTGCGGAAGGCCCCAAAGGCCAAGCGCAGTCCCTGGTGGTGGATCGTGTCTAGCAGCCCAATATATGATTTCCTTGCGGAACCATATACTATGCTGCCGTAATCCACTCGTGAACGAACCAAGGTTCTGTACACGGAGAGCAGAACATCTCTGTCCGCTCCCCACTCTGAGCTGGACAGCACCCTCAGAATATCCAGCGCTTTCAGGCATCTTGTTTTCAGGTACTTTATATGTGGCACAAAAGACAGTTTTGCGTCGAGAATGAGGCCCAGAAATTTGGTTTTTCTCAACGACTTTAATGGGATCCCCATCCAGGGTCAGCTCCGGTTCCGCATGTATTCTACGCAGCAGGCAGAAGTGCATGCAGACTGTTTTGGTCTTGGAAAATTTGAAACCGTTCAGAACTGACCATCGATGGATCCCATTTATGCTTGGTTGTAGCTGTCTCTCTATGACATTCATGTTAGCACCGCTGTAATATAAAACAAAGTCGTCCACGAAAAGACTACAGGAGACCCCCTGCTTTACAGCAGCAGCAATACCATTGACCTTGACCCCGAAAAGGGTCACGGCCAGTATGCTGCCTTGAGGTACTCCTAGTTCCTGTGAGTGTAGGCGGGAATAGGTAGTCTTGACACGGACGCGGAAATGCCTGAAGGCTAGAAAGTTCCTGATGAAAATTGGCAAGTGGCCACGAAGGCCAATCGCATGAAGATCCTCCAGATGTGGGGTTTATCTGACAAATGACATGGCATTATCAGGATTAAAACCCCCGATGCCACTCAACTTGGAAGGTAACCTGACGTTAAACTGGAGTCAGTGGATTACTGCATATGAGATTTATGCGATAGCAGCTGGTGTAGCTGCTAAATATGAGAAGGTGCAATGTTGCGTGTTTCTACATGTTGCTGGAACAGAAGCACAAAAGGTACACAAGTCTTTCACCATCGATCCAAGTGACCAGGATAAAGTGAAGCCGTTAATAGAGGCTTTTAGGGTGTACTGTGCGGGGAAGACAAACATCACCGTAGTACGGTATCAGTTTAATTTGTTAAATCAGACTAACGAGAGTATGGACACTTTCATTTGTGAACTCAGGAACCGCATTGCGCATTGTAACTATGGAACACTAGCGGACTCATTATTGTGCGACAGGATCGTTTGTGGCGTAAAAAACAACAATCTGCGGAATTGTTTACTACAATCTAAGGACTTATCACTCCACCAATGTATCACAATGTGTCGTCTAAGTGAACACAATGCTACTTTATTAACGGACAGTAGGGATAACGGATCAGAAGAACAGATCGATTTCATAGCAAGAATTGATCACGGCATGACGTCACAACGCAGAGTTCAACCTTGGAAACGGATGTACCAACATCAACAATCAGGATCTAACGGTTCACGTGTCAAATGCCCGAACTGCAATTACGTACACGTGAGAGGACATTGCCCAGCTAAAGATAAGCAGTGCTCGGGTTGTGGCCGAATAGGACATTTCATTAAAGTGTGTCGACATAATGCAAGCAAGAGAGCAACAGTGAACGAGGTCACAGTAGGACATCACGACGAACAAGACGAATGGATTCAACCATACCAGGATAACGAATCCGATCATGATCTGTTTGTTGGTGCATTGGAGGACACCAGCAATGGGAAGGAAGATCTGTGGTACACAGATATCGTGGTGAATAATACAAGGATTAAATTTAAACTGGATATGGGTTCGGAGGCGAACATAGTACCGCGGAGGATATACGATCAATTGGGCAACGTAACCATGACTCCGGCGCGTTGCCACCTAATAACTTACACCGGGCAACGTGTACGTCCGCACGGGGAGGTTTTCATCAATGTACGCTGTCATCAATTAAAGTTTCAAGTAACAAATGAGGGTAGCCCTATCCTAGGAAAGAGTGCGTGTGTTGCCCTCAACCTCATAGCAAGACTGGACTCCATGGCCACCGTCCCGGATCCTGCAACAACAAGTGCAAATGCATTGGTAATTATGTATAATGATGTATTCCAGGGTCTTGGTACAATAAAAGTAGATGCACACATACATGTTGATAAAAGTATTACCCCCGTAATTGACGCCCCTAGAAGGATACCACATGCCATAATAGATGAAGTTCGTAAAGAATTAGATAGAATGTTAGATCTAGAAGTCATAGTTAAACAGACAGAACCAACCCCATGGGGAAGTTCAATAACTATTGTAAGAAAGCCTGGGAAAATCAGGGTATGTTTAGATCCTACGAAACTAAATAAAGCGATATTGAGGGGCCCATATCCCACTTGTACCATAGAGGAGGTAGTAGCCAATACGAGCGGGGCCAAATATTTTTCCGTTATTGATGCCAACAGTGGGTATTGGCAGATTAAATTAGATCTGGAAAGTTCAAACTTATGCACATTTAACACACCGTGGGGTCGTTACAGGTATACACGCTTGCCATTTGGCATAAAAACAGCTGGGGATATTTTCATCGAACAGATGAATGACATATTAGGTGATTTAGATGGTGTAAATGTAATCACTGATGACATATTAGTACATGGTAAAACTGTTGAAGAACACAACACCAGACTGAAATCAGTTTTGGACAGAGCCAGACATTTCAATTTAAAACTGAACCCTAAGAAGTCTAAAATTTGTCGAAAACAGGTAAAGTATGTAGGTCACCTATTGACATGTGAAGGTCTGTTGCCTAGCAAGGAGCGCATACAGGCAATTATTGATATGCCGACGCCTACGGATAAGAAAGCAATCCAAAGATTTCTGGGTATGGTAGGCTACGTAAGTAAATTTATTCCTAACATGGCTGAGATAGCTAAGCCATTACGTGTAGTGCTTGGCAAAGACGTGGTTTGGCATTGGCAGGATGAACAGATCAGATCTTTTGATAGACTTAAAGAATTGGTGACAAAGGCCCCTGTTCTCAATTATTTTGATGTTAGACAAGACATTGTTTTACAAGTAAACGCGTCGAAATCTGGCCTGGGAGCAACCTTATTTCAGGAAAACAGACCAGTTGCAATGGCTTCCAAAGCTTTAGATACAACACAATCAAATTATGCGGACATAGAAAAAGAAATGTTAGCGATCTGCTTTGGGTGCACAAAATTCCACGAATATATATTTGGGAAGGAAGTGACCATACAAACCCACCACAAACCTTTGGTATCTAAAATGAACAAACCTATACACACACTATCGGCCAGAATGCAACGCATGAGAATGCGATTGCAGAATTATAACTTAACAGTAATCCACATTAAAGGCACGCTCATGTATTTTGCAGACGCGTTATCCAGAGCCCACACAACAATAACCACTCCAGGGGATTTATTCGACAATGATATCACTGTGGCAGAAGTCGGATTAGGAGAAAATGGTATGACGAGGCTACTAAGCGAGGTACAGAAGGATGATACACTGCAGCAGGTTCTGTACTTGGCACAAAATGGTTGGCCCAAGCATAGTAGTGATCTCAGGCCTGATGTGAGGCCGTTTTACACGTACAGGCAGGACATAACTGTCCAAGATAATGTGTTACTAAAGGACAATCGTGTAATAATTCCCCATACATTGCAACCCAAGTTGTTAAACAAATTACACGAATCACACATGGGTGTAGTTAGGTGCAAACAGTTGGCACGGGACACTGTGTTTTGGCCTGGTATAGGTACACAGGTAGAAGATAAAGTATCACGCTGTCAAATTTGCCAACAACATAGAAACAAACAGCAATCTGAACCACTGATCAACCATCAAATAAAATGTATCCCTTTTTACAAAGTAGGGATTGATTTGTTTTATGTCGAAAATAAAGCTTTTATATTAATAATTGATTATTATACAAAGTTTCCAGAGATTATTGAATTGACCTCCACGACTAGTATGTCCATCATACGGGCTTTGAAGCAAGTGTTCTGCAGGTTTGGTATTCCGAAAATAGTAGTGTCCGACAATGGACCTCAGTTTAGCAGTGCAGATTACTTGATGTTTGCAAAAGATTATGATTTCACACCAGTATTTTCGAACCCTATGTTTCCACAGAGTAATGGCCACGAGGAGAGATATGTCCAAACCGTAAAGTTATTAATAAAAAAGTCAGTACTGGATAATAAAGATTCAAATGTTGCATTGTTAAATTATAGAAACACGACGATACAGGGACTTGGAGCATCCCCAGCACAATTGCTAATGTCCCGTAGGCTCAGAGCATGTATACCAATGTTGGATACACAGTTGAAACCACAAGTTCAAAAGTCAAAGCACACTGAAATAAAGAGTACAGGCCCTCGAGACTACAGTATCAAGAATTCACAGGACAACATAGTCAGACGGAATCGAAAACACATTTTTAAAACAAACAAACAGGGACAAAACATAAACAAACACACTCTTACACATGTCTAGGCAAACAAACCTGTTCTACAGGATACATCAATAGACGAACCGTATGTGACAAGGTATGGCAGAATCGTTAGGCCAGTGTCTAGGCTGGGTGTACAGCATTAAATGAGTTGCCATGGTTACATACTAAGCGAGTCATGAGATTAAGATTATAGTATTACATGTTATTAGTATTTAGATAGTAAGTCACATTATACATAAAAATCGCCGAATCCAGGGATGTGTATATTCAAGGCATTACTGTGACTGTTTGCATATCGACAGAAGGGATGTTCAATGTTATGTTATGTACAATACACATATAAGCTGGATTCAATTTCAATTTCATCATACGTAACATTCATGTATGCAAATGTATATGTACTCACCAATACAAATTGTAATGGTCATTTCGAACATCACAATATAAGTACTCATGCAGTTCATCACAAAATTTACCACATTATTGTAATACAGTAAGTATTGGCATGTATTAGGGTTAGAATAATGAATTGTTAGTGAATTAAAGTATTTAATGAATATCTTATAGCATATAGGATATAAACATTTATCAACTTTTAAGAATGGTAAATTTATAAAAATAAGTGTATTCTTGTATTTATTAAAGTTACTGTATTTATTAGGGTTATTGATATAACTAGAAGCATCAACACCTTTATCGGTATTCGATAGTATTGGAATTATTGATATTTATGAGAGGGATGTAGTCATATATTTATTGTATGTTGTACTTTATTGTATGTACCGTATGTTGCGAGTAGTGCATTTATCACGTGTAATTTATTGTGTAATTTATTGTATTTATTAAAATGTTCGAAGTTATTGTATTCAACAAAACCATGAAAGGGAGATGTAATATATGTAGGTCAACCGGGTACACGAGGGAACCAGCTAAGACTGGAAGGTTGCCTGGGCAACTAGGATTTGAATAAACGGCAGTCATGAACTAGAACTCAAGGTGTCGACTCGTATCTTACAAATACACCTGCCTCCCCAATGGGTTATCACCAGCTCCATGTATGATTACACGTATAATTAAGCCTATTTTTGCTGAATTAGCAAACAAAGGGCACCTCCTCTTCCCTTACATAGATGATTCATTCATCATTGCCGAGAGCTTTGACACATGCCAAAAAGCTGGTACTGACCTGTGCACCATTTTGACAAAGGTGGGGTTTTACATACATGAGAAGAAATCGGTGACTACACCTACTCAAAAGAATAAGTTTCTAGGTTTTCAACTAGACACACAACAAATGCAGGTCTCATTAACTCCAGATCAAATCCACAAATTTCAGAATTTTGTCTGTAATCTGGGAAAAGGAAAGCAATTAAAAATTAGATGAGTAGCAGCTATGCTGGGACTCATGGCGGCTTACGCGGCAGCTGTTCTTTATGGGCAGGCACATGTCAATGGACTCAAAATCAATCAAAATAAAGCGTTTAAATTAAGCAAGGGAAATTTCAAAAGAGTCATGAATATTTCAGTTGCTGGGTGGAAGGACATCCTCTGGTGGGAGGAAGCAGTTGGATCATCCCCAACCCCAATTAGATTAGATAATCTGTCTATTGAAATTACAACGGACGCATCGCTCCAAAGTTGGGGTGCTCACAGGGGCGACACAGCCACAGGAGGCAGATGGTTACAAATGGAGTCAGGTGCACATATTAATGTATTGGAATTGAGAGGCGTATGGCTGGGGTTGCAAAGTGTAATAATAGAAAATTTGATTGATTGGTGGTTTCTTTACGCCGTGTCGGCAGCATAGGCCATATTCACGGGGCAAATTGTTTGTTTTTTTAGTCAACCATCGCCTTTACATATAATGTAAAAGCATTCAATAAGAGAAAAAAGAGTACACATACAGATTTATACAGACAACGCGACAACGTTGGTGTATATTAACAGGATGGGAGGCACTAAAATCGCCAGACTGTAATGCAATAGCTCCAAAAATTTGGCAATGGGCAGAGGTGAGACAGAATTGGCTCACATCGGCTTATATCCCAGGTTCAGTAAATGTATTAGCAGATAAGTACAGCAGGGAGTTCAAGCATCATCTTGAATGGGCCCTGTCTCCAAAAATCTTCAAGAAAATTTGTGGGTTTTGGGGAAAACCGGACGTAGACCTGCTCGTGTCATGGAAGAACTTCAAAATTTGTAAATATGTGTCTTGGAAACCAGAACCAGACCCTTGGAAGGTAGATAGATGCAGTCACATTTAAATGGTCCTGACACTTTTTCTATGTATTCACGCCATTCAGCATGATAACCAGAGTCACCCGGAAACTATGGATAGAGGAAGCCAATGCCATCTTAGTGGCGCCACATTGGCCCAGCCAACCATGGTTTGCTGCTGGCAACAGATGGAGTCGGGAACAGCGATTCCTATCACAAGCACAGGACAATCTAATCCCACATGGACGACTAGAGGAAAGGGGAGACATCAACAACCCCCTTGGTGGTATTCCATTTTTGAGGAGATACCTCCAGCCGTATGGGTTGGACCTAACTACAACAGAATTCTCTGTATCATCAGCCTGGCGGGAAGGGACAGTGAAACTATATGCAAATGCTCTAAGGAAGTGGAGAGTGTTTTGCATCACAAAGGGTGTGAAACCATTAGCACCATCAGTGGCACAAGTATGCCGGTTCCTTACGACTCTAGTGGAGGAAGGTCTGGGGTTCGGGACAATTAATACGGCAAGGTGTGCATTTTCAGTGGTGTTACCCAGAGTGGACGGACAAACAATAGGGAAACATCAACTGGTACATTGGTTGATGCGTTCGGTCTATGCAAAAAAAACACCCAAACCAAAATACCCTAGGTTTTGGGATGTCAATAAAGTGTTTTGTCAAATATTCCGATATCAGCAAGGGGGAATGTAAATGTTCTATTACTGATCGGTGTATGTGACCAGGCGCATGTATAGATAATATATATATATATATATATATATATATATATATATATATGAGTTGGTGGTGCTTGAGTGGGATGTAAATAAACATGGTGGTGGTGGCAGGTCTGGGTGTGATTGCACTCAGGGCCTACCCCTTCTGCTGGGGTAGGGGTCACCACACTCAAAAGGTCAAGGTTGGTGGTGGCCATGGGGACATACAGCTACTGGTGGTGGGCAGACCACTGGAATCCATAGAGACTGGCCAGGAATGCTGGATTCCTATTGGCAGGACCAGGAATGCTCGATTCCCATTGGTGGAAGGAGGTGGTATGATACTCTACAATGAACCCATGTAACTGTATAAGCAATAAACCAGAGGGCTGGACTCTCTTCTCTCCTATTATGCTTTGCTCTCTTTTTTCTCCTTGTCTGTATTGTTTTCCTCATAGCGTGCATACACATCCACAGATCCGACCATTAGATTCTACAGTTTGACACGCTATGAGACTGGCCGGGAAACAAGAACTTGAATCTCAGGGAACTCACATTGAAGGTAGTCATTTTGTTACTCCTAGTTACAGGTCACAGAAGCCAAACCATTGTTGCTCTCTCTATTGAGGGGATGGAAGAAGGGGAAAAAGAAGTGACTTTCCATCTGAAAAAACTGCATAAATTAAACAGGCTTGGTGACCCACTGTCGTCATTATTGTTGTATGCATATCATGTGTGGCTTATTTAGTGCGGACAAAAGACATTAGGTAAAGGAAACAGCTATTGGTTAGCTACATACACCCACATTCGCCAATTTCCATGGACACTTTGGACTGTTCAGTTGCTTGATAAGGCAGGTGTAAACACAAAGGTGTATGGCGCACACTCAACTCGAGGTGCGGTAGCGTCTACGGCAAGAGCATTAGGTGTCTCACTTAACGCGATACTTAAACATGCAGGCTGGAAGACAGTCAGGTCTTTTGCACATCATTACAACAAAAAGGTTGAAAGGAATAACAAAGTAGCCAAGAAGTTGTTGGACAACTAGAGAAAGAGGCCAGAATAGGCATGGGAAGGTAAAGAAATGCTAATGGTACAACATATGAAGAGAAACTTGTAGAGTTCGTCCAGATGGACATGAGTTATAGAAAAATAAAGAAAAGGGCTAAGCATAAGCTATTTCAATGGCTTTGTTTTTAATAAGGAAAGAAATAGGAGGAAGTTGGGTAAAATACTTGGTATGTAAAAATCTCCCTGGGCTATGAATGCCTTGGTGGCAACAGCCCGACGTAAAATAGGATAAGTTAGACGAAACTTACCTGAGTATAGAACGATAACTTCTGTTTTACTGAGGCCTTTGCCCATTGGTAGTTGCAGTAGAGGGCCCACCCAACCCACTCCGTGCGACACAGAAGAAAAATATAAAAAATTGGTTTTAAAAATTCATATAGAATCATAAGTAATATAGGTAAACAGCTGGATAGATAATTGCCTCGCATTTAACCCTCCTAAATAAATTAGCTACAAATTGACTTGAGACCGGAACTGCTTCATCTTTTCAGACATATCAAGGAGGACTGTCAGAATCGTGGAAAATTCAGTAAAGTCAGGTTTCATCAAGTACCCTCCTAGCATTATCCTAGCCCCATTCTACTGACCAGTCAGTACATACTATCCTTAGAGAGTTTTCCACTGTCCTTGTTGTGACTGTATTGTCGCGCATGCCACCAATTACTCGTTTCTTGTCTAGGTTTCATGTCCTAGAAATACTTGACAGTCAATTGGAGAGTATCCACCACGTTTTCGCGAAAATTCGCCATCAGTTTCCTTTCTTTTAACAACAATAATAATAAAAATAATATTTACTAGGAAAACGATGCTATTATTGGAGCCACATTATTTACAGATAACCTCACCATTGGTTTCCACTGTAAATAATTATTTTGCCGGAGACCACTTTCATCCGTGATTGGCTTCGATATTGTCTTAGGGGGTGATGAAAATGGGAAATATTGCGCCTAGAGCGAGAATGAAACAGAGAAAGAATGCATGCAGTAGATAGCTACACAACAACTGAAATTAATCAAACAAGGGGAAACCATGACGTTATTAGTATACCTTTTGGCCTTGGATTGTAGACAAAATGATAAACACAAGTTAGATGCCCATGCCAATCTTGATGTAATCGTCACAATTTCCTCAAACTCAACAGGATGTAGGGTTGCGTGTTCGAGGCTGTGGCTATGTAGGTAGGCTAAAGTGAAAAACAATCATCATCATCATCATGCTGTCGGTCGCGATGCGACAAAGACTGCTTTCATTACTTGACTGCCGCTCTCCTACATTTCATGAAAGCTGCCTGCAAAAGTGTTGAAGTGCTGCTGGCTTTTAATAGTTACCAGCGGCACTCTCTCGGGGAGCAAATAGAAGTTTCACACCGGCAAGAACATGTCCAGACAGGTGCAAAACTATTTGTCCCTGCAGTGGCTGGTCGGGAGATGTTGGGAGTTCCATACATCAACCGCCCTTAATGCTGCCACAGTGACATGGTTTTCTGTTCAGGGTTTGCTCCCTTAGCCTTCAGTTCTGTCAAGAACCTGTACCACAAGGCAGTGGTTTATAACTCTGCAGGGCAGGGGCGTCAAACTTCCTGAGGTATGGCAATACCTGAATACCAGCGAAAACCAATACAGACAGAGAGAAAGAGAAAGTAAAGCAAAGTAAGAGTGAGAGAAGAGAGTGTCCAAGTCACTCTGGTTTATTATATATACTACATGGGTTCATTGTAGAGTATCACCCCCACCCTTTTCCCCCAGCAGAGGGGGATGGGGTAGGCCTTGAGTGCCCCTTACACACAGCCCTGCCAGCACCACTATGTCTATTTACCTTCCACTCAGGCACCACCAGCACTTACATATATACACATACATGCACCTGGTCACACATACCCTTTTCGTAATAGAACATTTGCATTCCCCATATCGTTGAAAATCAGAATATTTTACAAGTACAGATGAACCTCGATCCAACGGACTAATAGGGGGGAGCAGGTGTCCGTTAAAGCCGTTTGTCCGTTGCAGCGACGAAATTGCTTTATCTATAGGTGCCATAGTGATAATGTGGAAAACAGGGGACCAAGCATGTAAACAACATGTCACAAGTCGGTACCCGTCCTAATGTGAACTCAGATGTTGCTAGGACGTAAACGCTTACTCAAGTAGCGGTCTCGGTTCGCTTCAACCAGGAGTTTTAAATGTTTGGATCAGATATTCACTCTAGCGGATTGTGTCCGTTGGATCCGGAATTTGTTGCATTGGTGTCCGTTGGATCGAGATTCATCTGGATATATGATTAATAATGGTTATTCACCATCATCTACCTTTTAAATGTTTCAGATTCCTATAAAAGTGTGAATTCGCATATTGAAATCGAGTGAAACTTGTTAAGTTGTTATTGGAATAGCAAAAGTTGACCAAATTAAAATATTTGAAAACCAGGCTGTCAAGGAATTCCCCCACTATATAGATAGACTATGAACACTCAAGATTGCCCGATGCAAATCGACCAGAGAAGTGTTTTTCTACACCCTCCACAACACAGGTGCGATTTGCTGGATCAGTTTTGTGGTAAGAAAATATCTGCCGCTCATCGGCGGTTTTGGCACATACCTACTACAGTACAACCCCATTAAACCAAACTTGAAGGGACCCTAGAAATTTGTTTGAATTAACCGATCATCGGTTTAAACGAGTTTTGGCCTCGACTTTGACTTGGCTTTGGCAAAAACGCAAGTGCATTATGAATGTAATATACAATGTCTGTGGAGACTTCGATTATTGTTGTTTACGTGTACAGCCTAACCCAGTTAAACGAAACGATCGGTTAATCCAAACTTTTTTCGGCGCCCGGCAAATACTTCCATTTATCATATAAAAAAGTCTCAGATGACCTTCTAACCACATGAAAGTTTGGTTTAACCATACCGGAAGTGGCCTGGACCCGACAATTTTGTTTGGATTAAACGATAGTTTGGATTAACCGACTTTGGTTTAACCAACTTCTTTATATGATAAATGGTAGTATTTTGCAGGGCCGCCGAAAAAAGTTTGGATTAATCGATCATTTGGTTTAACCAAGTTTGGTTTAACGGGGTTGTCCTGTATTACTGTCTAGCAGCGAAAACAAGTCACTCGACTTAACCGGTATGGGGAACATAAATACACCCATCACAAAAAAAAAAGCATATCTTGCAGTGCACCTATGGGCTCCCTGATGTCACCATCCTACCAACCCCAACCTATGTAGGTGCCTCCATGCCAAGTCGTCCTTAACCGCTGCCGTATTGGCCACTCGTGGCTTACACATGCTTTTCTGCTCAAGGGACTAGGAGGAACTAGGAGTACCTCAAGGCAGCATACTGGCCGTGACCCTTTTCGGGGTCAAGGTCAATGGTATTGCTGCTGCTGTAAAGCAGGGGGTCTCCTGTAGTCTTTTCGTGGACGACTTTGTTTTATATTACAGCGGTGCTAACATGAATGTCATAGAGAGACAGCTACAACCAAGCATAAATGGGATCCATCGATGGTCAGTTCTGAACGGTTTCAAATTTTCCAAGACCAAAACCGTCTGCATGCACTTCTGCCTGCTGCATAGAATACATGCGGAACCGGAGCTGACCCTGGATGGGGATCCCATTAAAGTCGTTGAGAAAACCAAATTTCTGGGCCTCATTCTCAACGCAAAACTGTCTTTTGTGCCACATATAAAGTACCTGAAAACAAGATGCCTGAAAGCGCTGGATATTCTGAGGGTGCTGTCCAGCTCAGAGTGGGGAGCGGACAGAGATGTTCTGCTCTCCGTGTACAGAACCTTGGTTCGTTCACGAGTGGATTACGGCAGCATAGTATATGGTTCCGCAAGGAAATCATATATTGGGCTGCTAGACACGATCCACCACCAGGGACTGCGCCTGGCCCTTGGGGCCTTCCGCACCTCACCAGTTCAGAGCCTTTATGTCGAAGCCAATGAACCATCACTTAACAACAGGAGAATCAAACTGGCCATGCAATATGTAGTCAAGATAAAAACTAATGCATTGAATCCTGCACACAATTGTCTATTCGAGCAACATGACAAATCCAGGGATGAAGCCAGGCCAAATTACATCCGGCCACTGAGGCTCCGAATGAAACCTCATTTGGAGGCCTTGGGCGTGGATTTGGACGTGTTGGAGGATGCCAAAGTCCCAGAACATCCCCCGTGGTCGTTGAGAAAGCCATCGGTTATCCTCCGACTCACGGAACTGAGGAAATCTGGGACACATCCACTCGAGTACCAAGGACTGCATGCAGAGATTCAAGGCCAGTTTGCAGACCACCTCTCCATATACACTGATGGTTCGAAAGACCAAAGCCGGGTAGCTGCTGCGGCAGTCTGCCGACGGGAAAAACTTGGTGTACGTTTGCCCGATCAGAGCTCGATTTTCACTGCAGAGGCCCGAGCACTCCTCGCTTTGGAGTGTATCGAGGTATCCAACCACACTAACTATGTTATATACAGTGATTCCTTCTCTTGCCTCCTGGCTGTTGCTGGACTGAAAACGAATCACCCTATTCTAGCAACAGTCATTTATAAAATGAACCAACTGACAACAGATGGGTATGATATCCACCTGTGCTGGGTGCCTGGCCATGCTGGCATACAAGGAAACGAACGAGCTGATCGGGCTGCGAAGAAGGCCCTGAACTGTGATCTTGAACCATGTCTGATCCCTCACTCTGATCTGAAACCACTAATAGCCACCCACATAAAATCCAAATGGCAACATGAGTGGAATGAAAACATCAATAAACTTAAAGAAATTGAACCATCTGTGGGAAAGCCACCACAGACTCATGCGGGAGGTCGGCGGGACCAAGTGGTCCTTAGTCGCTGCCGTGTTGGCCACTCGTGGCTTACACATGCTTTTCTGCTCAAGAGGGAACCTCCCCCTGAATGTATTGGGTGTCAGTCCCCACTGACACTCAAACACATTTTACTAAGTTGCGTTGATTTTTTGGCCCTGCGCCAACGGTTCTACACTGCAGGCAGTATGCATGACCTTTTTACTAAGGTAAAACAGGAAAACATGTTAGCCTTTTTGAGGGCAGCTGGACTGTGCCACCCTATATAGTTTACTAAATGGATTCTATTAATTATTAATGAAACTTTTCTTTTTCTATGGGAATTTGTTTCCCTTGACCACAGATATATGATTGTGAGCTTTCTAATTTAATTAGTGTCTATTGGCACATAATTAATTGTCTGCTTTTACATGTAAAAGCGATGGTTTGAACAAAAAACAAACATTTCTCGCCGTGAATATGGCCTATGCTGCCGACACGGCGTAAAGCAACCACCAATCAATCAATCAAGGGGGAACCTCCCCCTGAATGTATTGGGTGTCAGTGCCCGCTGACACTCAAACACATTTTACTAAGTTGCGTTGATTTTTTGGCCCTGCGCCAACAATTCTACACTGCAGACAGTATGCATGATCTTTTTTCTAAAGTAAAACAAGAAAACATTTTAGCCTTTTTGAGGGCAGCTGGACTGTACCACCTCATATAGTTTACTAAATAAATTCTATCAATTATTAATAAAACTTTTCTTTTTCTATTGGAATTTTGTTTCCCTTGACCACAAATATATGATTGTGAGCTTTCTAATTTAATGACTGTCTATTGGCACATAATTGATTGTCTGCTTTTACATGTAAAAGCGATGGTTTGAACAAAAAACAAACATTTCTCGCCGTGAATATGCCCTATGCTGCCGACACGGCATAAAGCAACCACCAATCAATCAATCAATCAACCTTGCCTGAGAGGGCAGTGCAGACCACTACAATCTTTACAACAACAACAACACAAATGTCAACCACAAAAATGAATCCTTTCAGCTCTTTCAGAGTCGTCTCTTTGGCAACGTGAGCTTCCGACGTGGCTGGACAGAGTGCAGGGATGGCTTCGGCTCTGTTGATGGCGACTATTGGCTGGGCAATAAATACCTTCACCGCCTCACCGCGTCGGCCGACCGACGTCTTTTGATTTTCCTGGATTCTGGCAACAGGCATCTCGCCGTGAACTACAGCTCCATCCATGTGAACTCGGAGCTGAACTACTTCAAGCTCACACTGGGAGCGCACTCCGGCGACGGCGGTGAGTCGGGGAACTAAACTACCCTGCCCACTGGCACGGGGGTTCCGAGATTTATTATCCAGGGGCAAGCAGGTGTGGGAAATAGACTAGTTTGTCATTCCAGCGGTGCGGTGTCATTGTGGGATGTATCAAAGCAAAACAAACCTGCGAGAAGCGCATGGCTAATGCTAAGACACTGGGTGCAGTTATGAAATGTGCTAGTTTCAGCTCATCTCAGCTCTTGTTTGAAACATAGAATACCAACTAAAATATATATATATAATATATTAAGATGTTAATCTTTTATCCAGCATTGCATTTACATCAATCTAATCAGCACATCTTATACCATCTGGATTTAGATTTAGACAAATCTGGGCACTCAGACTAGCGTTAGAGCCATAGCCAGGGTCAGTTTTACTTATTTTATTCATGTTTTTATTTATATCCTCTGGTTAATTACATCTGTTGGACTAGGAAATGGGTAGGGTTAATCAGACATCAGTTATATATTTCTTTGAAACAAGTTTCTGTTCACACATTTGATATTTTAATATTTAGAACAAGAATTAAAAATGGTGATGTGAATATCAGCCTGTAAAGTGATTGCTTTGTGGGGAATTGTATTATTCTAAGTTCAAAATTCTAAAGTATCGATAGTTGTGTCTTAAATATATTCATTATATTATTATATTGCATGCATGTATCCATGTGTATGGCAAATTGTTCTGTATTTCTATTAATTTTGAATAAAATCAATGTTTTGGACTACGCGTATCGGCAAACTCAATGGCCGGGCACATTCGTTTTGCTGCCAACGCCGTTTTCAGCGCATGCACAGTCAGAATGACGATCTCGTCTATTGGGGTGGTGATGGCCCCCATAACGGGTTAGTTTGTACAACAGGTGTGTTCTGTGCGATTCAAAGTGTTTTATCATGTGATGTTTGAAAACCCTGTAATCAATATTCCAGTGGGGGGGGGAGCTTATCCAGGGTTGGGGGGGACTTATCCAGGGTTGGGGGGACTTATCCAAGGTTGGGGGACTTATCCAGGGTTGGGGGGACTTATCCAGGATTGGGGGGACTTATCCAGGGTGGGGGGACTTATCCAGGGTTGGGGGGACTTATCCTGGCTGAGGGGACTTATCCAGGATTGGGGACTTATCCAGGGTGGGGGGACTTATCCAGGGTTGGGGGGACTTATCCAGGGTTGGGGGGAACTTATCCAGTGTCGAGGGGGAACTTATCCAGGGTGGGTGGGACTTATCCAGGGTTGGAGGGACCTTATCCAGGGTTGGGGGGAACTTATCCAGGGTTGGGGGGAAACTTATTCAGGGTTGGGGGGAACTTATCCAGGGTGGGTGGGACTTATCCAGGGTTGGAGGGACCTTATCCAGGGTTGGGGGGACTTATCCAGGGTTGGGGGGTACTTAACCTAGGATGAGTTTCCCCCTCCCACGGGGGGAAGTTGTCCAGGGGCAACTTATCCTGTTACAGCAGCAGTGCATGATTATTTAAGAAATTCCTATATGCAGGGATGAAAGATCTCCGCGATTACATCCGCAGCACCATCAGCGTATACTAATATGTGGTGCTGCGACCGCAGCAATATCAGCGTACACTACTAATATATGCTTCAAACGACGCAGCACTATCAGCGTATACCAATATATATGTAACCCGACTTCCGGGAATTTTCCGCGATTCCCTGACTATGCTAAACCTATGGGAGAATATCAGCATTTCCGTTTTTTTTCCCGCAGACCACTTTCATCCCTATCTATGAAAGCACTGAGTGGCCCGTCTTGTCGTACATTGTCTTTGATAATATGTAATTATGTTATTTCCATCCGTTGTCCTGTGGCCATATGTATATGGTTCATTCTCTGAAACTGGGCACTAAGGTGTGACATGGAAACCAAAAGTGAAAACCTTCCAAATAATAGGCAAAAACATTCCAAATAATAGCAAAATGCATGTTTGTTTGAACGTTTGCATGTTGTGCATATGTCAGAGTTGAAAAATATTTGTATTTCACTTTTTGATTTAGATCTTATATAAATTGAGCAATACATTAATATCACTTGTGTAACATGAAAAGCAAAGACAAATCCAGAACATTATTTTAACATAGACAGCAAAGTCAAACAAGATTTTATTGATTACCATTAAGCAGACAAGGTTATGTCTTACAAGAAAAAAGTTGAAAAAAGTTAGACTAAATACATGGTGTAAATGTGTAGATTTTCGCTTTAGCACCAACTGATATAAGTATACTTATGATTTCTTCATGTGGAATATATTAAATATATCTGTACTATTGCTAACATACTTGTTACACAGAGGCTACACTAATTATTTGACTTGCAATCAATAAAAGAAATAACAAATTTTCAGCATCTTATGTGGAAACCATAAATGTGGTGCCCAGTTTAATAGAATAACCCATATATGCATGTTTAAATGCTTACATATATGGGTGGTTTCATGGTAAATGGGGCCAAAGTGTTACATGACGGTCAAAAATGAATATTGTGTATTTTCCAAATTTTTTCACTGAGTAGCCAACTCTTGTCCATATATATACTGGTAACATGAAGGAAAAGATAGTCGAGGTTACGATTTTGTCAATAAAACAAGAACTAATTGAGTAGCCAGCCCTAAGTGTGGACTTATAAATCACCAATTGTGAATTTATTAATCAAATCAATTATTTAATGAATTTATTGCCCGAAACAATAAATTGTTATATTGTGATCCCTTCAGTATAGAAATCCACTGTAAAGAAATTTGCATAGGGTGATTAGATTCTTCCCAATTTTGAGTTGTGGACGTAACACAATAGAAGGGCACACCAATAATATTAGGGAACTTCAACTTCAAATTTTTGTTAAAAAGCTTTGTAGAAAAATTGTATTACTAGCCATGATACTAGAAAATAGCCTTACACATGCAAGACTAGCAACTGTTTTTTTTAACGAAGCTCTCGTATTCCCAGGATAACATATTTCCTAATTTAACAAGCATGGGACACAACAGTTACATACAGAACCAGTTTAATCACCATGGAATATTAGATAACAAAAAATATATATGCATGCAAAATGAATATTTATTTCAAGTAAGAGTCTTCTTTTATTGTTTCATTGACTAACAGGTAATATTCTATGCAAAATAAAGGTCTAGTAGGTTGTAGAAAAGTCCACATTCTCGATGTAGCATCATATTTTTGGAATGAATATGTTAGGGTTTTCACATTAGGCCTTCATTTTTTCATATCTATCTCTCCAAAGTGAAAGAATGTATCAGTTATAACTCGTATACAAGACTGTATACGGCTGTAAGGCCAAAGCAGGCTCCGTCTATACTACTTCCTGATACTACTCTAGTTCCCGGTTTTGGCACCAGGGGACTATTGGCGCTGCCTGCACTGCTGGGCTACCGCTGCCTGCAGAGCTGCCACTCGCTCCCCCGGCTCCACCCGAACAACTACTGTGCGTTTTGCTGCGCGGTGCGTACTGCTGCACTCGGTGTCTATGGCTAAGCCGGTAACTGACTACTGCGGGCCTTGTGGGCAAAAGCATAAGTTGCCGGTGAATGTGTTATGTCCTGTAGGCAAGGCAGCTGCTAAGCGGGCAACTCATGCACACCCTCAACAAGAGGCTGATATGGCTGAAAGTCAGGTCAAAGAAGAGGTGCGTGCCGTGGGTGCGACAGGCGACAGGGAGTCGGAGGACGAGCAGGAATTGCAAAGAAGAGTAGATGCGTTAGAAAAAAAGAGGCGGGTGGCAGAGCTGTTGCAGCGTCAAGACGCGTTGGAGGACGAATTGCGGAAAATGGACGTTTCGCCAAAAGAAAGGGGGCGGTGCCGGTCGGGGCACGTGCGCCGGTGCACGCGACGGCGCAGGTCGTCCTCGTCAAACTCAGGCAGCCGCACACCAAGTACTGAAAGACGCCGTCAGCGTAGGTGGACACTCAAACACTATACAGTGGACAGAAAGCAAATTAAAAAGTTAAATGCTTATGAGCTTATAGAGTCAAATTGTGCGTGGTTTTCTGACACTAGCGGTTATGACGATGTTGAGTCATGTCACGCGCAGTTGAACCATATAAGCTATCTCTGTACGAAGGCAAAATTTAATAACTTTAATAATACGGCTCATGTAGCTTACGACACGGGAGTGCGTAAGTTGGCGCAGAAGCAGGGGTTTGCTGCATTCGCCACCGGTAATGGTGACTTGGCTCTGCGTCACTATGCGTTTGAAAACATTAAAGACGTTAAAAAAGCTTCAGGGGATTCGTCAAAGTCGTCCAACGCGTCGTCAAAATTATTTATGCGTAACGGGAAGAAGCCGTGCTTTGCTCACAACGGGGACTCGGGGTGTGTGCGAGATGAAAAGACTCGTGACTTTGGGCACTGGTGTTCCCGTTGTGGCAGTCGTAGCCATAAAAGGGGCAATTGTCGGAGAGACTGAAGATGCAAGAAAAAGGCTCTGAAATTTCAATTAAATGGACTCCATGCTGAATTTAATAATATAATTGTGAATGATAATGATAATAATACTACGCATTTTGAAATTCTTGATAATCCGCTAGTAATGAATGTGGAGGGGTGTGCTTCCAGCACTCTACTAGAGATTGGCTCAGGCAATGTTCAAATTCCTTTGAAGCGTAATAAGACTACAGGTGAGTCAGGTTTCCAATTACCTAATTGGAACCCTGTAGTGTCTAATTGGTTACAACTGTCTCATAGCCCAAGTGCATACACATTAACTGCTGTTGATAGGCATTCTATTGTTAGGGTCGAGTGCATTGTAATCGTAGCTGAAGCGTGTTTCAAAGGTGTTTGTGACTGTATACATTGTGTTGCTAATGTGCCGGTGCAATTCAAACCTTGTCGAGCTTTTGTTGAATCATTTTTTCGTGTGGACATTGATCCTGACTGGGAATACATATTGCATGGAGCCATATTTGGTTTCAAAATAATAAATTATAATTTTTCGACTAGTTATAATAATACTTATTCTGGTAAAATTGATCTTGACCATTACGCGTTCATTACGCGTAAATTGGAATCGGAATTAGAGAAAGGTTACATTTCATGCACTGATAAATTACCAAAGTGCTCTCATAATTTGTTTTGTGTTCCGAAACCTGGTACGGATGGTTATAGGGTTATTATAGACTGTAGTAAGCCTTACATGTGTTCTGTTAATAATTATGTTTCTGATACCTGTTGTAAATTTAAATATAAGAGTGTCGATACCGTGATTGAAATGTTGGTTCAGGCAGATTATATTTCAGTAATAGATATAAAGGATGCTTACAGGGCTCTGACTATGCATCCATCAGATAGAGAGAAGCAGGGATTAATATGGACTATAGGTGGTAAAAAGGTATATTTCCTAGATAATCGCCTGTCGATGGGACTTTCTTCTAGCCCGTACATATTTAGTAAAGTGTCTGAATTTGTTTATCGTTGTGCTGTGAGACAGGGTATTGACAGGTTGGTGAACTATTTGGACGATTTTGCTGTGCTCGGGTCGAGTTATGGGGACTGCATTACGCGACAGCTTGACTTAATGGCTATACTACGTAGGTTGGGATTTTTTATAAGTTTCCCTAAGCTAGTAAATCCTGCAACCGAAGTTAGATATTTAGGCATACAAATAGATACAATTGCTTTGAAAGTAAGGCTGCCTTTGGACAAGGTGTTGAAGTTAAAGAATCATCTTTGAATTTTTGAGACTAGGACGAAGGCTACACGTAGGGAGTTGGAATGCCTTGGTGGTCGGCTTTCGCATTGTTCAGTAGTAGTGAAAGGGGGTCGATCTTTCTCTGCTAGAATTCATGATGCAGTTAGAGCCTTAAAGCATCCATATCATAAATATAGAATTAACTGTGCTTTTCGTGAAGAGATTTCCTGGTGGTTGAATTTTGTCGACAAATTTAATGGTGAAAAACGAATGTTGAAAGCTCAGACAGAAACTTTTGCTGTATATACTGATGCTTCGTTGTCTGGTTATGGGGCATTGCACAAGATGGATTGGTGTGTACGTTTTTTTAAGAAAAGTGAGGTTATTAATAAATTGTCGCACCATCAGGTATATGCCCCAAATGACATTGTAGATGAAAACATTAATGTGAAAGAAATGTGGTCAGTTGTAGCGGCAGTGGACCGTTGGGCTTGCCACTGGCAGGACAAGAATATAATTTTTGTCACGGATAACAATACAGTCAGGTCAGCCTTGGTGAAGGGTACTGCAAAAAATCCCATTATATTGAAGTGGTTAAAGCGGATATTTTGGGTATCTGTCCGCTATAATTTTGATATTTTTTCAGTCCATGTAAGCACACATGATAATGTCATTTGTGATAGTTTGAGCAGATGGGATACTCCCCTTCAGATTCAGAGAGTCCAGGGTGTGGATAAAATTGAAGGGTTGTGCTGTTCGCATTTGTTTCATGTTTAACTCGATGATAACACTCATTTGTAGAATTGCTGGCATTGCAGAGGGAAGTCGAAACAATCGCCGCACACTACTACGCGCCGAACAGTCGAGTGACGCGCTCGGTGCAAATGAGAAAATATTTTTAATTTATTGAGGAATTTGGAGGGTTGCTGGCACCAGTGCCTTGTCCTGCAAGCCAGGTATCATTATATATAGCTTGGCTGTCTCGTTCTTTGTCCTATAGTTCAATTACTAATTATTTGTCTGCTTTGAATTTTTTCTTACGTTCTGAAAATGCTATTCCGATAGATTATAAAAATCATACAGTTAAAACCACTCTTGGAGGGGTTAGGCGTCTACTAGGGTGGCAGGTGCACAGAGCAAAACCTTTATTACCTAGGAACCTGTTGGTTATGTTTAGGTTTCTTTCTCAATCGATAGGGCATGTAGCCACTAGGGTTGCGATTTTGACTGGGTTTCGGGGATTGCTCCGGAAGTGTCAGCTAACACAGTCAGACTCAGTCCTATTACGCTCAGACTTTCAGTTTTTCTCTTGGGGCATGTTAGTGTCGGTAAGAAGGTCGAAGACTATACAATTTGCTCAGAGGCAACTATTAATCCCTATAGCGGTGATGAACAATGCTGAGTTATGTGCGGTACACTGGACAAAATTACATTTTGCACAGACCCCTGTGTCCGCTGACGGACCGGCGTTTCAGGTGCCTTCTCCTGCCGGTGGGTACAGGCCTTTGACTTATTCAGTTCTCCAAGCTACTATAAAATTTGTGTGTGCCTTGTCAGGACTAGATCCTCATGATTTTCGTGTCACTCCCTCAGAAGAGGTGGTTGCACCTTTTTACGCATGCAAGGTGCATCAATAGAGGAGCTTAAGGCTCGGGGAGATTGGCGGTCAGAATGCGTATTTAAATACATTGCCTTGCCTTTGGCAGACCGCATTTTGAATGACATGCGGGCAGTCAATGCAATTGATAGCTGTACGTTGCTAGACGGTTAGTCGTCTTACGCACTGTTTTTTCTTTTTTTTTTTCTTCTTTCTTTCTTTCTTCTTGGCTGGTTGGGCGTGCGCCCTTGGCAGTGGCCAGCCAGATGTCAGTTGACCGTCATAGGACCAGTTACAATGATTGATAATATTGATAATTAATTATGGAGCTGTTGCTCAACTACTGTTATTATGAATTATGCGATATTGCCTTGCACGGCTTCACCATGCATTGTGTTTAAGCATGAATAAACTGATGTCGCCCTTCTTATTCTAGCCTCTGCTTCTTACAACTCGTATACAAGACTGTATACGGCTGTAAGGCCAAAGCAGGCTCCGGCTATACTACTTCCTGATACTACTCTAGTTCCCGGTTTTGGCACCAGGGGACTATTGGCGCTGCCTGTACTGCTGGGCTGCCGCTGCCTGCAGAGCTGCCACTCGCTCCCCCGGCTCCACCTGAACAACTACTGTGCGTTTTTTTTTTTTTTACGGTAGGCAGAGGCCAGCCAGATGTCAGTTGACGGTCATAGGACCAGTTACAATGATTGATAATATTGATAATTAATTATGGAGCTGTTGCTCAACTACTGTTATTATGAATTATGCGATATTGCCTTACACGGCTTCACCATGCATTGTGTTTAAGCATGAATAAACTGATGTCGCCCTTCTTATTCTAGCCTCTGCTTCTTACATAAAGAAAATAACTCCTCTACTCTTTCCATGGTTGTTTTTTACCATTACATACTGGAAAATACATTGGCCCATTTACCATAAAACAACCCATATCAAAGACCCTATAATACTAAGACGGCTCACTCAGCCTGTTTTGTGTAATCAAAATGATCAAACCCACCACTTGGTGCACTGGCTGTTCTCTTGGTTAAACAGGTGCTATATTATGTGTGATATAATTTATTATGTGAATATAAATGGGCGGAGGTTTTCTTAGCTATTTATTATTTATTTATGATTATTTATTATATTTATTTATATCAACGTATTTATTAGGCTTTTTGCTGCGGCCGGTTCCCGCTGCGTCGGGCTGACTCACTTCCGCCCAGCCAGAACCCAGCCAGAACCCAGCCTGAGCGCGTCGGTGTCTCGCACGCTCCGATTGAAATCTGTTTTTTTTTTTTTTAATTTTATATACGGTAGGGCTTTTATTTGCTCGGCCAGTGAGCCTTCGAAAAATAAAGGTAGGCTTCCACCACTCCTCTTGTTCTTCCTTTTACTTCCTCCCCCACTTTTCTTCGTAGCCAACTTTATATGTATAAACGTATATATGAATGTGAAAGATGTGTGATGATGGCGATGCTGATGATGATGATGGGTATTTGTTCATAGCAATTTCATATTGATGTGTATTCATACTTACCTATCTCATGTATAATATAATTGTATGTGTTTACATGTGAAACACCAACCACAAGCCGGGCTAATCAAACCCACCACAAGGTGGCACTGCGAAATATACATTACCATGGGAGACATAGGGAGTGAGCCGTCTTAGTATTATAGGGTCTTTGCCCATATACAGGGCATAATTCAGAACGCGGAGACAGATTACTATAATATGGCCTTTATTAAGTGTTAATTGTAAGTTACAAGTTCAGGCTGACAGGAGTAGTTCATCAATCAATGTCATCTAATGTATAAGTAGTCTAATCAATCAAAGTCATCTAGTCAGAAGGACCAGTTGGGTAGTAGTAGTACTAGTTATCAATCAGTGGCATCTAGTCAGTAAAGGTAGTCTAATCAATCAATGTAATCTAGTCAGAAGTTGTAGTCCACAAGTTCAAGTTCGATCAAATTCCCCAGGCACTCAACCCTCTATGACTGTCTTAATGCGATTGGGTGGGCAGCAACAAATATGGGAGGTCAGTTCGTGTGGTCAGAGCGGCGTCTTGAGTGGGAAGTGCCGTAGCCGTGGACATGCTGGAAGGGGTCGTTTCAGGCTTGTAGTTCATAAACACCCCACCAGGGTGTAAGTTCGAGTCCAACATGGCAGGTGGAGGCACCAGTAGTCCTCTCTCCCTGGCAGAATTACCCATGTTGCGGGGGCAACAAGGACAATTTATTCTATGTAAACATATCAATTGCTAATTTGTCGTAAGAATGTATCACATATAAAGGTATAACAATTTAAGCGATGAATGTCTTCTACAAGTAGCAACAAATTCAAGAAATGCTGATTCATGGAATCACCATTTTATGTAACTGACATCATTTGTCCTGTAGCCATATGTATATATGTGTCATGGGGGTGATGAAAATGGGAAATATTGCACCTAGAGCGGGACTCGAACCCACATCTCTTTGCATTCCGAGCCAGTGTGCTAACCATTACACCACCTGAGAGGTCAGTGCAGACCACTACACTCGTCCCCCTGGAATTGTAAGTCTTTTATTGCTTACAATTACATACATACAGGCAATGCAACGTATTTACATACACAGGGTAGGTTCAACAACTATACAGCGCGTCGCTTGTACAGGATCATGGTCACGGAAACCAGTGTCGTGGGGGTGATGAAAATGGGAAATATTTCACCTAGAGCAGGACTCAAACCCACATCTCTTTGCATTCCGAGCCAGTGTGCTAACCATTACACCACCTAGGCTCCCTGATATCAACACACCTCCCACGGCTACCTGTCTATGCGGCTCCTTGCCTGAGAGGTCAGTGCAGACCACTACATATGTGTAAAATGTCTACATATATGCATACATACAGGGTCAAATCCGATTGTATGTAAAAACACCAATTGTTGATTAGTTGTAGCAATGTATGTTGTATAAGTGTGAACTTTAATATAACAATAGTTGTTTGGCTGGAAGGGCACGCCCTGAGGAAGCCACACAATTACTTTACAGGTTGTGGTTGAATAAAACCAAAATCAAATCAAAACACAATTTTACATAGGTCATTCTCAGAAACTGTGTACCACTTTTGTGACATGGGAACCAAGAGTGAAAACATTCCAAGGAATAACAGAAAACATTCCAAATAATAGCAGAATCCATGTTGCTATGAAGGTTTACATGTGCAAATGTCAAGAGTCGATCTCTTCCAAATTGGGAAAAACATTGGTCGTAATGCTCGCATTGCATTTGATGCGAGGGAAGGAAGAGACCCTCCCCCCCACCTCTCCTGCCGCCGCCCGGCTTTCTCACCTTCCCTGTCATCCCTCCCTCAACTTTCTCCCACCTCGCCCTCTCTCCCTGCCCCGCCGTCTTTCTCACCTCCTCCGCTTTCTCGCCTCCCCGCTCCTTCCCTTATAAGGCTGCCCGCCGGCCTCCCTCAGCCACTCGCCTTCCAGCCGTCCTCCCTGCGCAAGCTCCTTTCTTCTTTGGCTCTCTCCACCTCGGACCTCTCCACGGCCGACGCACCACCCTCGGGCCGATCTACACCCTCTACCGACGCAGACGCGGGGGAGGCAACCATGGACGAGTATAGCCTCGCCCTCCTCACCCTCATTAGCCACCCAACCTTCCCCGCCCACTCCCTCCCAGGCCTGAACCACCACGCCCTCACAGTTCTATGCGACAACCTGGTCCACCCGTGGCCTACCGTCCGCCGCTACTCGGAGACCCTGTTCACCTGGATAGCGGTCGGTAGACTTCCCCAAGGATGGCACCGGGTCCCACGACCCGGTCGCCCTCAACATGGTGAGGATGGAGTTCCTCACCATGCCCGCCCCCCAAGCCGCCCCGACAGCCACCCGAGCCGCAGACCCTGCCCGACCCCGGCCCCAGCCCCGGACCCAAGCCGACACCCGGGTCCCCTATAGCAGGGAACTCCACGGGGTCCCCTGCAGCGCGTGGAACCGCGAGCCCGCCTCGTGCGACCGGGCCGCATCCGGGGAGGCTCACGGTGAGGCGGGGGCAAGGCAGCGACACATGTGCGCGTACTGTGCGAACGTGCGGAAGGTCCTCACAATGCACAGTGAGGATGTCTGCATGGCGAAATGCGCACGTGAGCGCGCGACCCCGGCCACCTCGGCGGATTTTTAGTCCGCCGGTCCACCCCGGCCGGCCCGGAGGGCCATAACCGGCCTACACCCCAGACTAATGCCGACAACCTCACCACCACCACCGACCCTGACGCCCACGCCCTCACCGACTCCCACACCTGCCCAGACAACCCCTCCGGCCCCCAGCCGGAGTCCCACCGGACCGTCCGGAGCACCACCGGCTCCCCTAAAACACGGCCCAAGCAGCAACGCCCAGGCGCTGACCAACACAGCACCACCAACACAGCCGGGGACCATCACCCTGCCCCTAAGGCTCCCAACGCCTCCCACGACCACTCGACCACAGACACCGCCGATGCCAACCTCCACCTCTCCCCCGGCGACACCGCCTTCCTCAATCCCCCCGACCCACCCCCTCCCCTCCCCCACCCCAGCCCACACGACTTCGCTGCCCCCCTCTCCAACCCCCACCGCACCTCCTCGCCCTCCCCCCCGACCCTCCCCCTGCCGCGGCAGACAACCTGGACGAGCCCACTGTCGACGTCGTCAATCCCCACATCCAGGACATCCTTCCCGCCGCCCCCTCCTGCGGCCCCACCCCCGCCCACTACCGCCCCACCATCCTCTCCACCTGGCCCCACACCTCCGGCGAGGCGTGGTCCCGGTACCCCACCTTCACCAACACCTACGCCGCCCTCCGGGAAGCGGGCCTCCCCAATTTTTTGGCCGCCCGCATCCCCCTCCCCTCAGGCCTACACATACACGCCTGGCGCACCCGCCTCCGGGACTACCCCGACCCCGCCGTCCTCGACTTTCTCGAGTTCGGCTTCCCATCCAACTACACCGCCTCAACCCCTCCTGGCCCCACCTTTTCCAACCACCGCAAGCCCCCCGAGAACCTCCCTCACATCCGGGAGTTCATCGACACCGAGCTCGCCCTCGGTGCCCTCGCAGGCCCCTTTACCATCCCCCCCTTCACCCCCCTGGATCCAGGTCTCCCCCATGATGACCCGCCCCAAGTCCGACCCGGGAAAGAGGCAGGTCATCGTGGACCTCTCATACCCTCCGGGCGTGAACTCGGGCATCCCCCGGCGCGATTACCTCGGCAGATCCCACTCCTATAGGCTCCCCTGTGTCGCGGGCGTAGGCCGCCGACTGATCCACGAGGGCACCGGGGCCTACGTCTGGACGGCCGACATATCTCGCACCTACCGCCAGCTCCGCGCCGACCCCCTCTCCTGCCCCCTCTATGGTATCTGCCTCGACGGGCTGACATACGTCAACCTCGCCCTCCCCTTCGGCTCCCGCTCCTCGGGCGCGGCGTGCATGCGGGTCACCGCAGCGGTGGCTTGGATCCTCCGGCGCGAGGGCTTCCACGCCCTCGTCTACGTCGACGACTTCGTCGGGTGCGAGGGCTCCTACCTGAGGGCGTGTCAGGCCTTCGACGCCTTCCTCGCCCTCACCGACGCCTCACATGGCTCGGGTTCGCCCTCGACAGCGAGGTGATGACCATCCGGTTCGCCCCCGACAAGATCCAAGCCCTCATCACCGACTGCGAGGCCCGCATCGTTCGCCCTGCCCTCGGGAAACGCGACCTTCAGAGTGTACTAGGCCGCCTCAACCACGTCAGCAGCTGCGTGCTCTCCGCCCGGAAGTTTATGACCCGGCTCCTTGGGGCGCTGCACAGCTGCTTCGGAGCCGCCTCACTCACCCTCACTAGGGACGCCCTCCGGGACCTGAGGTGGTTCGCTACCTACGGCCGCACCTCGAACGGCCTCCACCTCCTCCGGGCCCCGGAGAACCATCGCCTCCTGATCGAGTGCGACTCCTGCCTGACAGGTGGCGGGGCCTACTCAAGTTCTAGGTGCTACGCTCGAGGGTACTCTTCGGGCTTCTGGGCACGCTACCCAGCAATCCACGAGCTGGAGGCGGTAAACCTCGTCGTCGCCCTCCGCTACCTCCTCCCGGATGACGTCGCGGGGGCGACGGTGGTTGTCAAAATAGACAACATGGCCTCTGCCGCCGCCCTCGAGTCTGGCCGCGCCCGCGACCCCACCCTCGGGACCTGCGCCAGGGAACTCTGGCTGATGGCAGCCACGGGCTCCTTCAATCTACAAGTGATGCACAAGCCCGGGGTCGACCTCGTCCTCGCAGACGCCCTCAGCCGCGCCCACCTCACCGGCCCTTGGGCCGAGGTGGCGCGGGCCAAGGTGGACCACCTCGGGCTAACCTACGTATACCCATCTCATGACGACTTTCCCTTCCATCCCGGCCTCTAAGTTTCTCCCCCACCGAGGTCGCTGATGTCGGCCGCCTACGCCTCGCCGCCCTCGCCCCAGCGATGTAGAAGAACCGTCGCCGGCAAGTCGAGGACTACGTCAGCTACCTCCTCACCCGAGGCCTGGACCTCCTCGCGCCATCGGCCTTCGATGTCACTGCCTACACCGCCTCCTTGTTCACCCGCGTCCTCGCCCCGGCCTCGATCAAGAACGTGCTCTTGGGGGGGCGCTGGTGGGTGGAGGCGGCAGGCGGCCTCACCTCGGGGTTCGACTTTAAATACATTTGGTGGGTTAGAGTAAATACATGTATTGCTAACATACTTAATACAATGAAATAACAATGACTATTTGTCTTACTAGCTTCCCCCACGCCCCCTTCAAAAAAGAAAATAGAAGGCAGTCTTTTTTTTTTTGTTCAAGTGTTTTTATTCCTCTGAATAACATGTTGTCAGTGTTAATGCACTGGTCTTCCAGCCCTAATGATAATTGCCTCTGCACAGTAAAACAAATCTACAACAATATAGCCAAAACATTGGCACATGAATGACAGAAAAAGAATAAGATAAGAGAAAAAAGAAACATATGGGAAGGTAACTATGTTAGACTAGTATGGTAAGTGTTAATAGGGGGTGGAATAACTGATTATCTTTCTAGTGGTGACATACTCATTGAAAGAGTGGTCGTGGGATGTAGGGTTGGCCTTTGTGTTTGAACTGGTGTTCATGGTAATCTCCCGTGGGGGCCTATTGAGTTAGTAAGTAGGTGAATATTGATTAATCATGTACCTCAGTAGGATCCAACTAGCATCATTTCCAGGCTCATTCCATTATAGGTGGGGGTTTTACTCTAGTGGCCGCTACTGGCTGAGTTTAGTGTGTATGTTTGTTTCGGGGAGAGACAGGTCATTAACAATGTAACATGGAAACCAAATATGTGCTACACAGTTTCTAAGAACAGCCCACATACAGTTTGACATGGCTCCTCTTTATGGCTGTCACTTCTGTTTGTGGGAGCAGGACGTAGCTCAGGCGGTAGTGTCCACCTGTGAAGGTGTCGATCATCCTATTGATCCTTCTCAATCGATTCATTTGCAGTTTGGGCTATTTTCCATTCCAACCAGTGGTCCACAACTGGTTCATCAAAGGCTGTGGTATGAGCTTCCTGTCTGTGGGAAAGTGCGTATAAAAGACCCTTTTCTGTTTATTGGAAAGAGTAGTCGATTTTGCGGCAGCGAGTTTCCTCCAAAGAAATATGTCAGAATGACCACATGTTTTGATGTCCAATAGCCGATGATGAAAAAATCAATGTGTTCTAGAGGTATCGTTAAATAAAACAAGCTTTACTTTGTCACTTCTGTTTGCGTTCTTTCAGGTGATGGAATGGTTGGGTCACGTAATAAGCGATTCAGCACCTATGACATTGACAAGACGCCGCTGAAGCTGGGATGTGCTAAGGATCTGGGTCCTTGGTGGCACGGTGTGTGTCCGGGCCGGACGAGCCTGAACGGCCTCTTCAACAAGTCGGTTTATTGGTACAACCCCAATGACAAGGCAGTGTCGGTTTGGACCCAAGTGACCATGTGGCTGTTGTAACCAAAGATGGTCCCCCCACTGTTACACCAACTCGCCCAAACCAAGCATAGTCCGATGGTTTTGAGTTTCTGCCATTTTTCAGAGATAACTATATTAAATTGATTATTATAATTCATGACAGAGACGGAGCATTAGTATGGAATTTATTGGAGATCATAAGTATAATATGTAATCAATGTGAACAATAGGTAATCAGAGTAGTACAGGTTAGACAATTGTGGAACAGTAGGTATGATGACAGATGCACAATGAGTCCATATGGGGGGTGTCAGGTAGGTTGGGTTAGGGACATAGGGAAGTCAATAGGGGTAATAGTCCGGTTGCCATGGGGTCAATAACGGGGAATCTAGGCTTAGGGGGCACGTAGGTGTGGAGTCTGGTCCTGACCCGGGCCTCAACCCTTAGTGTTGTCTGCTGTGTAAGTGGGGTTGGGTGGGACGGTGAAAATAAGGTGGGGAGGTCGTGTCGGTCCGGTGACTGGAGGTGAAGTGCCGCTGGGTTGGTGTAGAGGGAGGGGGGAAGTGACGTCACTGGTTCGTGGTACGGGCGGGCGCTCCGGTGGCGCCACCTGTAGGGAGGCGGGGGAGGCCTACGAAGGATATGGGGGGGAGGCGGGGGCGACGTAGGGAAGTGGGGGGGATAGGGTTGGTTAAGCTCCGACTCGGTCCCGAATTACCCATATTCATCATCACCATGCTGTCAGTCGCGATGCGACAAAGACTGCTTTCATTACTTGACTGTCACTCTCCATTTAGCTCTCTGCTGTGAGAGTTGCATCCATGAGTCGGTCTTAATGTCTCTCAGCTTCAGGGTTACTCATATTACCGTAGCAATATGGACAATCTTACTGTACTTTATTTTGAAGTAACTTTCATTTTAAATGGCTAACTTTTGAGATATTTGATGTGCAAACATGTCAAATTGGTTTTGGCAAGCATGTAAAAAAAACTGTTGACACCATAGGCTTCTGCAGTGACATGTTCTATTAAATCGATTCGGTGTTCCCCTTTTGTGTGACAACAAATGCTTAATAAGTGCACCAGTATCTAAGTTAGATATGTAGAATCAAATCTATGTAATTGTTTGGGTTTTAAATTTGATACTTCATCGGACTATGCATACTAATGTTTCAAAAGAACCCCTCCCCTCCCCCCCCCCCCCGCCCCCCCCACAAATAAATAAATAAATACACACCAAGAAAACGACTAATAATGCCACCTTCTACACCAACCCTCAAGGATGAGAATTTCCTTCAATCAGTAGTTTGTTTGTTTGTTGTTGTTTTACGTCCTAGCAACATCTAAGGTCATATCAGGATGGGTACCGACTTGTGACAGCGTGCACTCATGGCAACTTTATTGTGCTGTCCCACTGGGAAACCAGACCGCTGGCACCATGACCTGATATCCCACTCAGCCCATTATCCTGACACTGAGCTAACCAGTACTTGCCCTATCCTAATAATGCCGAGCACCGGGTGGCTAGGAAGCGACATGTATTCATTTTGAAGACATTGGTTTGACTCGACCAGGGTTCGAACCTACGATCTACCAGCACAGGAGATGGACGCTCTAACTCATTCGGCCATCCTGTCAGTAGTTTACACACTTTGATTTTTGACACTTGTAGATATTATTCCAAATGCGTTGAGAAAATAAAGTGGTGGTTGCGTAGGGGTAGGCCTACCTCTGCGGTAAGGAAGGACCAAGTTGAAGCGACCACGATTGACCTTTCACATCGATGGCTTTCCGGACTCCACTTCGTCCACACCTCTTCTCTTGAGCCTCAGCTGCCTAAAACAATATTGCAGGGGCAGGCCAGCCAGCTCACGACCCCTGGCATCTAAACTAATCAGATGTAAGCGTTCAAGGGCTTCGGGGTGGTTATGCTAAGCCAATCAGAGGGCTTTTTTCATATGCAAACCAATTCAAAATGGCTACTGCCTTGGTAGATTTCTGTAGTATGGAATATCTGACACATTTGAGATGAATTAAAGGACTTAGAAGCATCTTACAATATATTCTAGTTACACAATGGGAGGGAGTTGGTATATATAGTGAGTGATAATATGTTATTTTGCCATTGACTTTGCACTGGTTATCCCAACCCCCCACTCCACCCTGTACACTGCGATGGTCAGTACTGTAAGTAATCTATTTCACATGATCCCCACCCCACCCCCCTTTTATCTACAATCAGACTGGGAAAAACAGGCATGTCATTTGCAGTTTTTATTTGGAATAAATATTCACAAGCTGCACAGTATTTATATTTGTTATTGTATGCAATCAATACTACTGAAAAATAGCAAAACATGGTTGGTGGTCCATCATCAGGTCTTTAAAATGTCAGCATTCTCCTTGAGATGTTTAAAGAGATTAGCCACCATTCACAAATTAAAGCCATTGAGTCTCATTTTTTTTTTTTTTAAATGGCTAGATTTTACAAGTAGTTGCTTCCCTATCTGTTAGCTTGTCCAGGTCTGTTTACGCACATGGATTCATAGAAATCTGTAAAATACAAATATAAGGAAGTGTGGTGGGTATGCTATTTACCGGAATTGTTAATATGGTTTTTGGGTCCCTTTCAGTGACATCACAAATACCGGCTAACACTACTATGATGTCAGGTTTCCTGGTTTGTATGATGTTTAGTGATTTGCGAACTGCGCCCATGATGCCTGCGCTCTTGTCTGTGCGCATGATGGTTTCACCTATGTCGCAGGTATTTGACAGGATGCTTTGTAGGTGAGACCCACGGGGGTCCGCAATGATCAGAACAAACATTGTTGCTGGTTTAGTTCTAAGTCTAGCAGTTAAGTGTGTTCTTGGCTCATAGATGTTTCAGCTTGTTTTGTGTTGAGTTTGGCTATCCAACGTCGATCCGAAATAGGGAAGGACCTTTAGATAGTTAATGGTTTTAGTTCGAAGTGTGGCAGTTAATTGTGTTCTTGACTTGTAGATGTTTGAGCTTGTTTCGTATTGAGATTGGCTATCCAAGGTCGATCCGAAATAGGGAAGGACCAGTAGCTAGCTGTTAGAGGTGCAGTGGTGTCTGATGTCTGCCTATTGGACTGCATGTACCCCTGTGAGTTATGAGTTGCCACTATTGCTTAAGGACTGGGCTGTTGCCGTTGATTTGGAGATTTTGGAATTTGTTTGGGGTGTGTTCAGTAGTCACCTTACGCTAGTGTGCTATCGTGATCTCCCTTAGCTTGTCCCCGTCAAAGCTGTACAGTGCAACCAAAAAGATAATTACAAGATAACTACAATAACAAATTGGACTAGTGCTGCCCAGCGGTGAAAAAAAGTGTTAACGCACTTATCCGTTATGAGCAGGGTACATTTTTTGTTTTTAATTAGGCGTCGGTGTGAAATACACACCTAGGTGGTAACTGTTCAAATTAACACAGGAACACTTGGTTCCGCTGAGAATCTGGTACTACTTTAGATAAAAGATTCACCCCATTCTACAGTAGTGTAGTAGTCTGCACTGAGCTCTCAGGCAAGTAACCACACAGACAGGTAGGCGTGGGTAGTATATGGTGATATCAGGGAGCCTAGGTGGTGTAATGCTTAGCACACTGGCCCGGAATGCAACGAGATGTGGGTTTGAGTGCCGCTCTAGGCGCAATATTTCCTGTTTTCGTCACCCCAATGACAGTAGCCTGAGTAGGGGTGAAACAACACTATATACAAAGTGGAGAAAATGAGAACATAAATTCTTATTCTAAAAAGCTAAATATATTATTGACATACCTTGATATATCTACCCACAACTTTTGAACTGAGGAACCAGGAGATAATGAACTTTGGAGTTTGAATTGATAGAGCGCACATATCACCATGGCAACCATTGGCAGGAAGTTGAGAGCTTCCTGGGTAATAATCAAATCTAGGCCAGGAAGCAGTTATTTTCATTGGCTGAGGTAGTCAGGTGGTACAACCAGTTCATTCAAACATGGTGGATTTACTTCATGGTCTTTATCACTTCAAACTGATTTTGTGTCATTATGCCTTCATAGTATGTGATTTGAACACTCTGGAGAGTATATATTGAGGGAAAACATACACAATCAGATTCTAGCTATTGGATTTTGATCAACTGATGGTAGGAATATCAAAGTATCATAAGACCATCAACAGTGAGAGACATTTTCGCTAACTTTTACATAGGGTTGTAATTCACCTTTGAATAGTCAGAGGTGAATCTTTTATCTCATGCTACTTTAGTATGCAGGTATAGCAATACCTCAGGGAGTTTGACGCCTCTGCCTTGCAGAGTTGTAAACCACTGCCTTGTGGTACAGGTTCTTGACAAAACCGAAGGCTAAGGGAGCAAACCCTAAACAGAAAACCATGTCACTGTGGCAGCATTAAGGGCAGTTGATGTATCGAACTCCCAACATCTCCCGACCAGCCACTGCAGGGACAAATAGCTTTGCGCCTGTCTTGACATGTTCTTGCCGGTGTGAAACCTCTATTTGCTCCCCGAGAGAGTGCCGCTGGTAACTTGCAAAAGCCAGCAGCACTTCAACACTTTTGCAGGCAGCTTTCATGAAATGTACAACTACACAAAGACCGACTCTTGGACGCAACTCTCACAGCAGAGAGCTAAATGGAGAGCAGCAGTCAAGTAATGAAAGCAGTCTTTGTCGCATCGCGACCGACAGCATGATGATGATGATGACTTTAGCTTGTGGTCTACTGCTAGGCTACCTCAGTATCCATAGTTTATGTTGTGAAATGACCTGATTTGTCTACAGAGACCTCAGCTGGTTTTGTTAGTTTTAGGGTTAGGTAAATTGTTTGTTTCATGAGTTGTTGTTGTTTTACATCCTATCGACATCTAAGGTCATATCAGGATGGGTTATTTTTATGATCATGCAGTATAAAAGTTCTTGTACTGAAAGTAGACCGCACACTAAAGTGTAAATGGCCAGGTAGACTGCATGCTAAAGTGGCACTGACAATCGCTGACAATATCTATTATCGCTTGTATGCCACACAAACCTTAAGTTCCTTTCCCAAAGTGGTTGCAATAAGATCTGCCAATTCCACATGCATATGTTCTCTGTGGCGGAGTGGTTAGAGTGTCTGACTTTTTTCTAGGTCAGACTCCTAATCTGAAGGTTGGTGGTTTAATTCGCCGTGCCTCCACCTCTGCCAATTTGAATTTCCACTGCTGTGTATAGCTTACAGCGTCATCAAAGGGCAGTTGCTCTCATACCATGTCTATGTGGTATGGGAGGTTAAAAATCCCTTGGGTCGGTAAAAGTGTAGGCTCAGGCTTTCTTTCGACAAACTGTCTAATGGTGAAAACAAGTCTATTCAGACTTATCCAAAATAGGCAGTATAAATCTTCATGAAAAAAAGAAGAAATCTGCTGGTATTTCATTTTCAGGAACGTTCGATACAGGACGGAAGCCACTGCTACAGCCAGATGTCTATTCCAAAGAGAGAATGTTGAAAGTTTTAAATAACAAATATATATATGGGTCATTCTCAAAAAATGATTGGTTGGCTGGAGTTTTACATCCTGGCAACATCTAAGGCCACACCAGGACCGCTACCGACTTGTGACAGTGCACACTCATGGTGACTTTATAGTGCTGCCCCACCGGGAATCCAAACCACCAGCACCATGACCTGATATCCTACTGTCACATTATCCTAACAGTTCCAGCTTTTCTACAGAGTTGCCCTTTATCACCATGAGCTTACTCTACTCCTCATGGTTCTTCTGGCGTCCCGTATCGAGAGACGAAGGAGGAGGGAGCGGCGGCGACGATCAGTGTGGGTCAGACCCTGGATTGGGAGGCGGCCACAGTTTGGCTTGTTCGACAAGCTCATGGTCGAGCTCCACAGCGAGGACACCGCGTCGTTTGTGAACTTCATGCGGCTGCCTCCCCAATTGTTTGACGAGATTGTGGCGCGAGTGGGACCCAGGATCACAAAAAAACGGTCCACATTCAGGGTGCCGCTCGAACCCGGCGCTGAAAATAGCACTTACTCTGCGGCACCTGGCATCCGGCACAAAATACTCCTCCATGAAGTTTGGGTGGAGGGTGCCCCACAACACACAGTCGCTGATAGTGCGTGAAGTCTGCAAGGCCATCGTTGACGAGTACATGGCCGAGGTCATGACGTGTCCGACGACTCCAGAAGGGTGGCATGCCATCTTTGCAGAGAGGTGGAACTTCCCCCATACCTGTGGCGCTCTGGATGGGAAGCACATCATCTGCCTGTGCCCTCCAAAGAGTGGGTCGCTCTACTACAACTACAAGGGCTTTTTCTCCGTGGTCCTGTTGGCGCTTGTAGATGCGGATTACAAATTTATCTGGGCAGATATTGGCGGTATGGGCTCCGCGTCCGATGCCCAGATCTACAACGCCTCCGAGCTGAAGGCGTGCACAGAAGGTGGCACCATCGGCTTTCCGAACCCTGAACCGCTCGTCGACGGCCAGAAGGATGTGCCGTATTTCCTGATCGGTGACGACGCCTTTGCCCTGCGGCCGACCATGATGAAGCCGTACGGCAAGAGGGGCTTGACCAATGATGAGCGACTCTTCAACTACCGGCTTTCCCGAGCTAGGAGAGTGGTGGAGAATGCCTTTGGCATTCTAGCCAACCGCTTCCAAGTGCTCCTGACGACTATGCAGCACCACCCCTCCAATGTGAAGCTCATCGTCAAGGCATGCATGGTTCTGCACAACCTCATGAGGACACGCTACCCAGCGCTACAGAACATGCAGCTGGATCGTCCCGAGACAGCCAACAACAACTTTGTGCCTGGAGGTTGGCGAGAGGGCCACAACCTTCGTGACATTAACGTTGAACCTGTTAACCCCAACACCGCGTCCAAGCTAGGAAAGGAACAGCGCAATCTAATTAAAGACTGGGTCGTCTCACCTGCCGGAGCACTGTCATGGCAAGACAGGATGATCTGACAAAACATTTTATCAGTCTGTATGCGCTGTGTCTGTCTACTGTTTTTGCAAACATGTCTGTGATGTTGTGACATCTCTCCTGTTATATGAGATGCTAATGTTTATATGTCTAGTATAAAATAAACGATATCATTTTATAGATATGAAAACACAATTTTACATGTCTGTTACGTTCTTTCGCTCCTTAATTTTAAGTCATCTAGTTAATGTAATTGTAATGAATCTCCTCTCTTTTTACATACATACTAAGAACACAGGAAAAAATAGAGTTTTAATTTTAATGTTAATTGTACTTTAATATATAACAATTAAATGATGGCATGCCTTTACTGAACACGGACACAAAAATTAAAATTGACAGTATATTTATTTATTTTAGCATCTTGACATATAAATGTACAAACAATATATAAACAATATATATACATATATACATTCAAATGTACAAAGATAAATAAAAACTAAGACTACATATATACACATATTTACAATCACTTCTCTCCCTTGCCATTAGAAGTGGCATCAGCTGGCGACTGTGTGGCTGACGAGGGGAATAAGTCCAAATTTGCGCCCAACATGCCAGATATGCCGGACAGCCCCGACAAGTTCAATAGTCCTTCTGGGCTGGCCGACTCAGACAAGTTCACTGGGGTGGGGTCGACGTGTGTCGGAGTCACAATGTCTGCAGCAGCGCAAGTCCCCGGCCATGCCGCACCCACAGTGGGCGGAGCACCCGCGCGCACCACGACTCCGGGAGAGCCCCTTGTGTGCCCCGCCATCCCTAATGTCCGTAGTTGTCCAGCAGTGTGTGACGGCCGTACCACCAGCGGAGCTGCGGGCGCCTCGTGACCTACGGAGGTTGGAGGTAGAGGCTGAGGCTGAGGCGGAAGACTTGGCAGAGGCGGCTGTGGCTGTGGCTGATGAGGAATCTGCGGCTGCCCCATATAGTGCTGCACATACTCGTGTGTCTGTGAAGCCCATGGTGATGCCGGTGGTGGCTGGTGAGTCCACTGGTGGGGTTGAGGCTGGTATGCCTCACTTGCAGACACACGAGCAGGTCCAGGAGCAGGTGCAGGAGCAGGAGCAGCCACACAAACCACTGGGGCCACGAAGGTTCCTTCCTCCTCCTCCAGATGGTGCGACGCCATGCGGTTGAGTGCACCGCAAACCGACACAAACCGCTCCTCCGGCATCGTGAGGATCATGTCCCGCATATAGTTGGCGAATGCCACTCGCTTCGTCACCGCCGGTGGATGTGGAGGTGGAGGAGGAGGCGGCTGCATTACCTTGAGGATGTCGGCAGACTCATCGAACCTCTTGTGGATGGCAGCGAGGAGGTTGTTGTCGACTGGGGCAGATCGCTTCCCTCTCCCCTTTCCCCGCTCTTGGGATGTAGCGGGGGGAGTGGGTCCATCCTCGTCCATCGCCACCTCCACATCGGTCGGGACATTCTCCTCCAAGCTGAGATCAAGCTGCGGAGCCGCGACAGGACTGGCCAACTGCAAAACAAAATCATAACATAACATAAGTAACATGAATGCAAATCAATATTTCGACAAAAGACACGACAAGTCAACAGTAAATCAAAATTATATAAAGCAAAAATAATTAACGTTAAATGCAGACATGGATTTATAACGATTATATCATGACACATCTATTGTCAATAACATTAACAAATTACTAGAATATTAGATGTTGCTAGGACGTAAAAACAACAACAAACAAACAAACATAAATACAACAAAAGCATAACATAACAAACTAGAATACGATACTAATGGCCGCACTTGTCAGAACGAAAAAAGATTATGTACTTACACTCCTGCAGGGCTCCGGTCGGTGACGGACGACGGACCGCAGGAACCCGAACTTGCGCAGGATCCACTGCTCCCGCTCAGTCAGGTCAGCGGCTCCGTCCCCGCTCTTTTTTTTGTGGAGCCGCGTGTTCGTGTCCCTCAGCGACTTGAACCACTTCTGGAGATGGACTGTTGTGGTCCCCAGAAGTGTCGCCTGGTCCTCCCACATCTTGGCCTTTCTGTCTGAGCGGCGGTAATCCGTGAGCTTCATGTTCCAAATGATGGGGTTCTCCTCGAGGAAGTCCAACATTTGACCCTCCTTGAAGACCGACAGAGAACAGTCGCTCTTCTTGGCCCTCCGTCTCTTTGACGTGCCGATGGCAGCGGTGCTGGTGGAGGCGGCGGAGGCGGCGGAGGCAGGGACGACGCCCGTGAGCTGCCCGCAGAGGCAGGAGATGGCGAGCTGGAGCGGGGACGCCAGCGTTGCATCGTCGACCTCTCCACTTCCATCTCCAGCTCCTCCAGTGGAGAGTGGTGTTCTGGAGAGTAGTGTTGTGGAGAGTGGTGTTCTGGAGAGTGGTGTGGAGAGTGGTGAGGTGGCGAGGCAGGTGAGGAGGCTGGTGATGGAGAGCATTGTAACAAAGTCTGCCTCTTTCTGCCTCTCCCACGGCCTAGTCCTCCTCCTGTAGTAACAGCAGCTCTGGAGGCTGGTGTAGTAGCAGTAGTACTGGTAGTAGTAGTAGTAGTAGCAGTAGCAGAAGCAGCAGCAGCAGTGGTGTTCCTCTTAGCAGGCATGGTGGCAGAGTGAGGGGAGCCTGTTGCTCCAGGCTTTATATACCCAGGAGTCACCAAGCGGCGGACCGCGGAGAGATACCATAGGTTGCGCATAGGTTTCGCATACGCTCCTCATACGCTCCTCATACGCTCCTCATACGCTCCTAAAATATTCATACGCTCCTCATACGCTCCACATGCCAATCAAAACAGTCAAAAAATGTCGCAGCACGCTCCCATACGCTCCTCATACGCTCCTCATACGCTCCTCATAGGTCCCCCATACGCTCAAACCCACCCGAAAGTTCACCGAAGGTCATCATAGGCCGGCACCAGCACGGCGTACGTAGGTTTTCAATACGCTCCCGCCATACGCCGTAATGTGACAGGGCCTTTATGCAAATGGAGAGAAAAACATTAAAATTGAATGCATCATCCATCCGTAATGATCATGTTATTTATTACACAGCCATAACATCATCTTTAACAAACACAACACATTCAAACAAGATTTGATTAATTACAGTTAAGCAAAAAAGATATCTTACAAGAAAAAAAGTTTGACTATATGCATGGAAAAGGGAAAGCTTGTTTAATTTAATGACGCCTCTAGAGCACATTAATTTGTATCATCTGTTATTGGACGTCAAACATATGGTCACTTTAGAGGAAACCTGCTGCCACCACATAGGCTGCTGTTCCATTGTATATGCACTTTCCCACAGACAAAACAGCACACACCACAGCCTTTGATGAACCAATTGTGGACCACTGATTGGAACAGAAAATAGCCCAAACTGCAAATGGGTCCACTTAGCAGGATCGATCGGATGACCCATACCTTCACAGTTGGACACTCTACCCCCTAAGCTACTTCCAACTCCCTGAGTAGATCTATGCCCCTCTGGTGTCAATACGATATGCACATTTTCACTTTGACACAAAATCATAAAGCATATTTTAGATACATTTTGTGGGATAGATTAAGTACATGCAGTAGTGCTTTAATATGTAGACTAGAGGCAACAATAACTTTGACTTGCTATCCCCCTCATACACCCCAACAAAGGCTTAATTATTAACAATGCAACATGAAAACCAAACATGTCCCAGCTGCAGTAGGCCTATGTTGTATTTCAACTACGCACATTAAATAGAAAATACTTCACAAAGTCTAGTTTGTTTGATTGTTGGGAGTGGGGTGGGATATGTCCTAGCAACAGCAAAGGTAATAATAGGGCGGGTAGCCCCCCCCCCCCCTTTACCTATTTGTGATTATGTAAACTCACTGTCTTTATAGTGCTGCCTCACTGGATACCATATCTTCGGCAGCATGATTCAGAGTCAGACACATACTCAGGATGCTGAACAAGCAGTCCTTTTGCTGACCTAGTAATGTCAAGTGTCCGTGCCAAGAATCAATTTTGCAAGTCATTAGTCATTCAGCTGGGAATCAGACCAATGACCTCCAGAATTAGAAGCCAGTGCTCTATTAAATCAGCCATCCTGTCCGATGCAAGGTGCTAATAAAGTCAACTATATTCTGCTTATTTAATTCAACTTGCCAAAACCTGTGTGGTAGAGATTAATGTATACACTACGCCCAATTAAGCCAGTTCCCTGTTCGTCTTGAGTAGGCCTACTGTAAAACATGGGAGAAGGCACAGCTAGGGACCAGTTTATATGAATTCTGTTAGTCATGGTCATTGTTTCGAGGCTATATCGACAATAATTCAATGTCACTAATTTTCTTCAAAATCATCAACTAGGACCTTTAGCAATGTTCTGGTGCAATATCAAAATCATATTTCAATATCACCTATTTGGTGCAGAATCGTGAGTTAGTCATGGTCATCGTTTCGAGGCTATATCGACAATAATTCAATCGTGGGTTAGTCATGGGCATCGTTTCGATGCTGATGCGCGACAAAGAAGGAAGTAAGGCGTGGGTGGAGAAAAGGCACTTTATTGAGAAATGCCATTTTATAATGTACAGGGTAATGTCAAGGTAATGTGAGATAAGCAATGTAAATGTCAGATCATAGAGATAAGCAAAATGTACAATGTCAGATCATAGAGATGAAATAAGATAAGAGCTTAGAGGGAGCCTATGAGGTGAGTCCGTGAGGTGGAGCTGAGGAGCCCTCCACCAAAATGGAGGAGAGGGCTCGAGGGGCGGCCGAGGGGGCGAGGCAGGGCAGTATGCGTGCACCGCCCCAGAGGTCCAGGTCCCCTGGGCCATAATGTCGGGGATCGGCATGCCTGCCCTCTGCTGTGGGTGACCTGGACGGCATGGGTGACAGGGTGATAGTTAGAGGGTGCACAGGTCCCTTGTGCCATGATGTCCGGGAGGCGGAGCGGTGGCAGGGCGTGAGCAACCTGGTACCTGCGTGCACAGTGGCAGCAGAGAGCGGTAGCACAGGTGGCAGCAACACGTTGATATACGAGAGCAGAAGCGCAGTGGTAGGGGGCCCAGTGGCAGCAGCACAGTGTCAGCATAGACGGGGCAGCACAGAGAGGTGGAGCGTGCAGTGGTAGCAGGGGTGGCTGGCGTGGGTGACCAGGGTGACCTGGGTGGCGGCGTGTCTGGTATGACTCCGCCAGCAGTCTGATGGTGACTGAGGTGAGAGCATAGGCTGGGTGGCATGGGTGACCAGGGTGACCTGGGGGCATGATGTCCGGGAGGCAGAGCCGGCCCTCTGGCAGCACAGCGGCAGCAGGTGTGAGCAGGGGGACCCTGCGCGCAGTGGCATTAGAGTGGCGGCACAGAGCGACAGTGCACCGGTGGCAGCAACACGTTGATATACAACAGCCGCAGCACACAGTGGTAGGAGGCCCAGCGGCAGCAGCGCAGTGGCAGCAGAGAGCGGTAGCACAGAGAGGTGGAGGGCACAGCGGCAGCACCGGCAGGAGCAGAGGTGGAGGTGGCAGATGGCATGGGTGACATGGGTGACCAGGGCGGCGGGACTGGCATGACTCCACTAGCAGTCTGATGGTGACTGCGGTGAGAGCGTCGGCAGGGTGGCTGGAGATAGTTCCAGGGTGCCATGGCTGGGCGGCATGGGTGACCAGGGTGACCTGGGGGCATGGGTGACCTGGATGGTGGCGGGTCGGAGGCAAGACTCCGCCAGCAGTCTGAGGCATGACTGCGGTGAGGGTGTCGGCAGAGTGGCTGGAGGTAGTTCCAGGATAACCATCAGGCGACGGGGTTGGCGTGGGTGACATGGGTGACATGGGTGACCTGGGTGGCGGCGGGTCTGAGGCATGACTCCGCCAGCAGTCTGCATCGTGACTGCGGTGAGGGCGTAGGCAAGGTGGCTGGAGATAGTTCTAGGGTGCCAGTAGTATAGAGAGGACCGATATGGGTCCATATTACGTAATCGTCCCGCGTCAGAGGACCGACGCGGTACAATGACCTTAGATGACCCATTGCATGTTTGCACCGCGGGACAATGGGAATCAGTGACCTGAGATGACCCATTGCATGTTTGCATCCTTTTTGACTGGAATGATGACGTCACTGTTCAGGTTGAACTCATTTGACCTTTTTGTCTGGAATGATGACGTCACTGTTCAGGTTCTACCCATTGCATGTTTGCAGGATTTTAGGTTGAACTGATTTGACCTTTTTGACTGGAATGATGACGTCACTGTTCTACCTTGCAGGTACAATGACCTTAGATGACCCATTGCATGTTTGCACCGCGGGACAATGGGAATCAGTGACCTGAGATGA
>CM059203.1:0-18116 GCA_030323885.1 Branchipolynoe longqiensis
GGACACTAGCGCGAACCTGGGTTGAACTTGGCGTTGTTTTAGTAGTTGGGGGAGAGCTATTGGTGAGCTTTTAGCACGACGGGGCCCTGCTGATCGCCGCACGATGCATCGTCGCGTAATGCCGTCATCGCGTGCCGTGGTTTCACCGCGCCGTTGTCGCCTCGCCTCGCCCGACGGTCGCATGACTTGCAGTGGCCACGTTGTGTGTGTGTGTGTGTGTGTGTGTGTGGCGGGGGGGGGTGTTGGAGGGTTGTGGGGGGGATGAGGGGGGTTATGGGGAGGAGGGCCGGCGGCGGTGAGGGTAAGGGCGGCCCGATGGAGGAACTCGGTGTGCGGTCTTAATGTAGGGGTCAGCGCCCCCTTCCCACACACCCACACACCCACACTCCCACACACCCACACTCCCACACACCCACACACCCACACACCCACACTCCCACACACCCAACCCCTGCACAGCACTGCAGGGGTGGAGGAAGTGTGGGAGGAGTTTTATCAATACGCCATTGTCAATATCCGGATTCGCTGAAATGGCGCGCGAGCTTTTGAATTTATTAACATATAATATCACGTGGGAATTTAGAGGGGAAAAAACCCGTGTGTTAGTGGGAATTAATATGAGGAGCGATTTCTGGCAGTTTGTCTTTTGGGCTCGTCAGTATATTTATGTTTTTTAGCGAAGAATTAGCATAAATTGTTATGGGTATGGTTATGCGGAGAATGATGGTTGTCGGAACGGGGAAGGGCTGTGGTGCGGGGGAAGGGGGGGGGGGGGTACCTCCCCGACACTGATGGTGGGGAGGGGGGAGTAGGGGGGGGTACCTCACTGACACTGCCATCCTTAATAACACGTGACATAACCCGGCGGGCTCCACGAGTGAGTCACGGCCGCCCTTACAGCGAAGTCAAAACTACCTTTTATTTAAAGAAAAATAAATACAGCGCCCCAATCGGTAGATGCCTGTAACCCCTACAACCCTTTATATATATATATACAGGGATGAACTATCTCCGCCATTTCGCGGATTTCCGCGATTGTTGATATTCACTGATTAATGCTCACAAAATGCAAATATATTATATATATATATATTATATATGAGAGTAATTGATTAGACCAAATCCCATTTTATATGACCTTAGATGTTGCTAGAGCATAGATCCCCAACAAGAAATGATTAGGTACGGGCGATAATACAGTCACAACAGGGACAGTTTAAACCTGACTTCCGGCATTTTCCCGCGATTCCCTGATAGTGCTAATCCTATGCTGGAAAATCCGCGTTTGCGCTGAAATTCGCCGTTGGCACCAAGGTCTCGGCGAGATTTCCGCGTGAATTTTTGCCGAAGACCACCTTCATCCCTGTAAGCTGTGACAAATGCAAATAATTGTTGTGTTGTGCATAATTTACTACTACAGTAGACTTATCTAGGACTTATTTAACGTATAGAAGCCTATGGGTCAGAGTCGGGGAATAAAGCAGCCAATCAGCGACGAGTATTTTGGTCACGTGACCGTTACTCCGTGGGACTAGAGTTGTTTAGGGTGGGAGGGTGTTTTGTCTCAGCCAATAGGAAGGCTTGATTTGGCTAATTTATGCAAATTTATGTATCTAGGTCACGCCCACGCCCAAATAAGGGTGTATGAAACTAGGTCAAGTTTGGGGGTTTGACCTAGATAGGGGGTTAAAAAGTTCCATTCGGCGCTTAAGCGTTGAGTCTATGGAATGGTACCGTGTGTTTGCGCGCACTATCTGGTCGTTTTACTGGACTTTTTGCCAAATTGTGTGTGCGTGTGTGTGCACCCCCACCAAAAGGGGGCGTGGCCTATTTTGATTGACAGTTGGTTTCAGCCAATGTTCGTTGAGTATTCGTTTGATTGACAGATACGAACTGGTGTTGTGGTGCATTTTGTAAACATTGGCACGTGCTTTCGGGGGTGTATGTAAACATTGGCACGTGTTTTTGGTGCGGGGTCCGTGGGACTAGAGTCGTTTTTCGGGTGGGAGGGTGTTTTTGGTAAACATTGGCACGTGCTTTTGGGGGGGTATGTAAACATTGGCACGTGTTTTTGGTGCGGGGTCCGTGGGACTAGAGTCGTTTTTCGGGTGGGAGGGTGTTTTGTCGTTTAGTAAACATTGGCACGTGACACGTGCTTTTGAATTTTGAATTTTGGCGGGTACTGCTGCCGTAATGCCAAATGTAAGATATCCGGTGAGTACTCCGGTGGTTATATTTGTTGCTGTCGCAATACCGAAAGCGGAAATGTATGACATCCGGTGGTTGATTTTTTGTAATTTTAGTCATATTGTATACTGTCGTATACCGGAAAGCGAAACGAAACGAAACCGAAAACCGAAACCAAAAAATTTAAAAAACCGAAAATGTATGAATCCTCCGATGATTTTTTTTGAATTTTAGTTATATTTGTAACTGTCGTAATACCGAATGGTTATGTGTGTGGTTATTAAAAAAAGAAGCTTTTAGGAATCTGCGTGCGCGCAGACGCCGGTGTACGAGCTTGAAGGCCGTACACCGGCGTCTGCGTCTGCGCGAGCTATATAGCCCCGAAGTCTCGGGTTGACTATAAAACTTACAAGCACACTAAATTAAAAGCAGTGTTATGATTCGCATTTAAACCTAAATGGTTGATTCGAATGATAACTTTTAACGATGTCTGCGCATGCGCTATATATATATATAGCCTTGAAGGCTCGGGTTGACTATAAAAACTTACAAGCACATCAAATACAGTGTTATGATTCGCATTTCCACATTGGCTAAATGAGCAATTCGAATGGTAACTTTTTTTGAATTGTTGTTAGTTGCAATAGACAAAGACAAATTTAATGCAATTGGCTTTTTTATATATGTTTTTATAACAAAGAACAATTAAGATAAGTTGTGATTACGTGGTAATCATTGTTTATTAGGTATATACCATTTTGCGGTTGTTATCACAATTTATAGTTTAGTGAGTAACCACAATAACAATTTGAGGCAAGCCGCAATAACAATTTTAGTGTTTTGTGCCCGTGTCTTCAATCTTACCGAAGCCCCTTTCACAGCGGGGTACACACGCGACCAACATTCTGCAGGGGTAGTGTTACTTGAATGCGACTTTTTTAAATTGGTATCCTGCTTGGGGGGCCCGTGAGTTATGGATTTATTTCTTGTTGGGTTTAACAACCCGGACCACATGTGGTTTTCGTTATATTGCGGGCGATGCCATGTTTTGGTTCTGATTACTGCAGTATAGCTTAACCCTTTTAAAACTAAATACGCTTTATAGTGTGCAGTGTATTATATATGACAAGAATCACAGTAATAACAATTTTGTCATAAAAATGACAATGAATTATAATGAGCAAAAATATATTGCCATATTGTCCAAAATTTCAGTTGTCTGTAAATAGTTCTTTTGATCACGATATCACAGGTTTTCTTTTCCAGTTTAGTCGAACTAAGCCGAACCGAGTCGAGCCTGGCCGAACCGCTTGACGATAGTGACGATATTGTAGTATGTAATGATTGTGAAATTACATTTCAAGTCCATCCAAACCCGGTTATGATAAAACCTTTAAAGAAAAATAGTATTAGTTAACATATTATAAATTAGTGTTATATGGTTATAGTACAACAATTAATATAAAAAAACATATAATTTGAATTTTTTTAAAGAGAATATATAATGAGTTCACATACCTTTAATGATTTGTCTTGTTGCAATATACAAGTCTCAAAGGCATTGTAAATGCTCTTCATCCGTTCCGTTCTGTTCCACCGTGTGTCAGTGCATTTGTTTGCAAAATCCAACTTCTTTTTTTGTTCCAAATGCAATATTGGGTAGTATCATATATTGTAGGAAAACAAAAACATAACGTGTATATGTGTATGTGTATGTTTATTTATATGTAAAGTGTGTTTAAGTATAAAATATTTCATGTATGACTGAATTTTTTGTAAATCGCCATGACCGTAATTTGGAAGTCGAAACTTTTTCTATAGGATAAATTGATTGCAAAATTATATCGTTAGTTTGGTGTGGAATTAAAACGGCTAATTTAGCCCATTTTGTGCATTTTTCACTATCACCATCATGTCCAATTTCATGTTTAAATTTTTTGATAAAAGTGTAGGTAACACCTATATGATTTATTTTTGATAATTGCCTAAAATCTGGGGTTACTAATATAGCTTTTAATAAAATTATAATAATGGATGCGGAAACAAAAACACCACCAGCCATTGTGCGCTTAAATTTTTCAGCTGCGGCTCTGCAAGCGTGCTTGTTTATCACATGTTTAATAAAATTTGTTAAATTATGAATTTGATTAGGAATAATAAAGGTATCAAAGTGTTGTAACTCTAAATTAATGGTTTCTATAGCCTGAATTTCATGGAAAGAATCAACGGGTGCAACAGTATTATTATCTACAACATTACACAATTTTCTTAATGTACTTACATGATATGGTGATGGTGTCTGTTTTGAGAAGCGAGTTTGATGGACTATTGTTGAGGGTTGAAGATGGTAAAATGATGTTGTCATGGCTATAAATGAATGAAAGTTTTTGTGAAATGTACACGTTACGTCCGAGTCCTCCGGTGGGTAGATACCAATATGAATTTACAAAATATGGAGGGCTTATGTGGGTTGTAAGAATCCAAGATGGCTCCCAAGGGACGCTAAATATTTTTTTTTTTTGGTAGTTTATCATTCAATTATAAGCCGAATCCTGGTTACTGGGTATCTAAGTTAACCAGGTTTGCGTTTCCGGGTGGAACACGGTGTGTCACAAAGCCCGAATCTTTAAGAAAAATGTCCTTATCGGTACTACTTCTACTAGTGCTACTATTACTATCGCTGTTGCTTTTAATAGCACTACTACCATCACCACCACCATCACCACCACGATACCAGACGTCATTAAGTGAGAATATTAGTAATTATTTGTAAGTACTGAACTTTTCTTTTTTGAAAAAAACATTTTGAAGAGACAGAAATCAAAAAAAAGGAGGACAATGAGTCGTAGAGGTAAAAAAAGTGATATGAAGTTGAATTTTACACCTTCAGCATCAACATCATCAGCATCATCGTTAAATATTATTCCTGGTACTTCTAATGCTCCTTTAAGAGCTATGTCAACTACCGGCGCCGCAGTGGGTATAACCCCGATCACTGTGGCTGGTAATTTAGTCAACGCTGGAATGATAGCAGCAATGACACCAACACCAACGGCAGGGGTGACGACTTCGGTAACAATTGAACATTCTGACACAAATGCCGCGGCGGCCACTGCTATAAAATTAAATAGTAGTGGCTACAATGCTAATTTTAACGAGCAACAAGATAGGCATGCTGCTGCGGTAGAAAGTCTTTTGGAATTGGCAGTAGGTGGCAAATTGCCAGAAAAAATTGCGAACATTTCAAATAAGGATTGGAATGAAATTAAATCACTCGCGTTAGACGTAGAAGAAGTTGAAATGGAGGATGATGGGCAGCGCATAGATAACACCGACACAGACGAGGAGGAGGAGGAGGAGGAGGAGGAGGAGGAGGAGGAGGAGGAGGAGGAGGATGAGGAGGAGGCGGACGAAGATGACGAGGTGTTTGTGGAAAAAACAAAGATAGCGAAAAAAGTAGTAACAGTACTAGAGTTGAAACTGAAGTAAAACCCATTCACTACCAACACCAACACCAACACCACCTTCGCGGTCAAAATACCGATATTAGCACACCTACCAAAAAAAAGCTTCGACGGATACCACCTACAATGGTTGATATAGTAAATGAAGCAATTCACCAAAATGACATTACCACTGAAGGTAAGGTACGTTAATTACATTTTTTTTTAAAAATTATTGTTAAATTAAAAGTATATAAACTGAAGTTGTTGTAAAACATTAATCATAAAGGGTTAAATGCATTCAGCGTGTATGTGTCTCTGAGCGGGTGTCATTTATCGTTTTGTAGACATTGATATTAGGTGGTGTTGAAAAGGTTAAATGTATTTGTCGTACACGCATGCTTGGAATCTGTTTTACTAACAATTTTTTATTTTTTAGATACATTATTGTAAAAAATATTTTAATACATTTACTTTTTTGTTTAAACAGGACTGAACCAAATTGTCGTCAAGACGACACAACTTAAGCCACCGCGGACACCTCGAAAAAGAATTCATTTCGTAGCTGAAGAAAAAGAAGAAGAAGAAAAAAAGAAACGGGCTCGCAAGACGTATGAAAAAATTGTAACTCCAAAGCAGCTAACGGGCTCTCCAAAAGAAGTAGTCGCAAGTACTTTTACAGCAGTTCAAGATTCGGATCAATGGTCAGCCGCAAATCCCAAAAAAAGAGAGCAACTATTCATCAAAAGTTTTACAAAAGCGCTTAAGGTAAATTCATCACTTTGGTTTTCTGACGATTATACATTACCCATTCCCATTATTACACCCATAGTTAGACCACATACACATACATTATTCACAACTGAACCAATACAAACCAACGAAAATGTGATACTAATTCAACCCAATAGCCAATTTAATTTAGCTAATTCTGAGGTGCGTTTGGAAATCTATGATAATGAAATGAAATTTGTGAAACAGAAGAAAAATAGCGTATATCAAAAAAGTGTGACAATTAATTTAAAAGCGCTTAATGATATATGTCATGTAAGTAACAAAGTTGTTACATATTCGGAAACATTGAAAAAACAAGTAGCTGAAAATTCTGTTGATCCAAAAACAAATAATTTGAAAATTATTATTGATCCGCTTAAATCAGTGTTCATTGCGGTATCCATTTACCAGGGTCAAGTTTTAATTCACATCAGACATTATTTGAAACGAGAAATGCAAGAGGGTCTTGTAAAATTTATTCCGACAAAGGAAGGTATTACAATCACGGCTAATGCTTTAATGGATTTGAATGATAGAGTATTGCCAATAATTAAACGCTCTTAAAAAAAAAATGGCCTCCAATTTAAAGTGTATTCATTGTGGTGGTAAATTTGCTTTACAAAGTCAACTGACAAATCATGTAAAAAAATGTAGATTTTTGTTTAGGTATTGTCCATTATGTGGAAATAATCTATGTAAAAAAAGGGAATGTAAAGGTGAAATATTTAATCTAGATGAGTTGTCTTTGGTTATCAAAAATAATCCGGATATATTAGATATATATAACAAACGATGGACTGCAATTCAAACGGGTGTGCGCACAAATGGTGTAAAAGTTTCACAGGTTAACATACGCTTACCAACAGGTGAATTAACTGATGCAATTGATATTATGCGTACTATTCACACAAATCAACGTGAACTATATAAAGTTGGTCTTTCGCTTGGTCTTATATTGCAACACAAAGAAACAAATGAGTATCGTTATTTTCATGCGTCGCAAAATAATGCACAATTAACAAAACAACTTTTCTCGATTTCCAATTCAATTACATTAGAAAGATCACTTATTTCATATTTTGTTATTTGTGATGTTACTGAAGAAGCAAAAAGAGTAGTGAATGAAGATACAAAATGGAAAATTGTTGAAATAACAAACCTTAATGTGGCAATATATAGAATTAATTCTTTTCCAATTGGAACTATACCTAGAATTCCAACACACATGCTTAAACGCGGTATGTTGCATTTTCAAAGGAACTCTATAACACATAGGAAATATAATGATAACTTATGTGTATTTAGATGTTTGGCAAAATATTTATATAATGATTGCAATGTAGCTGTAGAATTATTAAAACGATATGATTCTTCTGCAAATCCAAAATTATTTAAAGGTGTTTTGTTAAAAGATTTTGCTAAATTGGAAAACTTGTTTGATGTGCAAATTGGTGTTTATAGTATTGCAGCTACAGGAAAAGTATCTGTTATTCAAACACCTACAAAAAATTATGCTGAAAATGGTAAAATGAATGTTAATTTGTACAAAAAACATGCTAGTTTGATTGTGGATTTTACACGTTATATTCAAATATTTACTTGTAAAAAATGTTATAAAAGATTTAACAAAATTAAGTATCTTCAGCAACATTATAAAGCATTAAAACCATGTACTAAAGTTAACTTTCAGTATCCAGGAGGTGTGTATAACAATACTTTAAATGTATTTCAACAATTAGCGTTAGCTGGTATTCACATTTCAAATAATATATCAAAGGTTTATCCATATAAAATTACTTACGATTTTGAAGCATTTTTTAAAAGCCCAACTTGCTCGAATACAAAAAAAGTAAAAATAGAGGCAAATCATGTTCCACTATCAGCCAGTGTAGCATCGGATTTTCCTGGATATGAAGAACCTATTTGCTTTATTCGTAAAAAAGATAACGATTTAGATGATTTAGTTAACCGAGTGTTTTTGTATATTTATGATTTGGCAATTCTTATCGGAAACAGTGTAAAAGATATATTTCAGGTAACTTTAATTGAATTAGATAATATTATAGAAGAGGCTCTTACTTGTGAAAAGCAAACTCAAAATGGAAAAAAATGGCATTTAACAGCTCATCCATTTGTTATATTAAAAAAACGGTTTCTTAATTGGATATATCAGGTTCCGGTTATTGGTTTTAATAGTGGAAAATATGATTTAAATTTAATCAAAATAGAATTTCATCAATTTTTACATAGTCGCGAAGAAACTGTGCAAGTTATTAAACGAGGTAATCAATATTTGTCTATTACAACAGAACATATGCTGCTTCTTGATATTTTTAATTATCTTGCTCCAGGATATAGTTATGATTCATATTTAAAAGCTTTTACTAAAGACAATGTTAAGGGATATTTTCCATATGAATGGTTAACCAGTGTTAAAAAACTAAATAATACAACACTTCCACCAAGGGCGTGTTTTTATAGTTCGTTAACAAAAACTACGATAAGTGAAGATGCGTATAACACTTGTAAAACAATTTGGAAGGATCGTAAAATGAAAACATTTAGAGATTATTTGATTCATTATAATAATAGTGATGTAAAACCATTTGTTACAGCATTAAATAACCACGCTAGTTTTTTCAAAGAACGTAATATTGATATGTTTAAAGATGGAATATCACTACCTGGTTTAACTTTAAGATTTCTTTTTCAAAATATAAATTCAGCGGCACCATATGTTCTTTTTAATAATCGAGATAAACATTTACACGAACTTGTTCAAGATCATTTAGTTGGGGGCCCTTCAATTATTTTTCATCGGTATCATGAATCTTGTGTGACAAAAATACGAGAGGCTGACTTTGGTGATAAAGCTAAATTATGTCAGCATATAATAGGTGTAGATGCAAACTCGCTTTACTTAAAATGCCTTTCTGAAGAACATTGTTCAGGTTTTTATATAGAACGACGTAGGTGTACTAATTTTAAAGCTGAAATTTGTCAAAAAACAAGTATTACAGCTTTAGAATGGATACAATATATAGAATACATTAATCAAATAAAATTAAAACATCAATTGAATGGTGGTGAAGTTGTTATAGGTGGTCGTAGAATTTCGGTTGATGGTTTTCATGTTGAAACTGGTGATATATATAATTTCAATGGTTGTTATTGGCATGGGCATAACTGCAATTTAACAACAAAAATGAATGTTGATGAAAAAATTAATAGACAAGCTCGCACTCAAAGAGTTTACGAATATTTAACAACATTAGGTTATAAAGTTACTATTATGAATGAGTGTAAATGGAACCAATTGAAACAATCTTCCAAAGTTGCTAACATTTTAAAACACTGGACTATTCCGAAACCAAAGTATAACACAGATATTTTAACAGAAGCAGCAATTTTACAACAAATTGAAAATGGAACTCTTTTTGGTTTAATTCAAGTAGATATTATAACACCTGAATCTTTGAAACCATATTTTAAAGAAATGACACCCATTTTCAAAAATATTACTGTTGCAGTAAAAGATTGTGGTGCATATATGACTGAATTTGTCAAGGAATATGAAATTGCAAAACCACCTCAACGAATGCTTATTGGTAGTTATTTTGGAAAAGAAATTCTGTTAGGTACACCGCTTTTAAAATGGTATATTCAGCATGGTTTAAAAGTAGTAAAAATATATCGTGTAATTCAATATGTACCACATAAAACATTTGAGTCTTTTACCTATGAAGTTACTTGCGCTAGAAGAATTGGTGATCTTAATTCTGAAAGTAAAATTATTTCTGATTTGTATAAACTTTTGGGAAATAGCTCATATGGTAAAACTATTACAAATAAGAAAAAACATACAAAAGTAACATATGTCAATAGTGAAAAAACTGATAATTTGGTTAACAATTGGCGTTTTACACGAGCAACTGAATTAAACAGTGATTTATATGAAGTTGAAATGCAATTACAAAAAATTAAATTTAATTTACCTTTACAAGTTGGCTTCATGGTATACCAATATGCAAAGTTAAAAATGTTGCAATTTACATTTGATTTTTTAGATAAATTTGTTAGCCGACAAGATTATCAAATATGTGAAATGGATACAGATAGCCTTTACATGGCCCTCAGTGGTAATTCTTTGGATGCTGTAGTTAAACCACATCTTAAAACAGAATATTTTAAAGAAAAACCTAAATGGATTCCAACGGCTGTGTGTAATGAACATCTTGATGATTATGTTATAGCTCAAATTAATTCTAGAGAATGGATACCATTAGAATGTTGCAAGCTTAGTTTAAAATATAATTTACGAACACCAGGCTTATTTAAAATTGAATGGGAAGGTGATGGTATAATATGTTTAAATTCTAAAACATATATGTGTTTTTCGTATGAAAATCAAAATAAAGTGTGTCAAAAATGGAGTGCTAAAGGTGTTGTAAAAAAACAAAATTTACTTACTCCAAATGATTTTTTAAAAGTTTTAAAAACAAAACAATCACATTCAATAACTAACACAAATTTTAAGCTTGTTAATCAAAAAATGCATACTTACTCAACTACTAAAATAGGTGTAAGCCATTTATATTTAAAAAGAAAAGTTTTAAATGATAGAATTAGTACTATTCCGTTAGATATTTGAAAAAGTGTATGTTAACCTGTGAAACATAATAGGGTAACAAGTTCACTATAAAGGTTTATATGAACTTTTACCCAACGACATCTTATCAATTACATACATTGTATGTAAAAAGTAAAGGTTATCCAACGATTGTATTATATAAGTTGTTTAGTAAATCAAAGGTTGTGTATATTAGTTATTGTAGTATTATTCCATTACATATATTGTATGTAAAAGTGAAAGTTATTCAACGATTGTATTATATAACTTGTTTAGTAAAATCAAAAGGTTGTAAGTTGTGTATATTAGTTATTGTAAAATTACAATGGCAAGTTTTTTTCGAAAATATAACTTAAGACCTTTAAAACATAGATTAATAACTAGTACAAGCAATAGCCGTATTCAGACTAAAGAAATGGCAATCGCTTTTTCCCAAGAAAAAGTTAAAAGATGGTTAAAATCAATTTCAAATAATCCTTTACCACCTTTGGAAGATAATTTTGAAAATGAAACTATTGTCATTACACCCTCACATTTTATGGAAAATACCAAACATTTACCTTTTGAAACAACTGCATGCGGGTGTCCTATTCGTTTAACTTGGGAGGCTATTCATAAAGATAATATTCAATATTTTATTGAACCGCAAACACCGTCTTGTGTAGATAGTGTTTTATATGGTACTTTAGTTTCAGATAGCCTGAGCAATTGCATTAGAACAGCACTTATTGATTCGAGGCATATTGGTTTAAGTATCAATGATGCAACGTTTGGTATTTATCTTTGGCATGAACCACAGTGTAATTTAGTTATTACTAGATATGTTGTATTAGATATTAACACTCTCATTTTAAATAGATATAAATTATGTGTGTGTCAATTAGCCCCAAAGGGTGTATGTATAGCCTGTTTAGAAAGTCATTTTGTGTTAGATTATTTTAAATCAGATATTATAGATGCTTGTTTTCGAATTCAGGTGCAAGTTAATCCTTGGGGTTGTGATAAAGTAAATAACCAAAACAACATTTATTTTAGAGAAATTTGGTCAGCAAAAACAGCCTTTTTTTCTGGTCCCAACAATAGTAATGATTGGTTTTATACAATAAATCGTAATGGTGTCTGGTGTTACTTAGCTTTAAATGAAACTAAAAAACATCGCACTCAAGCAACATTTTTTTGCCAATGGTGCAAGCGACCAGCCAATGGTGCGATGTTTTTATGCCCCAGTTGCACAAAAGTACTTAAGGAGTACCGAGGTAAAACGATATCTAGTTTGTTTTTAGCTAATTAGCAATAGTAATTTTTAGTTTTGTATTAGCTACTCTTATGATATGTTCACCTTTTAGTAAATTGTTTGTGTAATATTTAGTAATTTAATTTTGTTATCTTAGCAATTCCTGTATATTAATAGGTATATATACCAAAAAAACATTGTTCACCTTTGCATTTGTAAAAAAAATAAAAAAATATTTAAAAAATGATTATAGTCTTACATTTTTTATATAAAAACTATGTCTTTTGGTAAGGCGGCTTAGTATGTCTCGAGTGGTTGATCGAAATGGAACATTCATTAGTGGATTTTGATCCACGGTTACAAGGTCCGTTTTCTATGATAATAGCTGGTCCGTCCAATTCGGGAAAAACACACTTAGTAAGTACACTAATTGACAATGCTGACGAGTTAATAATTCCACGTGTAAACAAAGTACTTTACTATTATGGACAATGGCAATCAACCTTTGAAAATATGAATACAAAAATTCAATTTAAACAAGGATTACCTTCAAAGGAAGAATTGGAATCAACTGAAAATGATGCTGGTAAACTACACACGCTTTGCATAGTGGACGATTTAATGAAGGAAACTGATAAAGAAATACTATGTGATATATTTACCAAAGGATCACATCATTGGTTTGTTTCAATAATCTACATAACGCAAAATATTTTTGAAAATACTCCAGCTTACCGAACTATGTCAACAAATGCAAGTTATTTAGTCATGTTTAAAAATCCAAGAAACATGGCTCAAATAATGCCAATTTCACGTCAGGTTTTTCCGAAGAAACCAAATTTTTTAACAGAAGTATATAATGGAGAAACAACAGAACCTCATTCATATATTGTAGCAGACTTCAAGCAAGAAACGCCGCATCAGTTTAGAGTCAGATCATCTATAACCTCACCAACAAATCAACTTGTTTTCGTGTCAACATAAGATTGAAAAAAAGAATCATGGTGAAATATGCTTTTCAACGATATAACAAAACATTATCACATATGAGCAAAGTACCGGAGGAAACGTGTCGACATCTTATTATATCTAGTAATGATGGTGTTATGGAAGCCATAAGTGAATTGTGTCGGAACCTATTGAACAATAATATTCCAGTTAACGATGAATTAAAGAAGAAATTGGAGCCACACGTCAAAATGATACGCAAAATTGCAAAGAAGAAACTTAAAACCAAAAGCAAAAAAAAACTAATTGTAAACCAAAAAGGAGGACTTTCATTTTTACCAGGTTTATTGGCAGCTCTTATACCAACCGTCCTAAGGTTATTCAACATCAAGATTTGATACAAAAACACTTTATTCGTATGCTAAAAATCAGTTGTCAATTAACCACCATGGGTTATAAACGTTTAGCATTGATTGATCCGCGCTTGGTTCAGCGCCCCGGATTAAAAAATACATCAACTAAGGACAAGGTAAATAACCAACATCAAACTACTAACTGGACTAAATACAAGGAGAAAGCCATAAACAGTTTAAATCCTCATGCTGCGTTATTACAAGTTCTTCAAGATTCATATAAACGTTTAAACGAAGCGTTATATGATGAAAATATAACCCCAGAGGCAAGACTTCAACAACATAAAATGGAATTGAACAAAATTCAATTATTAATTGATAAAAATAAATATTACTTGAATCGTGATCTTCTACAAAATCAAGAAACCAATATTGAACCAAAATTGACATCGGAGAAAGCAACACCTCAGTCATTTTTTATGATGAAACTTATGGATAATATACCAAAAATAAGTCGTTCAAAAACAAGACGTCTCGTCGCAGCTTTGGAACAAAGCAAAAGTATTAAATGGAATACAAATGGAAACATTATCAGTATAAAAGGAAGTCCTGCACCAATCGGAAGCAATATTATTACTTTGCTTAATGATATGAGTGCTTTTAGGAAAACAAGATTAACAAGACCCGCCGGCGCTATACAACTACAACAACTAATTGCACAAATTGATCCCGATTTTAGTTTGGTTAAAAATTTGCTTTATCATAGAACAATTGAACCTCACCAGACGTTATCCGCATTACCTACATCTAGAATAGAATCACCAATATCAGCATCAACGTCGACTGCAACATTGTCATCACCAGCCGGCAGCAGCAGCAGCAGCAGCAGCAGCAGCAGCGCTAAGAGAAGTAGATCTAAATTACCAAAATGGGTAAATTAAAGCAACGCACCAGTCTTCATGATAAAATTATAAACATTTATACAAATCCAATGGAACCTGGAAGTTTTACAAGTGGTAGTAAACTTTTTAAACAACACTTTCACAAACAAAAACAAACCAAAAATAGCATTGATGAAGCATTACAAACATTAGATGCCTATACAAAACATAAACCTGTTGTACGAAAATTTCAACGAAACAAAGTAATCGTAGGAGGTATAAATGAACAATGGCAAATTGACTTAATGGATATGCAAAAATTGGCAAAATATAACAAAGGCTTTAAATATATACTAACCATTATTGATGTATTTTCTAAATACGCTTGGGCGATTCCAATTAAAAGCAAAAGTAATAAAAATGTGACTATTGCTTTAAAACAAATTTTAGACAAAGGCTACAAACCAAAACGAATTCAATCCGATAAAGGAACAGAATTCTTAGGCCGTATGTTTCAAAATTTATTAAAAACTGAAAATATTACTTTTTTTACAAGTGAAAATGATGAAATTAAAGCAAGCATTGTGGAACGCTTAAATCGAACATTGAAAGAAAAATTATGGCGATATTTTACCTACGCTGGAACTTACAAGTATATAAATATTCTGCAAGCTATTGTACATTCATATAACAATACATTTCACAGCACTTTAAAAATGACTCCAACTCAAATAACAACAAAAAATCAAGAAAAAGTATTTTACAATATCTATAAAATACGTAATAAACAAATCAAACACGTGTGGCAAAAAACTAAAGAAAGAACAGTGCAACTTGGTGACAGAGTTAGAATAATTAAAACGCGCGGTGTTTTTGACAAAGGTTATGAACCAAATTGGACAACTGAAGTATTTACGGTTACAAAATACCGAGGCAAACGAGGTTGTATCATAATGGATGACAATGATGAAGAAATAAAAGGCGTGTTCTATCCAGAGGAAGTGCAAAAGGTGTTAAAGTCTCAGACAGATACATACCCTATAGAAAAGGTGTTGCGATACAGAGGAAAAGGTCTAAGGAAAGAAGCATACGTGCGTTGGAAAGGATACAGCGACAAATTTGATCAGTGGATTCCAGCAAAAAATATTACAAAAATTTCATCATGATTTTAACACTTCCTAGTAACAGTTCAGAAAAGTATTATCCAAATAATACATTGACCGAATTTCGAACACATCTTGTGCAACCGCTAAATTTTGAAGTTTCACATGAAGTCGCATTGTCGGAAATAACATTTCCAACACAATGGGAATGTCTTCCAAGATATCAACAAATTGTAATAGTTGCTTTAAGAAGTGTGTATTCATTGGCTGAGATAAAAGCGCAAACAAACAAGTCGCTTGATGATACGTTGCCTGAACCCGACACTGATGTAAATTGGCATAGACTTTTTGATACTGAACGTGACTATGCTTACAAAGATGATGAATATGATGGTGGACGTACAGTTGATGAGCTAGAAACACATTTAATTGACTACACTGATAGTAATTATTGGACTTTCGTAAAAAGAGAAAAGCTACTAAAACGTGCAAAAAAATTTGTTAAAGATAAACAATATAAGCATACCAATATGATAGATGATATTGCGACTGTAGCTAATCAAAAAATATTACAATGGGCTATAATCCCGCTGGATTACCCATTAATATTTAAAAATAATCGTGATGTTATTTGGTATTTGAATAGTATTATCAGCGAGGCTGTAAAAGAAAACATAACTTTTTTGAAAAGTCACTATATAAATAAAAAGGTAATATTTACTTTTAGAAGAGGTTGTGATATGATTAAAATCAATCCACCGAGACATTGTGCGATATATTTAACACCAGAACTAGCAAATCTCTTGGGATTCAACGATCAATACATGTTTTACTGGAAAACTCAATCATCATTACCAATGGATGTGTTTGGAGATATTTATTCAGTTTACGTTTATTGTGACTTAATCGAGTCGAGACCAGTTGCCGATCAAATGGCTCAACTTTTACGTGTGGTTGCAATTGATCGTACCGGCCGTAGTGGATTTGTGCAAACTGTTAGTTTTCAACACTTGGACTTTTTTGCTATGCGAGCAAATGCTATAGACACTGTTGCTGTGTATTTAAAGGATCGAGCTGGACGATACATACCATTTCAACGAGGAGAAGTCACAGTATCAGTACTATTACGGCCAAAAGAAGTTTAATTTTTTAAAAACAAGAAACAATGAATACCGGATATGCATCATACTACAAACATCAGATAGGTTCTGGTAACATATCTATCTACAAAGGAAGAATAAGTCAACGCGGTCATGGTCTTGGAGGCATGCTTAGCGGTCTTTTACGAGGTGCTACACCGATTTTCAAATCTATTGGAAAATCATTGTTAAGAGCTGGAATAGGTGTAGCAGACGATGTGTTATCTGGACAAAATATAAAACAATCATTATCAAACAGAGGTCGTGGTGTAGGTAAACAACTAATTCAAAGGGGTGTGAGAGCGTTATCATCAGCAGTATCAGTGCCACCTAGAAAAAAACGACGCAAAAATCCCAAAAAAAAACCGACGCAAACGCGTAAACGAGTAAGACAAACTGGTGGTGGTGTTGGAAAAGCTCCTACTCGCAAACGACGTCGTAAAGTTTCTAAAAGAACAAAAAGTGATTTATTTGGACACCTTTAGTAGATATAAATAAACTCGCATGACACTTTAAGACATCAGACGAAGACATATCTTGGAAGGAAACACACTTAAAAAAAAGACGCTAGCAGTGAATAATTTCTTAATCATGGCCAACTATCGCGAAGAATGTAGTGTACACGAATTGGATTTACACGAACGCATACCATTGCAAACCTCTGTTGTTTCCAGTGAATACGTCAAACTTAAACCAGTGACATCATTAACAGATAATGCTACAATCGAATTTCACATACATAAGTCTTCTAAATACACAGATTTGTCGGAAACCGTGTTGGAATTAGAAGTCGACATTGTGAAAGCAAATAATCATGCAACTCGTGTCACGCAGGCTGATGCCTGCGCCCCGGTAAATAATTTTGGTGCGTCCATGTTTAAAGACATTCAAGTATATATCAATGATCGAAAAATATCTGGAAACCAAGACAACCATCCATACAGAGCCTACATCGAAAATCTACTGAATCGTTCAAAAGCAGACAAAAAATTTTGGATGTACAATGAAATGTGGCATGCTGACACGAGTGGACACTTTGATGCAAGAGATGCTACCAACAATGGATTTATTGAGCGACAAAAGCGTGCTGTAGCTGGAGCAATTACCATGGTTATTCCATTACATATTGACATAGCGCATCAACACAAACTACTTCCATCGAGCACAGACATTCACTTTAGGCTAATGCGAAGTTCTACCGCTTTTTGCCTAATGGGAGAAGAAGACCATGAATTTATTCCGTTGATAAAAAATGCTTCATTAAGAGTTCGGCAAGTCGTGGTGTCTGCAGAAGTTGCACTCGTTCATGAAAAAGCTGTATCGGGTACACCATTTGTGTATCCAATGCAACGTACAGAAACTATCAGTCATGTTATTCCTACCGGAAATCATAACGAAACATATGTTTTATCAAATAGTGGTCA
>CM059203.1:18615-77017 GCA_030323885.1 Branchipolynoe longqiensis
GACAATTAAAGCTCCAGTTTAAACAAGGTTGTGGGTAGTTAGACAATTAAAGCTCCAGTTTAAACAAGGTTGTGGGTAGATAGACAATTAAAGCTCCAGTTTAAACAAGGTTGTGGGTAGATAGACAATTAAAGCTCCAGTTTAAACAAGGTTGTGGGTAGTTAGACAATTAAAGCTCCAGTTTAAACAAGGTTGTGGGTAGATAGACAATTAAAGTCCAGTTTAAACAAGGTTGTGGGTAGATAGACAATTAAACTCCAGTTTAAACAAGGTTGTGGTAGATAAATTAAAGCTAGTTTAAACAAGGTTGTGGGTAGATAGACAATTAAAGCTCCAGTTTAAACAAGGTTGTGGGTAGATAGACAATTAAAGCTCCAGTTTAAACAAGGTTGTGGGTAGATAGACAATTAAAGCTCCAGTTTAAACAAGGTTGTGGGTAGTTAGACAATTAAAGCTCCAGTTTAAACAAGGTTGTGGGTAGTTAGACAATTAAAGCTCCAGTTTAAACAAGGTTGTGGGTAGATAGACAATTAAAGCTCCAGTTTAAACAAGGTTGTGGGTAGTTAGACAATTAAAGCTCCAGTTTAAACAAGGTTGTGGGTAGTTAGACAATTAAAGCTCCAGTTTAAACAAGGTTGTGGGTAGATAGACAATTAAAGCTCCAGTTTAAACAAGGTTGTGGGTAGATAGACAATTAAAGCTCCAGTTTAAACAAGGTTGTGGGTAGATAGACAATTAAAGCTCCAGCTTGAACAAGGTTGTGGGTAGTTAGACAATTAAAGCTGCATTATCCAAAGACATTTTCAAAACCAAAACAATTATCTAGATTTGACTGCACAAATCGGATGTAGGCATAGGTGCACTTATTAAACATTTGTTGCTGCATAGAAGGAAGCGCTAAGACACGTTAATAGAAGCTGTTATTGCTGAAGCCTAGGTTGCCAGTATTTTGAATAAAATGGTTGATTGGTTGTTAGTTTTACGTCCTGGCAACATCTAAGGTTATATAAAGACGGGGGAATTTAAAATAAAAGTTACTAAAGTAGATTATAATGATCAAATCTAATGTATTTATTTAAGAAAATTGCAGAAGCTCAAAAACACCGGATTATGCAACTTTAAGTAAATGATTAAAGGCGCGGGTATCATGCAAAGTTGCAGACTGCGCAGGTGCAGACAATAGGCCATATAAATAAAGAGCGCATTCCACTCGCAGCGCGCTGCGTGTCGACAAACGCATAGTCCAGTGAAAGCATCAAATTTTCAAAACCAAAGCACTTATCTACATTTTATTCTAGATATCCAACTTAGATACACGGATGCACTTAAACCAAATACAAAAAGAATTGGCGATGGTCCCTGCCTGTGCCTGGAGAATCGCCCGCCCCTCAATTTTCTTAATTCTTTTTTAAACTGTTAAAGATGCATCGGGCTAGCAGCAATTCAACCTTCGTATCAATTTTTAAGTCATTGGATTGACTCAGACAGGGTTCGAACACAGGAATTTGAATCCAACGACCTACTAGAATGGGAGGCGGGCGCTCAACTCATTCAGCCATCGCTTCTGGTTACACATTACGTCTACGTAAAAAATTAAAAATTAAAATAGAAACCACCCGCCCAACCTAGCCGAGTCAAGCCAATGACTTTAAAATTTATACTTGTCGCTACCTAGCCTGGATTTCGGCATTACGAGAATAGGACAAGGAGCAGTGGAATGAGGAAGACCAATTGTTCGCGATTAAAGTTTCCCCTGCTTAATCAACTGATGTACAAAAAAAACATAGTTCAACTAATGACCGATAGTTGGCAGCACACTACATGATTTGCTGGTTGTTGGAGTTTTACGTCTTGGCAACATTTAAGGTCATATCAGGACGGGTAGACTGCATAATGCTGGCTCCTGTAGACTACAACCCCCGTCCTGATATGACCTTAGATGTTGTCAGGACGTAAAACTCCAACAACCAACTACACTACAACCTCGAGCAAGGTGTTAGTCCACCATGGCTATTCTCTCAGTATCACGCATCAAGGGCACCTCTGACAAAAATAAATTAAAATTATAAAATTAAAAAATGGGAATCTGAATCCTGACAAAATTTGCCCAACTCTGCAACAGCGCTACAAATTCATAAATAACGGGGGGGAAAGAGGCGAAAGGAGGGGGAAAATGGGGGGGATTTTAAACAAAAGGGGGGGAAAAAAAGTAGGAATGTTACTATTTGTGATTGGGGTGAGTGAGTAAAGGTGGTAGTGCTCACCGACTTGACCTGTTGAACATTTTGGGTGGCGTAGTTTTGAAGACGGGTGACTTGGTGAGGGGACGCGGGAAGCCGGAGCAGGCGTAAACCATCCGCTCCTGAATCAACTCGCGAAGCCGCTTCACCCACAACTGTTTCGTGTCCAGCGAGGACGCCTGCGAAGAAGCATGTGAGCGACATAAAGTAGAGCTTGTTTTATTTAACGACGCCTCTAGAGCAAATTGATTTTTATCATTGGCTATTGGACATCAAACATATGGTCATTCTGACATTTTTCTTTGAGGAAACCTGCTGCTACCACATAAGCTACTCTTTCCAATAAGCATCAAGGGGTCTTTTATATGCACTTTCCCACAGACAGGACAGCACATACCACAGCCTTTGGTGAACCAGTTCTGGACCACTGAGCAGGATCGATCAGATGATCGACACCTTCACAGGTGGACACTCTACCGCCTGAGCTACGTCCCGGCCCCTGCGCACGACCAAGTCAACTGGCAATATACGAAGCGCGTGGGATGCCATTTCACGAAGCAAAACGACAAGTGCAAGACCCTTGTGTCCTTCCAGATTCTTGGAGCAGCGAAAGCCAACTGGTCCCACCAGGTGCATAGCCAGGTTCTAAACTTTGGAAAGCGCAAGCGCATAAAAAAGGGGCCATGACGCATACCAAGTTATTTCAAATTCATTATACATTTTAATTTTGTATTTAACATCAAAACACAAAGATTTTACACTTTTAAAGGAAGTACACGATTGTTATTTTGTATTTATAATTTTTGTGAAACAAGGAAGACGCAACTTTTATCGCACACGAGAAATAAAGAGTTAAAGAAATTGTTGAAAAGGGACCACATTTGAAGAATGCGCAATGCGATAATGTGAAATTAGAATCTGTCAGGAAGCCTAGAGCTTTAGAAGACAAACTAACTATTCATGGCGGTTTAACTAACTAACTAATGGCGGTTTAACTAACTAATCTTCAGTTTATTACTACCACACGGTGGCGGTCTCGACTACGCTGACCCTTGCTGCGTTAGAAGGACCAGCAGGTGGCAGCACGCTAGTGGGGCGAGCGGTCCCAATGGTGAATCGTTCCACGCCCTCCTAACGCCCACCCCACCCCCATTGCAGGTTACCCGTTACCTGGGTTTGCGATGCCAAGACAGTTCTATTCTGACCTACATGGAATAAACCAAGAAGGAACCCGAAGACTGAAGCATTAACGGGGTGTCGGTCCCTCACTTATTTACCCCAAAGACAGAAGCTGGTCCAGCACAACAAATCACAACTGACTGTCTTTTCAAAAGTGGATCAATTGTCTAACTACCCACAAGCGCTAGATATTACTATCTATATTCACTAAATATTTACTATTCGCTAAATATTACTAAAATAACCACAGTCAAGAACATCAACAATATTTAGCGCAGAACTGCTCAAACAAAATCCATGCGATACATTGTCCAATGTTATAGGGAGAACCAATCCCTCGCCACTGGTTGCAGCTGAACTATACATGTATTGTGACGTCAGACAGAAGCGACAGGTTGAAGCACAAACTTGATAAAGTATCCATAAAATGGCTTCAATTCACTATTATTGAAATGAGGCTTGGGATATGTTCCTTGCTGGAGGGTGGAGTGGATTATGATACCGTTATATTGCAGTGGATTGCTTGTGCAAAACGCGCTGATATAATTAGTGGCGCGTCGGCTCAAGCTTGAGGCAGCGTTATTTCATAAGGGAACTCTACCACGTTGTCTGAGTGTTCCCCCGGCTTACATGACTCTCACACCTGAGAGGGGACATTGAGGTAGCGTTATTTCATACAGGAACTCTACCACGTTGTCTGAGTGTTCCCGGCTTACATGACTCTCACACCTGAGAGGGGACATTGAGGCAGCGTTATTTCATACATGAGCTCTACCACGTTGTCTGAGTGTTCCCCGGCTTACATGACTCTCACACCTGAGAGGGGACATTGAGGCAGCGTTATTTCATACAGGAACTCTACCACGTTGTCTGAGTGTTCCCCGGCTTACGTGACTCTCCACCTGGAGGGACATTGAGGCAGCGTTATTTCTACATGAGCTCTACCACGTTGTCTGAAGTGTTCCCCGGCTTACGTGACTCTCACACTGAGAGGGGACATTGAGGCAGCGTTATTTCATACATGACTCTACCACGTTGTTGAGTGTTCCCCGGCTTACGTGACTCTCACACCTGAGAGGGGACATTGAGGCAGCGTTATTTCATACAGGAACTCTACCACGTTGTCTGAGTGTCCCCGGCTTACGTGACTCTCACACCTGAGAGGGGACATTGAGGCAGCGTTATTTCATACAGGAACTCTACCACGTTGTCTGAGTGTCCCCGGCTTACGTGACTCTCACACCTGAGAGGGGACATTGAGGCAGCGTTATTTCATACAGGAACTCTACCACGTTGTCTGAGTGTCCCCGGCTTACGTGACTCTCACACCTGAGAGGGGACATTGAGGCAGTGTTATTTCATACATGAGCTCTACCACGTTGTCTGAGTGTCCCCGGCTTACATGACTCTCACACCTGAGAGGGGACATTGAGGCAGAACGGGCCCGATAGTCACAGCGTAACCATGGTGGCCCTTACAGTTGATAAGGCCGTAAATAATTTAAAAGAATCGGTAGTTTCAAGATATATACAAACTAGTTTGTTTTTGTTGTTTTACGTCCTAGCAACATCTAAGGTCATATCAGGAGGGGTACCGACTTGTGACAGTGTGCACTCATGGCGACTTTATAGTGCTGTCCCACTGGGAAACCAGGCCGCTGGCACCATGACCTGGTATCCCACTCAGTCACATTATCCTGACACCGAGCCAACCAGTCCTTGTCCTATCCTAATAATGCCAAGCGCCAGGCTAGGAAGCAACAAGTATCAATTTTAAAGTCATTGGTTTGACTCGACCAGGGTTCGAACCCACGACCTACCAACATGGGAGACGGATGCTCTAACTCATTCGGCCATCCCGTCTGGTACATATACAAACTATGATTACTTAGGTCTTTGCTGGACGAAGGTCATTAGACCTGTATATATCCAGATCATTGTCTGATTGTCATATTCAATCATGATAATTACAGTCACTGCTTCAGTCCTCCCTGATCCAGGACAGGGATGAAAGTGGTCTCCGGAAAAAAACGCGAAAATCAGGCCGAGACCCTGGCGCCACCTAGTGGGTTCTGACAGAACCAACGGCAAATTTCTGCAAAAATGCGGATATTCCCCCATAGGATTATCACTGTCAGGGAATCGTGGGGAAAATGCCAGAAGTAAAGTTTCAACTTTCCTTTGTATTATCGCCATGCCTAACTTTCTTGTTTGGGTTTTATGTTCTAGCAACATCTAAGGTCATATGAGAATAGGATTCGGACTAATGAATTGCTGTCATAAATATATCCTGATTCCATTGCAGTTTGTCAGTGAATATAACAAATAAAACACAGAAATCCGCGAAATCGCAGAGATCTTTCATCGCTGCTAGGAAGCAGCAGAGAATGACTCAGTCTCAGCAGACAGTCGGACATAGATGAGAATGGCCTGACAAAAACAAAGATCAGGAAAATATTTAATGAAATTTTAGGACTTCTAAAGTGACGGGAGAAACCCACCAAGCAACGACGCAGCCGTCCGGGGAGAAGAAGGTGCGCAGTATTTTGACCATATCTGGGTAAAAAATTGGGCAGATCAAAAAGCCGGAATTGCGGATTTATCCGGAAGATTCTCATCTATGCTCGTTAGAAACAAAGGATGAACTTACACGTAAGATAATCTTGTAGTCTGAGATGGGGGCCACTGTACCCGTCCACAGAGCAAACTTGCACTCATCCCCTTCGATGTGCTCCGTGACACCGATATCGTTCATCTGCAAAACAAAGTCACACACAGATGAAAGCAGTCACTCCCGCAGATAAAAGATTCACCCCGTAATTACAGTAGGGGTGAAGAACAACCCATTAGAAAAAGTGGCGAGGGGCGCGGTAAATGAAATGAGCAGATAAATTCTTAATTTAAGAAGCGAAATATATTCTTCACATATATCTTAAAATTTACCCACTAATTTTGATTTGACAAATATAATAAAACATGTAGTTTTAATAGACTTTAAAAGTAAAATCGACTGCATTCTATGGTCGCCATCTTTTCTTTTTGCATCCGCTCCCATTTCACCAACTCTGTGCCGATATAAGTAGCCATTAGATACTGGAACCAGGAAGTCCACTTCCTGTTCCATACTAAAGCTCTTTTCGCCCGTATTTAGACTCCGCTGTCATTCACCCCTACTGCAAGTATGGTGTGAATCTTTTATCTATTACTCCAGCAGAGCTGTCTGCAGGACAGACTGGGTTATGGACAACATCCACAAGATTTGTCCAATCTAAACAGATAAATATATTTATCTATCATAGCCAGCCACTTTTGAAGTGCAGAATTAATTAAATCATGTCGATTAATAGACTTTAAAACTTAAATGGAGAGCATCCAGTGGCTGCCATCTTGTTTTTCTATTTTTTGTTATTCCGAGTTCCTCCACTCTACGCCATTATAGATAAACACTACAATGCATTAAATCTAGTAATAATATATGTGTCGTATATATGGTATATTACGACCATAGATTTAATACAACTACTACAATGCATTAAATCTAGTAATAATATAATATGTGTAGTATATATAGTATATTACGACCATAGATTTAATACAACTACTACAATGCATTAAATCTAGTAATAATATAATATGTGTAGTATATATAGTATATTACGACCATAGATTTAATACAACTACTACAAAGCATTAAATCTAGCAATAATATAATATGTGTATTATATATAGTATATTACGACCATAGATTAAATAAACTACTACAAAGCATTAAATCTAGCAATAATATAATATGTGTATTATAAGTTATATTACGACCATAGATTTAAACAACTACTACAAAGCATTAAATCTAGCAATAATATAATATGTGTAGTATATATAGTACATTACGACCATAGATTTAATACAACTACTACAAAGCATTAAATCTAGCAATAATATAATATGTGTATTATATATAGTATATTACGACCATAGATTTAATACAACTACTACAAAGCATTAAGTCTAGCAATAATATAATATGTGTATTATATATAGTATATTACGACCATAGATTTAATACAACTACTACAAAGCATTAAATCCAGCAATAATATAATATGTGTATTATATATAGTACATTACGACCATAGATTTAATACAACTACTACAAAGCATTAAATCTAGCAATAATATAATATGTGTAGTATATATAGTATATTACGACCATAGATTTAATACAACTACTACAATGCATTAAATCTAGTAATAATAATATATTGCACATTCAGAGCTATAAAAAATACACCAACAAACGAAGGTTGTTTTTTTTTTTAAATAAAAAGAAGGAAAGTCAGTTGCGCACTTACCATGAGTTTAAACTTGTATGCGTATCTGGACTTGCCGTTGCTATCCTTTACTTCCTTAGCAACTACGAAACACATTTCGAAGAGAAATATGTGTCGCTCGCGTCCTTTCTTGATGATCTGCTTCGGGTCCCACACAGTGAAATGGTCTTGAAGTAAAACCTCTCCAAGTAGGTCAAGATTCTCCTGCAAATTGCCCAGTTTGAGTCCCTGATGTAGTTGTAGGGAGGCAGAGGTGAAAGAGAAACACACATGCACACACCGCCACGAACAGCAACACGCAACACACAGTGAACAGCCGCAGGGTGGCGGGTTGACGTCCTAGCAACATCGAAACACTCAGTAAACAGTCAGTAGTCACTAAACAGCCAGTGAACAGTCAGTAAACAGTCAGTAGTCAGTAAACAGCCAGTGAACAGTCAGTAAAACAGCCAGTGAACAGTCAGTAAACAGTCAGTAAACAGTCAGTGAACAGTCAGTGAACAGTCAGTAAACAGTCAGTAGACAGTCAGAACAGTCAGTAGACAGTAAGTAAACAGTCAGTAGACAATCAGTAAAGAGTCAGTAAAACAGCCAGTAAACAGTCAGTAAAACAGTCAGTAAACAGAGAGCAGACAGTCAGTAAACAGTCAGTAAACAGTCAGTAAACAGTCAGTAAACAGTCAGTAAACAGTCAGTAAAACGGTAAATGAACAGTCAGTAAACAGTCAGTAGTCAGTAAACAGCAAGTGAGCAGTCAGTAGTCAGTAAACAGTCAGTCAGTAAAACAGCCAGTGAACAGTCAGTAAACAGTCAGTAGACAGTCAGTAAACAGTCAGTAAAACAGTCAGTAAACAGTGAGCAGACAGTCTGTAAGCAGCCAGTAAACAGTCCATAAGCAGTCAGTAAACAGTCCATAAGCAGTCAGTAAACAGTCAGTAAAAGTCAGTAAACGGTCAGTAAAACAGTCAGTAAAACAGTCAGTAAAACAGTCAGTAAACAGTCAGAAAACAGTCTGTAAACAGTCAGTAGACATTCTGTAAACAGTCAGTAAACAGTCTGTAAACGCATGTTCTACCAGACAACAGCTAGACGTCTACAAAACTACTTTCAACTAAGTCACCTTATAGTTGCACGGTCCGACAAAAGCAAAACACTTCTCTAGATCCGCGCCTACATATCTAACGTAGATACTGGTGCACACATTAAGCATCTGTCGCCACATTGGAGGGCACACTGAGTCAATTTAATAGAACCTAGTGCTCCTGAAGCCTATTCGGTAAGAGCTTTGGCATGTTTACACTTCAAATATCTCCCGAGTTAGTCAGTTAAAAGAAAAGTTACTTCAAAGTAACACATGATAGAATACAATGATCAATCTAATCTATTTATCTCAGAAAATGACAGAAACTCAAAACCATCGGACTGTGCCACTTTAAAGTGGGACATTGGGGGGGGGGGAGCACACAAACATGGTTACAAATCGGCACTGGGACCCAGGTACCAGTGTGGTGACGACACTGCATTCAGGACGGGCATTACACCACATTATTGCATTATGCAGTCGTTAGTTTGACGCGCAGTTTACTATACACGGATTAAAGTCATATCCAATCAAATTTCTTGAGGGGAAAAAAGCGTAAAATTGCCTTCTGGAAAATTGTCCACAATTCTCCAGCAAAGCTGAGCCAATGAGTGGCCATAAGGTCTTTGGGGAAAATCGCGGAAATCAGCATCTCGTCCCTTATTGTTGTTCATGCTGCTATTATTATTACTATTACTATTATATCATCATTATCATCATCATAATTGTGTTTAGTGTGGTCATTCACAACACAAAGTTCAAATCTTCCACCAGACTGTCTTACTGATGGAAGATTTAAACTATTTTCTTTGAATGAACTACTCTAAAACTATGATGACAATGAAATAATAATAATGATAATGATAATAATAATAATAATAATGATAATAATGATGATAATAATAATAATAATGATAATAATGACAATAATAATGATAATAATAATGACAATAATAATGATAATAATAATAAATTTCCTGGAGGACAATTTTACACTTTTTTAACTTTAAAAAATTTGATCGGAGGTGACTTTCATCCTTGATTAGTAAGTGCGCGTTAAACTAACGACTGCTTTGACTACACCACATTGAACGGAGTCTAATCCCAAGATCATGTCAACACAACATCGCCACTTACATCTATTTAAACACAGTTCTGTGACTTGGTTTCAACTCCAAACTTTCACCAATTTTAACGGATTCGATTCATAGCAAAAGTTGTCTCTGAATTCACATATGAACTATTTCATTATTCTAGATTATCTGATTATAATTCACGTCAAATGTTTGATTGTATTAAGGGGCCGTCCAGAGTTGTCAACATTTTCACAGTCGTACAAAGAGTACTACTTTCCAGACCCCCCCCCCCCGCCCCCAAAGTAGTACAGATCAACATTTTACATACGATTTAATTCACATTATTAGTGTAAATTAAATATCAACATCTTATTCAGCGATAAACGTCATACATTACTGATACCCCCTTCCCACACGCCAATTGTACGCTTTGCGTGATTGAAAATGTTGGTAACTTTGGACGGCCCGCTAAGAAAAAAAGAGAAGAAAAAAAAGGGTTAGGTAGTAATTTGTAGAGCGTTCTTTGAGTTTCCTTTGTGTGTGCATGCATTGTGTGTTTTGTGCCGTCCACCTGCTTTTATGGTGCTGAATGAGCGCACACTTCACCAGCTCGTCTAGGCATTACTAGGACAGGGCAAGTAACTGCAATGGGGAATATACATTTCAGGGTTTCAAATTGACCCTGCTTAATCAACGATTATATGTTTGTTTGTTGTTGTTTTACGTCCTACCAACATCTAAGGTCATATCAGGACGGGTCAACGATTTTAACAACCTCCCTCTCCTAACCTCCCGCCCCCCCCCCCTAAACAAATATTAAAAAATATATCGGAAAGAGTAGCCTATGTGGCGGTTACCTTCAAAGAAATATGTCAGAATGACCATATGTTTGACGTCCAATAGCCGATGATACGAAAATCAATACGCTCTAGAGGCATCGTTAAATAAAACAAGCTTTACTTTGCGACCATGATAAAATGACCATACTAACGTGCCTCCATGCCGAACACCAGGCGGTGATTGGAATAAATGCGTGATTCCCAATTAGTGTGTGATGCTCTCTGTGCCCAAGTCAGCTGTGGGATCTGTACGCGTGTGTTACAACATCACATGGTGGGTGTGGTCTCGTGGTGACTGGCTTCGTTTGTGGGTTGGGTGGTTGGTTGTTGTTTTACGTCCTAGCAACATCTAAGGTCATATCAGGATGGGTACCTATTGCCTTGTGACAGTGCGTACTCAGTCACTTTATAGTACTGCCCCACTGGGAAATCAGGCCTACTGCCGGTACCATGACCCGATATCCCACTCAGTCACATTATCCTGACACTGAGCTAACCAGTCCTTGCCCTATCCTAATAATGCTGAGCGCCAGGCTAGGAAGTGACAAGTATCAATTTTATAAGTCATTGGTTTGACTCGACCGGGAACCAAACTCCTGATCTTTACCCCGCGAGGCCCGCGCTCTACCGACTAGGCTACCGCGTCCGGGTCGTGTGTGTGGGTGAGAAGTGTGACAGTATACATTTTAGTGCGAGGTCTGTAGCAGATCCTGGTGCTATCACTGTGCACAAGGACCTGTGCAGAATGTAGGTCAAACTGCGCAGAATGTAGGTCAGCTGTGTAGAATGTAGGTCAGTTGCGCAGAATGTAGGTCAGGTGTGGTGTCCTTGTTTCCACTCACTACATAATACTTTTTTAGGTCAAACTCCTATTCTGATGGTCATGGTTCAATTCCCCGTGCCATCACCTCTCCCAATTTGAATTTCTAACGCTGTGTATAACTTACAGAGTCATCAAAGGCCAGTTGCTCTCATACCAGGTCTATGTGGTGTAGGAGGTTAAAAATCCCTTGGTTATGTAAAATTCTAGGCTCAGACTTTCAATCAATAAACTGTCTATTGGTGAAAACGAGTCTATTCACACTTATCTATGATAGGCAGTATAAATCCTCAAGAAGAAGAACATTATTTTTTAGGACGGGGTTTGTATTACTTCCTTGCTGTATCTATCCCCATGTACACTTTATTTCTGTATCTATTTCTATTACTCTCTTGCTGTATCTATCCCCATGTATTCTTTATTTCTGTACCTATTTCCATTACTCTCTTGCTGTATCTATCCCCATGTACACTTTATTTCTGTATCTATTTCTATTACTTCCTTGCCGTATCTATCCCCATGTATACTTTCTTGTATCCATCTCTGTGTATGCTATTATTGGTTCGCGCTGCTGGTCAGCGCCTATGTTCTTTCAGGCTGGTGCCTGATAGTGCTACAGTGTGTGCATGTTGCTGTGCTAGGTTAGCTTTGTGCGTGTCATACTTTACCTCGAACCCGCTGAGCATGGACAGGTGCATGGCGTCGTTTGCCTTCTTCGGTACGTTCAACATAACCTCCAGGCCGTCCTACAAGACAAACACGCAAACCCGTTTACATCCTGTATGTTCAACATAATGCTGTACTATAAGACAAACACACAAACCCGTTAACAACATGTACGTTCAACATAACCACCAGGCCGTCCTTCAAGACAAACATGCGAACCTGTTAACAACATGTACGTTCAACATAACCACCACGCTGTCCTGCAAGACAAACACGCAAACCCGTTTACAACGAGTACGTTCAACAAAACGCTGTCCTACAAGGCAAACATGTAACCCCGTTTACAACCGGTACGTTCAACATAACAACCACGCCGTCCTACAGGACAAACACACAAACCCGTTAACAACTTGTACGTTCAACATGACCACCAGGCTGTCCTACAAGACAAACACGCAAACCCGTTTACAACCTGTACGTTCAACAAAACGCTGTCCTACAAGGCAAACATGTAACCCCGTTTACAACCGGTATGTTCAACATAACAACCAGGCCGTCCTACAGGACAAACACACGAACCCATTAACAACCTGTACGTTCAACATAACCACCAGGCCATCTTACGAGACAAACATGTAAACCCGTTTATACCCGTCTTACCAACCAAAATACAATTACAACACTTTTTCAAAACATCATGTAATTTGTTTTTCAAGCCATCATGTAATTTGCAAAAGTCTTCAGTTGCACTTAAAGTGTTTTGGTTGCGAATTTGTATCTCTATTTATACCCAAATCATGCTCATAGATCAACTTCACATTTCCTACTCACATGTAAACATTTAGGGCTTGCGAGACTGACCCGCAATTCGGCTAACTTGTAGGACAACAGCTCCACATTCACCCAGACTTAGTGAATATCTGCAGATCCCGTCCTAACACCTGGGTGTGTGCCTTGATTATATAAGGCACGACACTGCATGACTCAGACTCAAGTCGAAGACTACGTGTCTGCCACCTTGGTTCTTCCATCTTTGCGATTGAACCTGATAGATCAGGCTTGGTGCGATCACCGCCTTTGTTCATTTTTTTTGTAACTTTGTAAACCCTCTAGCGCTTGCGGGCACCCAACTTTGATTATTGTGTTTCAAACATAATGAACTGATGTGAAATGTATGTGTAAGTCTTCACTCGAACCTCTACTATCCGCGTTGATATGACGACACGAGAGTGAGTACCGGCTCAAGTCGGCTGGTATAGTCCACGAAGATGACAAACAAACTCAGAATGTAATATACGAATGATGTCACGGGTGGGATTCCCTCATCACATGACCTAATATCGTTCCCCACAACCAGGGAACACCGGGAACCCCTTATTTAGGTTGCACTCACACTCGCCATTGTGGCACTCTCCCATCACATATGCAGTTACACAAACCGAAAAGGTGTGCTTGGAGAGCATTTGTCGCAGTACAGTTCCAGTCTCAAAGGCCTATACCGGGTGCATTTAAATATCGATAAGCATTCTGCGGCCTACCTTGATTTCCCCTTTTCCCTCCTCACAACAGGAGAGCAGGTCTTTGAGCAGGAGCTGGTACTTGGTAATCCGCTGTACCGGCTTGATTAAATAAGAAGCTATTGCGCCACTCAGCTCATGTTTTCTTTGATGCTCCTGTAAGAAAAACAACACAAAACATACAAAATGGTCATATCTGCATCATGTACTAACATTCTAACCTCCTCCTTTCAAATTCTCGTGCTAATCTCCCTTTGTAAAAAGAAAAGAAGAAAAAAAGAAATCCTCTTGAAAGAAGCACATCTTAATTCATGTGTGTTCTTCCCATCTGTCGGAGATTATATCTTTTACAGAAATTCCTCTTTTATCGCCCTTCTTAAAAAGAAAGAAAGAAAAAAGACCCACTTGTAAGTAACATGTCTTAATCTGTATTCTCATCTGTGTGTCGACCACTTATTTTTGACCAAAACAAAATCAGGAATTTTTCCCTAGACCTTGTGTAAAAGTCCACCGTAGAATTTTACAGATAACAAGTCAACATTTGTGGTTCAAGATATTATCCTGTATATGGAAATAACACTGTTACAAAAGCGTATTGAATTTACGTGCTGGTATGTACAGAGAAATGATCGAACTGAGCTGTATATATTATATATACGCTACACAAACTAGTCCTTGTAACTGGAATACGAGGCACCACATGTAACCTAGCACACATCAAACCTAGCAACACATACATCAAACCTAGCAACATATACATCAAACAAACCTAGCAACACATACATCAAACCTAGCAACACATACATCAAACCTAGCAACACATACATCAAACCTAGCAACACATACATCAAACAAACCTAGCAACACATACATCAAACAAACCTAGCAACACTTACATCAATCCTAGCAACATATACATCAAACCTAGCAACACTTACATCCAACCTAGCAACACTTACATCAAACCTAGCAACACATACATCAAACAAACCTAGCAACACTTACATCAACCCTAGCAACACTTACATCAACCCTAGCAACACTTACATCAAACAAACCTAGCAACACTTACATCAACCCTAGCAACACATACATCAAACAAACTTAGCAACACTTACATCAACCCTAGCAACACCTACATCAACCCTAGCAACACTTACATCAACCCTAGCAACATATACATCAAACCTAGCAACACATACATCAAACCTAGCAACACATACATCAACCCTAGCAACACTTACATCAACCCTAGCAACACTTACATCAAACAAACCTAGCAACACATACATCAAACAAACCTAGCAACACTTACATCAAACCTACCAACACTTACATCAACCCTAGCAACACTTACATCGACCCTAACAACACATACATCAACCCTAGCAACACATACATCAAACCTAGCAACACATACATCAAACCTAGCAACACATACATCAACCCTAGCAACACATACATCAAACCTAGCAACACATACATCAAACCTAGCAACACTTACATCAACCCTAGCAACACTTACATCAACCCTAGCAACACATACATCAACCCTAGCAACACATACATCAACCCTAGCAACACATACATCAAACCTAGCAACACATACATCAACCCTAGCAACATTTACATCAAACCTAGCAAAACATACATCAAACCTAGCAACACATACATCAAACAAACCTAGCAACACTTACATCAAACCTAGCGACACTTACATCAAACAAACCTAGCAACACATACATCAAACATAGCAACACATACATCAAACAAACCTAGCAACACATACATCAACCCTAGCAACACATACATCAAACCTAGCAACACTTACATCAAACCTAGCAACACATACATCAAACATAGCAACACATACATCAAACAAACCTAGCAACACTTACATCAAACCTAGCAACACATACATCAAACCTAGCAACACTTACATCAAACCTAGCAACACTTACATCAAACCTAGCAACACATACATCAAACATAGCAAGACATACATCAAACCTAGCAACACATACATCAAACAAACCTAGCAACACTTACATCAACCCTAGCAACACATACATCAAACCTAGCAACATATACATCAAACAAACCTAGCAACACATACATCAAACCTAGCAACACATACATCAAACCTAGCAACATATACATCAAACAAACCTAGCAACACATACATCAAACCTAGCAACACATACATCAAACCTAGCAACACATACATCAAACCCAGCAACACTTACATCAAACAAACCTAGCAACACATACATCAAACATAGCAACAGATACATCAAACAAACCTAGCAACACATACATCAAACCTAGCAACACATACATCAAACCTAGAAACACATACATCAAACAAACCTAGCAACACATACATCAACCCTAGCAACACATACATCAAACCTAGCAACACTTACATCAAACCCAGCAACACTTACATCAAACAAACCTAGCAACACTTACATCAAACCTAGCAACACATACATCAAACATAGCAACACATACATCAAACCTAGCAACACATACATCAAACAAACCTAGCAACACTTACATCAAACCTAGCAACACATACATCAAACCTAGCAACACTTACATCAAACAAACCTAGCAACACATACATCAAACCCAGCAACACTTACATCAAACAAACCTAGCAACACATACATCAAACATAGCAACAGATACATCAAACAAACCTAGCAACACATACATCAAACCTAGCAACACATACATCAACCCTAGCAACACATACATCAAACCTAGCAACACTTACATCAAACCCAGCAACACTTACATCAAACAAACCTAGCAACACTTACATCAAACCTAGCAACACATACATCAAACATAGCAACACATACATCAAACCTAGCAACACATACATCAAACAAACCTAGCAACACTTACATCAAACCTAGCAACACATACATCAAACCTAGCAACACTTACATCAAACAAACCTAGCAACACATACATCAAACCTAGCAACACATACATCAAACAAACCTAGCAACACTTACATCAACCCTAGCAACACATACATCAAACAAACCTAGCAACACTTACATCAAATCTAGCAACACATACATCAAACAAACCTAGCAACACTTACATCAACCCTAGCAACACATACATCAAACAAACCTAGCAACACTTACATCAAACAAACCTAGCAACACTTACATCAAACCTAGCAACACATACATCAAACCTAGCAACACATACATCAAACAAACCTAGCAACACATACATCAACCCTAGCAACACATACATCAAACCGAGCAACACTTACATCAAACCTAGCAACACTTACATCAAACAAACCTAGCAACACTTACATCAAACCTAGCAATACTTACATCAAACCTAGCAACAAATACATCAAACAAACCTAGCAACACTTACATCAAACCTAGCAACACTTACATCAAACCTAGCAACACTTACATCAAACCTAGTCACACATACATCAAACAAACCCAGCAACACATACATCAAACCTAGTCACACATACATCAAACCTAGCAACACATACATCAAACAAACCTAGCAACACTTACATCAACCCTAGCAACACTTACATCAAACATAGCAACACATACATCAAACCCAGCAACACTTACATCAAACCCAGCAACACTTACATCAAACCTAGCAACACTTACATCAAACCTAGTCACACATACATCAAACAAACCCAGCAACACATACATCAAACCTAGCAACACATACATCAAACATAGCAACACATACATCAAACCTAGCAACACATACATCAAACAAACCTAGCAACACTTACATCAAACCTAGCAACACTTACATCAAACCTAGCAACACTTACATCAAACCTAGCAACACATACATCAAACATAGCAACACATACATCAAACCTAGCAACACATACATCAAACCCAGCAATACTTACATCAAACCTAGCAACACATACATCAAACATAGCAACACATACATCAAACCTAGCAACACATACATCAAACAAACCTAGCAACACATACATCAAACAAACCTAGCAACACTTACATCAAACCTAGCAACACTTACATCAACCCTAGCAATACATACATCAAACCTAGCAACACTTTCATGTAACCTAGCAACACTTACATCAAAGAAGGTGCCTCCGTGCGCCACCAGCAGCTGATTGGAGGCTGGCTTGTTTTTACAGTAAGTCACATAGATAGAGAACCGCTCCGCCTGAAAGAAACATGAAACACAATAATTAGTGGCGCTAATTAAATAACCAAGTTAAGTCTATGTTTTGTACCAAGGCAGAAATCTAAATCCTACTTTTGTGCAACCAAAATCTTAGTTTTCCTCCAGTATGTCAAATATGAAAAAACTAAGCTGTCAGACAATTAACAATATATATTCGGAATAAAGTAACTTATTTCATTCACATTCCAAAGAATTTATGACATTCAAGTTAAGGTTTGAACAAGAAATGGAAGCAACGTCCGATAGATTCGTCCAAAACTAATGCAAAATGATAAAAAAATCTGACTTTATCCAACAAATACGTAAATATCCAACTAATGTCGGATAATCCGACTCTGTACAAAGACTGCCAAGGGTCTGCACTGGGTCATGCATTCAACATCTGATTACATCATTTTACCAAGTATTGCTTGCTTGTTTGTTTGGGGTTTACGTCCTAGCAACATCTAAGGTCATATCAGGACAGGTACCGACTTGTGACAGTGCACACTCATGGTGACTTTACAGTGCTACCCCACTGGGAGACCAGGCCACTGGCACCATGACCTGATATCCCACTCAGTCACATTGTCCTGACACTGAGCCAACCAGTCCTTGTCCTATCCTAATAATGCCGAACACCCGGTTTAAAAGCTGCATAGTCTGATGGAGATTCAATTTTGATCTAGAATTGTTGTAAATATAGTTTATTCATTGAATAAAGTCTTTTGTCAGTGCCGTGGCACTTGTCTTCCAGCCATGTGACAATACAGTTATTTACAATATATGCATATGTAGTCTGATATTGTCATTGATTCCACATATCTAACTTAGATACTGAAGCACTTATTAAACATTTGTCGCCACATAGAAGGGAATACCGGGCAATGTAACAAAACCTCTTACTGAAGAAGCCTATGGTGCCTGAGGTTTGACGTGCTTGCCAAAGTTAATTTTGCATGTTTGCAATTCAAATATCTCAAAATTTAAAATAAAACTTACTTCAAACTAAAGTAAGGTAGATTATAGCGATCAACCTAATATATTTATCTCAGAAAATGACAGAAACTCAAAACCATCGGATTTTGAAACTTGAAATAAAACTCAACTCAACCCCCCCCCCCCCCCATGTGGTTCACTTTGCACGGCAGTGAACACGTTGGATGACCCCTTTGACCCCTTACAGACGCAGCTCGTGACCGGGTCGTGGATGCGTCTCACTGTGTGGTGCCGTGTTGAAGGTTTGTTTGTTTGTTTGTTTAACGACCCCCAGCACAAAAAGTAAAACATCGGCTATTGGGGGGTCATACAAATGTTAAACATATCTGAGTACAAAATTACATTTCAAACAGGTAAAATAGAGCATGGAAATGTATGCCAAAAGAGCATACAACTGTGGTGAAATCACAAGTGGTATATGATAAATCAAATCAACAGTAAAAGACTTTTTAAGTTTAAAATGGGAAATGGTTTTCTTGTAAAAACCAGTTTCCCTAAAAAATGTAATAATGAGTTGTGGATGGAATCGGAACGACTCCATCACACCGCATTTCAAATTTTGTTTGTCTAATGACCCCCCCCCCCCCCCCCCCCCCCCCCCCCCCCCCCCACCAAAACCCCCCCCCCCCCCCCCCCCCAAACACAAAAAGGAAACATGGGCTACGGTGTTGAAACAATTATACATGCAGTAAACACACACAGAATGCTAATGAAATAATCTGAAGGTCAGTGGTTCGATTCCCCATGCCATCACCTCTGCCAATTTGGATTTACACCGATGTGTATAACTTACAGCGTCATCAAATGTCAGTTGATCTCATACCATACCATGTCTATGTGGTGTGGGATGTTAAAAATCCCTTGGGTCGGTAAAAGTATAGGCTCGGGAGGTCTATCGACCGTGGTGTGGGAGGTAAAAAATCCCTTGGGTTGGTAAAAGTGTATGCTCGGGCTTTCTATCGACCGACTGTCTAATGGTGAAAACAAGACTAGTCGGACTTATCCATGATAGGCAGTATACGTCCTTAAGGGACAGCGAACTATTTGGACTTATCCATGATTGGCAGTATAAATCCTCAAGGGAGAGAGAACGTAAAGACGGCCCGAACTCACCCACGTCACGAAGCAGTGCCCGACGTCCTCAGGCAGCATCTCATACTTCTCCAACTCTCTGAGGAAGACGCTGTAAGGAAGAGACAAGTGCCGTCACTACCACTCCCCGTACACGGCTCGTCAGGGTGTGTGTGGTAGTGTGTGTGTGTGGTAGTGTGTGTGTGTGTGTGGTAGTGTGTGTGTGTGTGTGTGGTAGTGTGTGTGGGGTAGTGGGTGTGGCTGTGTGAGTGTGCCTGCTGCGTGTGTCTTTGTGTATGTGTGTGCCTGCTGCGTGTGTCTGTGTTTGCCTGCTGCGTGTGTCTGTGTGTCTGTGTGTGCCCGCTGCGTGTGTCTTTGTGTATGTGTGCCTGCTGCGTGTGTCTGTGTGTGCCTGCTGCATGTATGTGTGTCTGTGTGTGTGTGTCTGTGTGTGCCTGCTGCGTGTGTTTGCGTGTATGTGTGTCTGTGTGTGCCTGCTGCATGTGTATCTGTCTGTGTGTCCCTGCTGCGTGTGTTTGCGTGTCTGTGTGTCTGCGTGTGCAGGTCGCCACAGTTCTGCTCACGTCAGACGCCCAGTAGGATGTGAGTGACCTACTCTACTCACGTGACCTACTCACGTGACCACCTACAAAGCCACCCCGGTAATCCGCACACATTTGATTACACTCACACTATTTTGATACAGGGGTGCCTTCCTGCTTGGCCGAATGGCACTAGTGCTGTATGAAGTCATTAGAATATAATTCCACAGTGAACAACAAAATAGCGTTGTACATGCGCAATGAAAAACAAGACAGGTACCTGTTACCATAGCAACATTTTCCTAACGAGTCAAGTGAATACAGTACAAGTGAAAGCTCACCATAATGCTCACACAACCACCATCACCACCTACATGAACGTACTCAGTAGACTAGCTATCACCAACACGCTGACTCTCAAACAGCTCACACAACCATCGTCACCACCTACATGAACGCAGTCATGAGACTAGCTATCACCAACACGCTGAGTCTCAAACAACTCACACAACCACCCTCACCACCTACATGAACGTACTCAGTAGACTAGCTATCATGAACATGCCGAGTCTCAAACAGCTCACACAACCACCATCACCACCTACATGAACGTACTCACAAGACTAGCTATCACCAACACGCTGAGTCTCAAACAGCTCACACAACCGTCACCACCTACATGAATGCACTCACAAGACTAGCTATCACCAACACGCTGAGTCTCAAACAACTCACACAACCACCATCACCACCTACATGAACGTACTCAGTAGACTAGCTATCACGAACATGCCGAGTCTCAAACAGCTCACACAACACTAGCCATCACCAACACGCTGAGTCTCAAACAGCTCACACAACCACCCTCACCACCTACATGAACACAGTCACGAGACTAGCTATCACCAACACGCTGAGTCTCAAACAGCTCACACAACCACCCTCACCACCTACATGAACGTACTCACAAGACTAGCTATCACCAACACACTAACTCTCAAACAGCTCACACAACCGTCACCACCTACATGAACGCACTCACAACACTAGCTATCACCAACACGCTGAGTCTCAAACAGCTCACACAACCCAGTCTGTGACGTCAGGCACGGAAAGCACCCGTAGAATACACCCCGCCAGCTAAGGGGAAAGTACTCGAATAGAGTGGTTCCAGATTCTTCCAATAGATGTCACTAGCTGAACTGGCGGAGTGTATTAGATAGGTTATAAGCAGCGTCACCGGCCTTCAAATTCACAATTAGTCAAAGCAGGCTTTGTGACGCTTTCCTTTTGAAACTCGTCTGCAGTGAACTGTTTTGTTGTAGCCCTTCGTTATAATTTGTTACTCGAGAGTCAAAACATATTTCAGTTCTATTTGATATAGTTAGAGAAAGCCGGTCCAGCTGTTTACACATTCCCTGACATACGCCACCATAGTCTGTTATTTGTTTGGGTTTCACATCCTGGCAACACCAGGCCGTCAGCACCATGACCTGATATCCCACTCAGTCACATTATCCTGACACTGAGCTAACCAGGCGCGATCCAAATAATGCCGAGCACCAGGCTAGGTAGCGACAAGTATCAATTGTGTAGTTCATTGGTTTGACGCGGCCAGGTTTCAAACTCTTGACCTTCTGCACAGGAAGCCTGAACTCTACCAATTCGGCCACCGCATCTGGTCAAACCCATATTCAAACATGGTATATGTGCATAAGTAAAGTTATGTTGGTTATATTACTGCCCTTCTACAATAAATAAACAAATTTGAAAAAAAAAAGGCAGAACCTCAAAGCGATTGGACCACGCCGGGGTGGGAGAGTTAGTTGTTGGCATCATGTGACCAGCTGACACCGGACGTACAGATACCGGATGTGGGTGTGACTGACACCAGCGCCCTGCATCTGGTTCATCCAATTCACACTGGTGCAGGGCTGCCAACGTTGGAAAATGAAAAACCAGAAGATCTTAAGGGATGTTATATTGGGAGGTCTGGGGGTACTTCCGCACCCCCCCCCAACCCCCCAGAAATATTGTTTAATTTTAGATGCACTGTGGTGTATTTTGGACACAATAATCCGTAAGATTGATATAATATTACTAACTTAAAAACCGGAAGATCACCGTATGGTAATGATCGGGACATAAAATATTGTACACCTTACGGCAAAACCGTAAAGGTTGGCAACCCTACTGATGTGTACAAGTCAAAATAGACGCCCGGACACCAACAAGTCACCACCAACATGGCCGCTCTCCTCTGGCCAAGTCAGACGAGGTCATGCGTCACGTGATCACACCACGTGTAATCGGAGACACAATTCTAGCGCAGAACGCGGTGGCCGAAAAAGTAAAACACAGGCTTCCAGTGCAGAAGATCGAGAATTGAAATCCCGTTGAGTCAAACCGATGACTTACCAAATTGATACTTGTCACTACCTAGCCTGGTGCTCGGCATTAATAGGATACGGCAAGGACTCGTTAGCGCAGTATCAGGATAATGTGACTGAATCAGCACTATAAATTCACCATGAGTGTGCGCTGTCAGAAGTTGCTACCCATTCCGACACGACCTTAGATGTTGCCAGGATGTAAAATCCCAACAAAGAACGGAATTACAGCCAACATATTGCTGCCACCTGGTGTGACTTAGTCTAACTACAGCCTACCTAGTGCTGCCGCCTGGTATGACTTAGTCTAACTACAGCCGATGTACTGTTGCCACCTAGTGTCACTATGAACCTTTATTCATTCAAATGTTTATAACGTCTAAACATCTAAACATTGATGTAATTTCCAACCCAGCTGAGTTAAATTTTACTTAGTTAAAATTCAAAGCCTCTTTAAGGCGCGTTAGTAAATTTCAAGGCCTATTTGGAGATATCTGAACCTTTCTTCAAAGGTGGTAACTGAGATGGGACAAAACTTTGTTCAATGTGTCGATCAACATACCATCGGTAAATATATACATTTGCTCAGGATAATCTGATTTGATTTCATACACAGTGCTTCATACTCTCAATATTGATTTGTGGTGTTCTCTGTGACGGAGTGGTTAGAGTGTCTGACTTTTTTCTAGGTCGGACTCCTAATCTGAAGGTTGGTGGTTCGATTCCCCATTCCCCCCCCCCCCACCTCTGCTAATTTGGATTTCCACCGCTGTGTATAACTTACAGCATCATCAAAGGCCAGTTGCTCTCATACCATGTCTATGTGGTGTGGGAGGTTAAAAATCCCTTGGGTTGGTAAAAGTGTAGGCCCGGGCTTTCTATCGACAAACTGTATAATGGTGAAAACAAGTCTATTCAGACTTACCCATAATAGGCAGTATAAATCTTCAAGAAAAAAGCCAATGTGTTTGTTTTGTGTTTTCTGTCTAAGTGTTTGTGTGCCGTTTTGTGTCTAATGCTAGTTGGACAAAGACATTAGTTCTCACCTTTTAAAACAGTCTCATTTTAAAATTCAAAACCTGCTCCAGATTGTGCAAAGCCTGCGACCAGTTAGCATTGACAGGCTTCATATCCATTTTAACGTATCAAATTCCACGGCTTTCAAGGACCTTTCGTGCAAAATTCCAGGTCGTTCTTCGGACGTTTATTAAATTAAAGTACCCCAAACCCGTTCTCTGTGGCGGAGTGGTTAGAGTGTCTGATTTTTTTCTAGATCAGACTCCTAATCTGAGGGTCGGCGGTTCGATTCCCCATGCCCCCAGCTCTGCCAATTTGGATTTCCACCGCTGTGTATAACTTACAGCGTCATCAAAGGCCGGTTGCTCTCATACCATGTCTATGTGGTGTGGGAGGTTAAACATTCCTTGGGTCGGTAAAAGTGTAGGCTCGGGCTTTCTATCGACCAGCAGTGGAATGAGGAAGACCAGTCGACTATGACTGAAATTTCCCCTGCTTAAATAACTAATGGACCAAAAAGAAAACAAAACCAAAAAAACCACAGCCGTATTCATCATCAATTAATTCACTGTGTAAGATGTGAAGTGTAAATAAGATTAAAAAATAACGATGGACTTTAATATAAAAATCAAGAGGCAGGAAAACAAAACCACAAAAATCACTTTAAATACAAAATAATGAATAAAGAATATATGCATTACCCCCCAGCTATTTCTGATTAAAAAACAACATAGGCTATAAAAATAATATAATCATGATTTACCATTTTCCAAGATTTTCAAGGATCTTTATGGAAATTCCAGGACTTTCCAGGCCTGGAATCCTGAATTATCAAATCCCAGGACTTTCCAGGCCTGGAATCCTGAATTATCAAATTCCAGGACTTTCCAGGCCTGGAATCCTGAGTTATCAAATTCCAGGACTTTCCAGGCCTGGAATCCTGAATTATCAAATTCCAGGACTTTCCAGGCCTGGACCTGAGTTATCAAATTCCAGACTTTCCAGGCCTGGAATCCTGAATTATCAAATCCAGGACTTTCCAGGCCTGGAATCCTGAGTTATCAAATTCCAGGTCTTTCCAGGCCTGGAATCCTGAATTATCAAATTCCAGCACTTTCCAGGCCTGGAATCCTGAATTATCAAATTCCAGGACTTTCCAGGCCTGGAATCCTGAATTATCAAATTCCAAGACTTTCCAGGCCTGGAATCCTGAATTATCAAATTCCAAGACTTTCCAGGCCTGGAATCCTGAATTATCAAATTCCAGGACTTTCCAGGCCTGGAATCCTGAATTATCAAATTCCAGGACTTTCCAGGCCTGGAATCCTGAATTATCAAATTCCAGGACTTTCCAGGCCTGGAATCCTGAATTATCAAATTCCAGGACTTTCCAGGCCTGGAATCCTGAATTATCAAATTCCAAGACTTTCCAGGCCTGGAATCCTGAATTATCAAATTCCAGGACTTTCCAGGCCTGGAATCCTGAATTATCAAATTCCAGGACTTTCCAGGCCTGGAACCCTGACTTTATAATAAATTATTCCAGGCCTGGAATCCTGAATTATCAAATTCCAGGTCTGGAATCCTGAATTATCAAATTACATGACTTTCGAGGCCTGGAATCCGAATATCAAATTACAGGCCCGGAATCCTTAATTATCAAATTCCCGGACTTTCCAGGCCTTGAATCATGCATTATCAAATTCCAGGACTTTCCAGGCCTGGAATCCTGAATTATCAAATCCAGGACTTTCCAGGCCTGGAATCCGGAATTATCAAATTCCATGCCTTTGCAGGCCTGGAATCCGGAATTATCAAATTCCAGGACTTTCCAGGCCTGGAATCCTGAATTATCAAATTCCAGGACTTTCCAGGCCTGGAATCCTGAATTATCAAATTCCAAGACTTTCCAGGCCTGGAATCCTGAATTATCAAATTCCAGGACTTTCCAGGCCTGGAATCCTGAATTATCAAATTCCAGGACTTTCCAGGCCTGGAATCCTGAATTATCAAATTCCAGGACTTTCCAGGTTTTCAAGGACCTGTACGAACCCTGATTGCGCAGTCCCAGCCCGGGGTGATACAAGATAAGAAGGAAGAAGATAATGACTGCGTGTCAAGAAGTTCTATGATCAAAGCGAACGGTCAAACTCACTTATTGTGAAAGTCGTAGATCTCCTTGATGTTACCAAAGATGACTTCGCTCTTCCCAGCGATGCCAGCCGGCACATCTGCTGGCGAAGCGTTTTGAAACTCCTCCAGGTAACACTGTCAGCAGCAAAGAAATGTAAAGCTTGTTTTATTAACGACGCCTCTAGAGCACATTGATTTTTGCATCATCGGCTATTGGACATCAAACATATGATCATTCTGACATATTTCTTTGGAGGAAACCCGCTGCCGCCACATAGGCTACTCTTTCCGATAAGCAACATGCGGTGTTTTGTATGCACTTTCCCACAGACAGGACATCACATACAACAGCCTTTGAAGAAACCAGTTGTGGACCACTGGTTGGAACGGAAAATAGCCAAAACTGCAAATGGGTCCACTGAGAAGAATCGATCGGATTACCGACACCTTCAGAGGTGGACATGCCACCGCATGAGCTTCGTCCCGCTCCCTCCAAACTAGACTTGCTTTGTGGTTTCGTTTACTATGGACTCAGTTTGTCAGTGGGTGTGTGATGAACCCAAAGATAGCGAAACAACACTGTTAAATGGCTAACTCAGGGTTCCTGCACTTATCAGCCAATCACATCCAAGACTTTTTTAAGACTTTTTAAAGACTCTTTAATACCAATTTAAGTCCTACTTTCGCAGCAAATGTAAATCAGGGTATTTCCACATGCCACCCAATCATTAAAAAGCTGTCAAAATATGCGTGCACTTTTGACCAGTAGATTATGGTCTGTAGAGAATAGTGTCAACTCGGAAACATTTTTAGCTTTGTCAAGATCGCTTGTAAAACATCTTGACAAAATATTATAGTGGCCAAACCTAATTAAACACCTTTTGATGACCTTTCACAGAAAGGTTACCATTTTAAAGACTTTTCAACACCTTGAAAATTGACTAATCAATTTAAGACTTCGCGGTAAGCTTACCTTTATGCAGATCTCCAGGTCGTTCACGTAGGTTCGTTCTGTATGCAGCAGCTCAGCCATAATGAACCTAGAAACACCGCACAGAACAAATCAACAAACTGTGTCCAATACACCGTAAAGAACAAATCAACGAACTGTCTGCAATACACCGTAAATAACACATCAACAAACAAACTCCAGGACAACGCACAAAACACCTAAACAAACAATCTGCAATCGCGAAAGTCGAGTCGCGAAAGTCAAGTTACGCATCCCTCATGACTCAGGTCACAGGAGACAACGGCTCATACTACCACTTTTAGTTAAAGTCGTTTCTAACTACCACTTTGAGTCCTGGAAAAGAGTAGGCACGGACAAGCAGAATGTGGCTTGAGCTTTGTTTGCTGTCCGTTATTTATATCATATATATAATGTTATATAATATATTATATAACACATCATATAATATACATGCAGAAGCCAAATGCTAAGTACTGTGGACAAGTGAAAATTCAGACGGACAAGCGAAACTCACACCAGACTTGTCCAGTGGACAAGTGACAAATGTTGCTTATTTCTATGACTGCTAATGAAACCAAGAAGGGGGAGTTAGTCAGTAAACAACACAGGATGCACACAACATACGACGCTCACTTGGTCGCACTGGTACCGCCAGTTACTGCTGGTTCCGTGAAGCTACCATTACAAGTCAGACGTAGCTGGTCACTGAGCCAATCTGACACCGGACTGAGTACAATTTCACTTTCCATTTTTGGTTTAAAGTAGAGCTTGTTTTATTTAACGACGCCTCTAGAGCACATTGATGTTCATATCATCGGTTATTGGACGTCAAACATATGGTCATTCTGACATATTTCTTTGTAGGAAACATGCTGCCACCATATAGGCTACTCTTTCCGATAAGCCACAGGGGGTCTTTTATATATGCACTTTCTCACAGATAGGACAGCACACAACACAGCCTTTGATGAACCAGTTGTGGACCACTGGTTGGAACAGAAAATAGCCCAAACTGCGAATGTGTCCACTGAGAAGGATCAATCCGATGACCGACACCATCACAGGTGGACACTCTACCGCCTGAGCTACGTCCCGCTTCCCTGTCCAAACCAAACAGTCTGGTATCGAGTTACAGACTACAATATTACGAAGTGTCAAACAGCGCCAGGAATCTGCCCGGCTGTCTTCATTCATGATTAACGTGGAAAAAGAAAAGAAAAAACAAGAAAGTAGCGACATTTATTTGTTCGATCAGAACCACAAGGGAGCCCACCGTCTCAAATGTGCTGATAAATAAACGTGAAGAGAAAACACAGAAGATTCTATATAAAAAGCGAAACTAAATATTTCTGACATTGCTATTAAAAAGGTTTCAGTGCTGAAAAAAACTAACTTTTAAAGAAAGCATTAAGACTGGCCAACGGATACACAGCAGTGGGCACCAATCAATTGATGAATAGCTGATAATTGATCGATAACTGACAATTATATCGATGATTGAAGGAATCATTGATTTATTAATACGTGTGTGAGGTTCGAAATGATCATTGACTGATTGACAAATTGAGAAGACACAAATAACCTGATCAGATGCTTATAGGTTGATCAATTATTGAAGGATTAATCAATCAATCGATAATCGATCAATCCCTTATCAACTGATCAATCAGTAGACATCCGGTTGAGTATTTAACCAAATACATCCAGAATTGGATTCAATCAATTCTCAATCAAGTCTCAATCAATTCTCAGTTAAAACTTTTTGTCGATTAACTACTTATCGATTGTCTTGTCGGTCCATCGAAAACAAGGCCGCATTCTGGGTATGCCTCACAGTCGACTCTGAGACGGCTCGGTGACATCTTTTTGGCCACTTTGCGTTCAGGGTGCGCCTCAGAATGACTCAGATGTCACGCTTTTCAGGTAGGAGGCAAAAACGCCTCCAAAACGCCTCCAAAATGGCCATGGGTTTCAACCAATCAGAGCTGTTCTTTTCAATTGCAAAGGGCTGAACGCTGTGGAGGCAGCCATTTTCGAGGCACCCGACAGCTATATGCCGTTCAGACTAGCGCGAGGTCTGGATTTCTCTGAGGTGCACACTTGAACGCGGCCTTGGACAACCAGCGAAGTCGGTGGACAACTGATCAATCGAAGCTCACCTAATCGATCACTAACGCGGCAGTTGTTTACTTAGTTTAATTACTGGTATTGGCTAATTACTTAGGGCCCATCCAGAGTTGTCAACATTTTCACGGTCAAACAAAGAGTACTACTTTCCAGACCCCCACCCCCTCCCCCCCCCCCCCCCCCCCGCTTCCATCCCACAGTAGTTCAGATTAACATTTTACCTACAATTTAATTTACACTACTATTAATGTAAAATAAATATCAACATGTATTAAATGATTAACAATAAATTACTGACACCCCCACCCGCTTCCCCGTCCATCATACGCTTTCAGGGTCCGTACACGTGTGAAGAAATGGAATCCAAGGCTTCTCAAGGCTGTTTTTGATAGGAATTCAAGACTATTTTCATTTGGATTTCAGGGGGGAGGAAACAATAGAGAATGGCGATTTCAGACTAACTTAGATCAGTGGGGACAGTTAAATGGAATTCAAGGCTTTTCAATACTAATTACCCAAAATAGGTTAAATTCAAGGCTTTTCAAGACTAATTACCCAAAATAGGTTAAATTCAAGGCTTTTCAATGCCTTGAAATGGGGAAAATGCAGTTCAAGACTTTTCAAGACTTTGCAGGCCCCGTACGGACCCTGCGCTTTGTACGACGGGGAAAATGATGACAACTTTAATTGTTTGGTTGCTGGAGTTTTACGTCCTGGCAACATCTGAGGTCATATCAGGACGGCCCCCTTGATTAACCGAGCAAGCCACAGGTTTTGTGATTGACCGCCAATCACCTGAGTGGTTGCTAGCAGCATGACAAACAAACTCACTCCTCTCAGATCAGCAGAAGGGGAAGGAGGACAAGTAACCATGGTAACAGCCGGACAACAGTCTACACAGCGCGGAGAGGGGGAGGAGCAGCTGGAGGGGGTGGGGGGGGGGGGGGGAGCTGAGCGGGGGCAGCACATTGATCGCACTCTGCTCCCTAGGTTTCACTCAAGGGGTCAGAAACTGGGACATCATCTGGTTATATCAAAGCGCCAACTGCATGCCAGGATGACGCCATAGCCACGTTATGACGTCATCACAGACATAAGTAACTACTACGACGATGCCCCTACAGATGTTGTTATACAAAAAAAAATGTTTTTAAAAAAATGCTTTAAAAAAAGAAAAGCACTTGAAACTGCAGTCCTGTCTGTAGTCACTTACTCTTTCTTCCTGATAAGCCATTTTGGGAAACGGGATGGAAATGGAAGGTGAATGACAATATTCTACAGGGTGGACCCGCCACCTAGCGGCACTTACACACATTTTTTTTTTTTTTTTTTTGGTCCATTAGTTGTTTAAGCAGGGGCACTTACACACATCAACATTTATTGTGGCGTAAAAGGAAAACTAGGCCAAATAAATAGAAACTGGCACCGCCAACGTCCAGTTGGTTGTTGGAGTTTACGTCCTGGCAACATCTAAGGTCATATCAAGACAGGTACTGACTTGTGACAGTGCGCGCTCATGGTGACCTTTTAGTGCTGCCCCACTGGCAGATCAAGCCATCAGCACCACGACATGATATCCCACTCAGTCACATTATCCTGACACTGAGCCAACCAGCCCTTGCCCTATTCTAATAATGGCGAGTGCCTGGCTAGGAAGCGACAAATATCAATTTGGTAAGTCATTGGTTTGACTCGACCGGGAATTGAACTTCCCGACCTTCCACATGGAAGGTCAGTGCTCTACTGATTTGGTCATGGTGTCCGGTGTCCAGCATCCAAAATTTTGACGTGGACGCGTAAATAAATTTGGCATGTTTTCACATCAAATATCTCCAACGTCAAAGCATCAAACTTTAAAAACCAAAAAGACTCATCACTTAGTAAGCATTCATTGCCACATAGAACTGAGAAGGGTATCTCAAGTCAAGTTAACAGAACCTGTTAACTGAAACTTAGGGTGCATGAATTGACTGCGAATTCCCTTCAAAGTGGCAACAAGTGCTTAATAGGTGCGTTAGTAAATAAGTTTAATATGCAGCCATCACATCAAATCTAAATAGTTTTACTTTTTTTAAGTTCATCGGACAATGCAGCTTTAGCTCATATTCACTGCGCTGTAACTTGAAGGCGACGTTCGGCTAAAGGCGAACACTCACTCTTTCCGGCGCGCAGACTTGCGCTTCTCCTCAGTCAGCTCCTTGGCGGTTTGTTGCAGCTTCTCCTCCAGCGAAGGGTCAGACTTGCGGTCTTCGGAGTCGCTCTGAAATATCACCAAGTTAAACCTGTCCTGTTGAAGATTTATACTGCCTATCATGGATAAGTCTGAATAGACTTGTTTTCACCATTAGACAGGTCTTCTTTGCTTATACCAACAAAAAAACATTCAATTGTTTTACATTAAATTAATTACAAAATCAATGTGAAGGTAACTTTATACATGTAATTACAAATTAAGAGATTTTTATTATTATTATTTATTTTTAATGGATTTGCTAGATCACCCCTTGAGGAAGCCATACCCCTTACTACATGCTTGTTCGCTAAATGAAACTTTATTAAACTCAATTAAAATAATCCAATGAGTCCAACTTCCAGTCTTCGGAATCACTCTGAATTATCCATCAACTGACGGTAATTTTTTTAATATAATTGAATGTACCTACACTGGTAGCTGTGACCTACACTCTACAGGCCATGACCTACACCATGCAGACTGTGACCTATACCATGCAAGCTGTGACCTATGCTGGGCAGGCCATGACCTATATGATGTAGACTGACCTACACCATGTAGAATGTGACCTACACTGTGTAGCATGTGACCTACACCGTGCAGACTGTGACCGATGCCATGCAGGCCATGACCTACACTGGGCAGGCCGTGACCTACACCATGCAGACTGCGACCAATACCATGCAGGCCATGACCTACACTGGGCAGGCCATGACCTACACGATGTAGACTGTGACCTACACCGTGTAGACTGTGACCTACACTGTGCAGGCCGTGACCTACACCGTGCAACCCGTGACCTACACCATGCAGCCCGTGACCTACACTACAGGCCATGACCTACACCAGGCAGATCGTGACCTACACCACATTGGATTATGCAGCTTTAAGTTAAACTTGTAATAAACGTTCAATAATCAAACATAAACTGCACGAATAAAGGTTGAGTTCTGTTAGAGTTCAGGAGGAAGAAACTGAACTGAGAATTCACCTTAACGGCCGGTCAATTACACGTTAGTGGACGTAGGTGAACGTAGTGGAGGCTAACCTAGTTGAACGTACCAGCGTCCGTACTGTAACGTATTTATCCGTACCGTAACGTATTTATCCGTACCAAAACCTGCCATACCTTAACATATTTCAACGTAGATTAACATACTTACACCACGTTTGACCCACGTTAGCCTCCACTACGTTCACCTCCGGTCAACTACGTTCACTAAGGCGTATGTGACTGGGGCATAACACTAAATAACACATAACTCGTCCGGCTGATTCAATAAATGTTCAATTTGACAAGAATCATGAAATCGAATATACCAACGAGATCTACTGATATTAAAGGGAACCTGTATAGCTCACAGACTGCAGCTGTACTCGGACAAATGCTCTCCAAGCACACCTTTGCTTAGTTTTTCAGTTGATGTAACCGAGTATGTGGGGGGGGGGGCGGGGGGGGGGAGAGTGTTGAGGTTGGTTGCTCCTGCTGTGTTGTAGTTAGTCCAGCAGCGCTGACAGGGCTTCTCCTTCTTTTTTTTTGTTTGTTTGTTTGTTTGTTTGTTTGTTTAAAGACACCCCAGACCAAAAAGTAAACATCGGCTATTAAGACAACCCTATAGAAAAAGGGTCAGAATTTGCAATCGAAAGTGCTAACAATTTAGGTCAAATGCTTAGTTATCAAAACCAGCTAATTTTGGAGTGAATACTTTTTTTAATATTGTAGATTAATAGATTTTAAAAGTAGAATCGAGAGCTTTCTGTGGCCGCCATCTTCGTTTCTCCTTTCTGTGGGGAACCCCTCTAGGTCATGTGATGAGGGAATCCCACCCATGATGTCCTTCATACATTACAAACCTGAGCACTCTCCCCCCACATATTCTATTACATAAACTTTTAAAAACTAAGGAACGGTGTGCTTTGAGTGCTTTTGTCAGTGTACTATTCAGAGTTGGTTTGTTTCTCAGGGAGGGCAATGCCGGGCGACTTTAATTGATAAGTGTGCTACAATTAAAATAATGTGCATCCGGCTTGGTTTGCTTTGTTGTTGGGAAATGAGGCCATGACCTACACATTGGCCGTGACCTACACCATTCAGGCTGTGACCTACACCATGCAGGCCATGATCTTCACCACATTGACCATGACCTACACATTGGCCGTGACCTACACCATTCAGGCTGTGACCTACACCATGCAGGCCATGATCTTCACCACATTGACCATGACCTACACAATGCAGGCCATGATCTTCACCACATTGACCATGACCTACACATTGGCCGTGACCTACACCATTCAGGCTGTGACCTACACCATGCAGGCCATGATCTTCACCACATTGACCATGACCTACACATCGGCCGTGACCTACACCATTCAGGCTGTGACCTACACCATGCAGGCCATGATCTTCACCACATTGACCATGACCTACACATTGGCCGTGACCTACACCATTCAGGCTGTGACCTACACCATGCAGGCCATGATCTTCACCACATTGACCATGACCTACACAATGCAGACCGTGACCTACACCATGCATGCCATGGCCTACACCATACAAGTCGTGACTTACATTGTGCAGGCTGTGACCTACAAAATGCAGGTCATGACATACACCATGCAGGCAATGACATACCCCCTTCAGGCCTTGACCTACACCATACAGACCGTGACCTATACCATACAGAGCATGACCTAAACCATGCAGGCTTTGACCTCCACCATACAGACAATGACCTACACCATGTCGGCCTTGACCTAGACCATACAGACTGTGACCTACACCATACAAGTCATAACCTACAACATACAAGTCATGACCTACACCATACATGCCGTGCCCTACACAAGTTCCTGTGACCTACATCGTGCGTGAGTCCGAGCGTCGTCTCCAGTTTGAGGCGGTACTTCTCCATGCGAGACGAGAAGTCCTTGTACCGCTTGTCGACGGCCGCCACCCATTGCTTGATGTTGGCTGCGTGCGCATGTCCCTTCTCGACCAGCGAGTCGGCCAGCTGCAGCAGCAGCTTCACCTTCTCGCGCGTCTCCTGCGGAACAAAGGGAGGCGAAGTCAGTGCCAGCGATAACCCTTTGAGCAACCAGCACAGAACGCAGCTTTTAAATACAACGACAATTTCAAGCTGCATAATCCGATGAAAGTATTGAATATTTAAAAGCGAAACGCTCACATAAATTTGATCGTACGCATCTAGTGTTAGATACAGGTGCACTCATTAAACATTCATCACAGCTTGGTGCTCTCGTACAATGCCGTTATGCTTGTAAATGGCTAATCAAAGCCTGAGTCCGGCATGTACATGTGCACACCAAATTTTAATTATACAGGTTTTCACTTTAAATAAATATAATCAAAGTGAACCTGTTAAATTAACGTCACTTCAGACTAAATTAAAGCCGATCGTTACCATGCTTTTGAGCTTCTGACATTTTCTGAGATGAATACATCAGGTTGATCATTATAATGTACTTTATTTTAGCTTGAAGTAACTTTTATCTAAAGTGGCCAACTTTTGAGATATTTGAAGTGCAACCATGCAAAATTAATTTTGGCAAGCATGCCAACACTCTGAGTGACACCATAGGCTTCTAAGTTCTACAGCCATACAAAGCTTTCTAGCTGATTCTGCCGGCACTGTGTTATGTAAATTCACTTGCACCGGGGATAACTTTGCTTTTGAATATCTTTAATTATAGTTTAGTGGTACAGATATCGGAACAAATACCCCGCAAACTTCGCACCAGATGCGGCCCAAATTTGTAGATTTTCCAGTTTTCTGGAGCCATCCTAAATATATACATAAAACATAAAATAGACAATGAAATGTAAATTGTTTTTAACCAGTTTAAAAAATAGCCGGTTTTCTGGCAATTCCGACTTTCTGGGAGCCGGATAAGAAGCTTCAGTACCTGTATTAGATTTTTTAATTTGGATTGCATTTTTATCAATAAATATGATGTGAAGGTAAGCTTCTTGCATATTGTTTGTTGTTTTACGTCCTATGAACATCTAGTTAAGGTAAGCAACGTGAAGTCGGGTATGGACCGACGTGCTGGTCACGCAGAGTAGCACAGGAGCACCAAACTCACAGGTACACTGGCACCTTGACGAGCTGGCCAAGATTTAATGATGCCATTTTACCATCGCTTCAATGTGTTCGAAACTTGCCAATACACAACAGTGGGGATGATAGTGGTTTCAGGTAACAAAACAAAAAAACGGAAATCAAGCCCAGATTATCCTGACAGCAAATTTTCATTTACGCCGATATCAAAAATGCCCCCAGGCTGTGAAAGCCCCCGGAAATCCGCTTAAGAACGGGAAAATATCCCTGTACAAGCAAATACCGAAGATTTACTCACGCCATTCTGTCATAATTCAAACTTATTAAATTTAGCAAGCCTCCAAATATAACACCTTACATAAATCAGGATTTCTCTTTGTTGTGCCTTACAAATCACTTTCCTGGTGTGTAGGTTGATAAATAATGTATTAATGCAATGTAAAACTGTAACACCGACAAAGGAATGTCCAAATATAACGCCTTACATAAATCAGGAGTTGACTTTGTTGTGCCTTACAAATCACTTTCCTGGTGTGTAGGTTGATAAATAACATATTAATGCAATGTAAAACTGTAACAACTGCAAAGGAATGTCCAAATATAACGCCTTACATAAATCAGGAGTTGACTTTGTTGTGCCTTACAAATCACTTTCCTGGTGTGTAGGTTGATAAATAACATATTAATGCAATGTAAAACTGTAACACCGACAAAGGAATGTCCAAATATAACGCCTTACATAAATCAGGAGTTGACTTTGTTGTGCCTTACAAATCACTTTCCTGGTGTGTAGGTTGATAAATAACGTATTAATGCAATGTAAAACTGTAACACCGACAAAGGAATGTCCAAATATAACGCCTTACATAAATCAGGAGTTGACTTTGTTGTGCCTTACAAATCACTTTCCTGGTGTGTAGGTTGATAAATAACGTATTAATGCAATGTAAAACTGTAACACCGACAAAGGAATGTCCAAATATAACGCCTTACATAAATCAGGAGTAGACTTTGTTGTGCCTTACAAATCACTTGTCAGCTCTGTAGGTTGATAAATAACATATTAATGCAATGTAAAATTGGAGCACCTGCAAAGCAATGACTGATGAATGGTGAACAACTGAAAACATGTTTGTGCCGGGACTAAGTTCAACTGAAGGGATCGAGGTAAATGTAAGAGTTGTAAAACAATGCAGCCAATGTTTTGTATAGCTTCACAAGTATTCGGGATAATATGCAATATGAAAATAACTATGTTGTTTACCTCATGTTTTAAGTATTCGGAACAATAGGCAATACGATAATATTCATCTTTTATAGCTCATGTTTTTAAGTATTCGGAATAATAGGCAATATGAAAATATTCATGTTTTAAAGTTCATGTTTTTAAGTATTCGGAATAATAGGCAATATGAAAATATTCATGTTTTATAGCTCATGTTTATAAAACGTGAATAGAACATAAAACAACTTGTCCCACCCCTCTCCCCTCCCCCCCCCCCCCTTCCCCTCCTTACCCCCCCCCCCCCTCCTTATTCCCCCCACCCACCCACCTCCCCCCTTCTGCTCCTCTAATTTCTCTCACCTTGACTTGCACCTGGTTACATAAAAGACTGTCCAGGAGTTACCTGAATGACTAGAATCCACAGTCGTACCTGTCTTCAACGGACAACTCAGTATCCAGACCAGTGTTGTCATGATATAGCAAGCATCGTATAATAAAATAAATAAAGCTTTTTTTTATTTAATGACGCCTCTAGAGCTCATTGATTTTCGTATCATTGGCTATTGGACGTCAAACATATGGTCATTCTGACATATTTCTTTGGAGGAAACCCGCTGCCACCACCTCGGCTTTTCTTTCCGATAAGCAGCAAGGGGTCTTTTATATGCACTTTCCCACAGAAAGGAGAGCACATAGCACAGCCTTTGATGAACCAGTTGTGGACCACTGGTTGGAACAGAAAATAGCCCAAACTGCAAATGTGTCCACTGAGAAGGATCGATAGGATGACCGACACCTTCACAAGTGGAAACGCTACCGCCTGAGCTGCATACCGCCCCCCCCCCTGCCAAGAGGCAGGCAAACGACACTTCTCCCAGTTACCTGCTTCTGCTGCTGATGCTCCGGCTGCTGTTGCTGTTGCTGCTGTTGCTGCTGCTGTTGCTGCTGTTGCTGCTGCTGCCTTGGTGACACGCGTGCGCGCCGCGTGGTGGCGCCACCGTGCTTCCGGTAGCGGTCGTCAAGGTGCCAGAACCAGGTGGACTCGCGGCGCGACCGGCGATTCACCCAGCTGTCACCGGCCGGGAACAAGCGGCCCGCCCAGCCCCGCCACCGACCCGCCATCTAGTGGACGGGGCGCGAGCAGGGTGCTTGGTGGTGGTGGCAGAGAAATGGAAGCAAGAACTCCTCTCACTGACTTCTTGTTCTCGTTGTGAAATGGAAGGAAGTTCAACTATCAGAACCCTTCTTCTTGTGCTCTTTGCAAAATGGAAGAAGCTCAACTATCGGTGACTTCTTGTTCTCGTTGTGAAATGGAAAGAAGTCAAACTATCAGTGACTTCTTCTTGTATTCGTTGTGAAATGGAAAGAAGTCAAACTATCAGTGACTTCTTCTTGTATTCGTTGTGAAATGGAAAGAAGTCAAACTATCAGTGACTTCTTCTTGTATTCGTTGTGAAATGGAAAGAAGTTTAACTATCGGTGACTTCTTGTTCTCGTTGTGAAATGGAAGGAAGTTCAACTATCAGAACCCTTCTTCTTGTGCTCTTTGCAAAATGGAAGAAGCTCAACTATCGGTGACTTCTTGTGCTTGTGAAATGAAAAGAAGTCAAACTATCAGTGACTTCTTCTTGTGCTCTTTGCAAAATGGAAGAAGCTCAACTATCGGTGACTTCTTGTGCTTGTGAAATGAAAAGAAGTCAAACTATCAGTGACTTCTTCTTGTATTCGTTGCGAAATGGAAAGAAGTTCAACTATAAGTAACTTCTTGTTCTCGTTGCGAAATGAAAGGAAGAACTCCTCTCGATAACTTCTTGTGCTTCTTTCGAAATGGAAGCAAGGTCAATTATCGCTGACTTTCTGTACTTGTTGCGAAATGGAAGGAAGTTCAACTATTCGTAACTTCTTGTTCTCATTGTGAAATGGAAGAAAGACCTCCTCTCGATAACTTCCCGTGCTTGTTGTGAAATGGAAGGAAGTTCAACTATTGGTGACTTCTTGTGCTCATTGTGAAATGAAAAAGTTGTCAGTGACTTTTTGTTCTCGTTGCGAAATGGAGGAAACTTCTTGTGTTTGTAGCGAAATGGAAGAAAGTTCAACTATCGGTGACTTCTTGTTCTTGTTGCGAAATGGAAGAAAGCTCAACTATCGTTGACTTCTTGTTCTTGTTGCGAAATGGAAGAAAGTTCACCTATCGGTGACTTCTTGTACTGGTTGCGAAATGGAAGAAAGCTCAACTATCGGTGGCTTCTTGTACTCGTTGCGAAATTGAAGAAAGCTCAACTATTAGAGACTTCTTGTGTTGGTTGTGAAATGGAAGAAAGCTCAACTATTAGAGACTTCCTGTGTTTGTTGTGAAATGGAAGAAAGTTCAACTATCGGTGACTTCTTCTACTCGTTGCGAAATGGAAGAAAGTTCACCTATCGGTGACTTTTTGTACTCGTTGCGAAATGGAAGAAAGTTCAACTATCGGTGACTTCTTGTACTCGTTGCGAAGTGCAAGAAAGTTCAACTCCTCACAATGGCTTCTTGTTCTCGTTGTGAAATAGAAGGAAGAACTCCTCTCGTGCTTCTTTCAAAATAGAAAGAAGAACTACTGGTCACTTCCTGTACTCGTTGCGAAATGGAAGGAAGTTCAACTATTATTGACTTATTCTTGTGCTCGTTTCGAAATTCAAACACGTTCAACGGTGATTCCTTGAGCTTCTTGAGTAGCTCAGTCTTTCGTTTAGGTTCAAAATATCCGCTTCTGGTTCCTTACGTACAAGCGCCCAATGAGTATCCGCTTTGATCCAAATCAAGAAGCGTTGATCAGAACGAGGCTGGTTCCAGAAGCCGCTAACACAGTGCAGTCTCTGAGCAAGCTTACTCGACACCATTCAGGACCAAGTCCCAGGAGATCTAGGTGTATAAACCTAAAGGTTTTGATACAAGCTGATTGCACCTCACAACCCAAAATGTGGTTTATTTCACAAAGTCTTGCTTGGGCTCCCTGCCTGTCCCCACCATTGCTTCCAGTATCGAGTTTTATGTGTGTGGATCTATATATTTTTTTATTATTATTTTATTATAGTTTATATATACTTAGTACTATTGCATGCAAACACCAGCACTAGCCACAGGACTTTCTCTGCGTAAGACTGCTTTTAAAAAGAACTGGCCTTTACACCGTTAGAATATGTTTGCCTGCGCAAGCGACTATTCTGAAGCTACCCCCTTGATATGACGTCACACCTGGTAGAGAGTGGAAGTCGTAGATCCAACAGCGTTCCAGTTCAGCGCAATGCTTACAGGCGCCTGGCAGAGTCTGTCTGTGTGTCCCTGTTCCTGGTGTTGCATTATAATAGAGCAGCGTATAAGGAGTAGGCAGCTGTATGTACCTCTTGTACATATTTAGTCAGCTTGCGTTAAGTTAGCCAATCTGACCCCGCTTAATCGAGAAATCGCGTTATCTGACCAAAACATCCGTGGAAGAGATTTCCGCCATTCGCATTATCCTTCTAATTCGCAAAGTCCTATATTTGACAATCTCGCTAATCCAACATTGGATGCCAGGAACAAAGTAGCGCAGTTAAATGAGGGTTGACTTAATATAAATAAGTCGCTTCCAGTACAGTTGCCTTTATTCGCTCAGCCCCGGTTTCCATATGTCACATAATAAATGGATCCAGACTGTCTTTTCCCACTTGTTTTGATGACATTTTATGCTGGTTTTCTATGTGTATATATTGTTGAATGGGGTTAATTGCTAATAGATTGACAAGAGTAGTAAATGAAGGCGGTGGGGTGGGTGTACATGCAGTTCACGCAGTTCACCAGAACTGTCCGCCTTTATACAACATACACTCCTTATGTTTGAAATTCAGCGTTGCAGGGAATTTGTTGTATGCAAGTCTGTTATACACCCACATTCCTCTACACAAGTCCTTAATACAGTCCTGTATGTTGGTTCCATGTTGGGAGTTTTACGTCCAGGCAACATCTAAGGTCTTATCCGGAAGGGTACCGACTTGTGACAGGGCGCTCATGGCGACTTTATAGTAATGCACCACTTGAAGACCATGCCGCCAGCACCATGACCTGATATCCCACTCAGTCACATTATCCTGACAAGTGTGTAATATAATCCTTACAAGTGTGTAATATAATCCTTACAGGTGTGTAATATAATCCTTACAAGTCTGTAATATACAGTCTTCACAAGTGCATAATGCAGTCCTTATACATACAAGTCTATAATACAATCCTTTGCATACAAGTCTGTAATATGCAGTCCTTTCACGCCTGTAATATACAATCCCTATACTCTGAAAAAAAAAGACAGTTCCTACAAATCTGTAACATAGTCTTGACGAGTCTCTAATGGAGTCCCTATGCATCCAAGTCAGAAATACCCATCCTTTACAAGTCTGTAAACAAGTCTTTAATGTAGTCCTTTACAAGTCCATAATGTAGTCCATACAAGTCTTTAATGTAGTCCTTTACAAGTCCGTAATGTAGTCCCTACAAGTCTTTAATGCAGGGATGAAAGTGATCTCTGGGAAAAAAAGCGGAAATGCTGATATTCTCCCATAGGTTTAACACTGTCAGGGAATCACAGAAAATTTCCGGAAGTCGTGTTTCATATATATTGGTATACGCTGATAGTGCTGCGCCATTTGAAGCATGTATAGTGGTAGCATACGCTGATAGTGCTGCGGCGTTTGAAGCATTTATTAGTGGGATATGCTGATAGTGTTGCGGCGTCTGCACCACGTATTAGTACAGATCTACGCTGATGGTGCTGCGGGATTGAAAAATCCTGGAAATCCGTGCAAACGCGGAGATCTTTCATCCCTGTTAATGTAGTCATTACAAGACTGTAATATAGTTCATACAGTCTGCAATGTAGTCCTTACAAGTCTACAATGTAGTCCGTACAGTCCGTTGGTTGGTTGGTTGTTGGAGTTTCACGTCCTGGCAACATCTACGGTCATATCAGGACGGGTACCGACTTGTGACAGTGCGCACTCATGGCGACTTTATAGTGCTGCTCCACTCGGAGACCATGCCACCAGCACCATGCATGATATCCCACTCAGTCACAGTATCCTCACACTGAGCCAACCAGTCCTTGCCCTATCCTATTAATGCCGAGCATCTGGCTAGGAAGCGACATGTATACATTTTCAAGTAATTGGTTTAACACGACCAGGGTTCGATCCCATGTGTTCGAATCCCATGATCTACCAAAACGGGAGACAGGCGCTCAACTCATTCTGGTCCCCAGTTTGAACTGCAGTCCTTACAGTCTGTAATGTAGTCCCTACATTTTACAGTCTGCAATGTAGTCCTTAAAGTCTGTAATGCAGTGATTACAGTCTGTAATGTAGTCATTACATTCTGTAATGCAGTGCTTACAGTCTGCAATGTAGTCCTTAAGTCTGTAATGCAGTGCTTACAGTCTGTAATGTAGTCCCTACAGTCTGTAATGCAGTGCTTACAGTCTGCAATGTAGGCCTTACAGTGTGTAATGCAGTGTTTACAGTCTGCAATGTCGTCCTTACAGTCTGTAATGTAGTCCCTCCACTTTACAGTCTGCAATTGTAGGTATGCGGGTATTGCAGTACCTCTGAAACCTTAGGTGTTAAATACCTCAGGGAGTTTGACGCCCCTGCCTTGCAAAGTTGTAAACCACTGCCTTGTGGTACAGGTTCTTGATAGAACTAAAGGCTAAGGGAGTAAACCCTAACAGAAAACCATGTTACCGTGGCAGCATTAAGGGTGGTGATGAATGGAACTCCCAACATCTCCCGACCAGCCACTGCAGGGACAAATAGTTTGCGCCTGTCTTGACGTGTTCTTGCCGGTGTGAGACCTCTATTTGCTCCCCGAGAGAGTGCCGCTAGTAACTTGCAAAAGCCAGCAGCACTTCAACACTTTGCAAGCAGCTTTTATGAAATGTCCAACCGCATGAAATAACATCACTCTCACAGCAGAGATCTAATTGGAGAGCGGCGGTTAACTAATGAAAGCAGTCTTTGTCACATTGCGACTGACAGCATGATGATGATGATGATGATGATGATGAATGTAGTCCTTACAGTCTGTAATGCAGTGCTTACAGTCTGTAATGTAGTCCTTACAGTGTGTAATACAGTGCTTACACTTTAGAGTGTGTAATGTAGTCCTTACAGTCTGCAATGCAGTGCGTACAGTCTGTAATGTAGTCCTTACAGTGTGTAATGCAGTGCTTACACTTTAGAGTGTGTAATGTAGTCCTTACAGTGTGTAATGTAGTGCTCACAGTGTGTAGTGCAGTGCTTACACTTTAGAGTGTGCAATGTAGTGCCTACAGGTGGGTGATAGTCCTTTATGAACACACATATAAAGCTGCCTCCTCCCGCTGCCGCCTTCCTGCAGCTGTGCCTCCCAAGTCCTATTCCCGGGAGGAGTAGTCCCCAGTCAGCGTTCCTAAATACACACAGGCAGGCGCTCCCCGACGGTGGGGCTACATTTAGGTGTATCGCTTAAACCACCCACTTTATGACGAGGTCAACTGGCAGGTGAAGTTTGTGTAGTTCGCCGTCTGCTCACCAGGGCGTTGCGGTATCTGTGTATGTACACACAGGGAATGTAAATAAGCACCAACGGCTCCAGTATTGTCAGGCACTTCAAATATATCACGTAGCCACTGCTGACTTGGTAGGCGATACATCTGTATAATGATGTCTACAACTTGGTAGGCGATACATCTGTATAATGATGTCTACAATTTGATAGGCGATACATCTGTATAATGATGTATACAATTTGATAGGTGATACATCTGTATAATGATGTATACAATTTGATAGGTGATACATCTGTATAATGATGTATACAATTTGATAAGGGATCCATCTGTATAATGATGTATACAATTTGATAGACGATACATCTGTATAATGATGTCTACAACTTGGTAGGCGATACATCTGTATAATGATGTCTACAACTTGGTAGGCAATACATCTGTATAATGATGTCTACAAATTGGTAGGCGATACATCTGTATAATGATGTCTACAACTTGCTAGGCAATACATCTGTATAATGATGTCTACAACTTGGTAGGCAATACATCTGTATAATGGTGTCTACAACTTGGTAGGCGATACATCTGTATAATGATGTCTACAACTTGATAGGTGATACATCTGTATAATGATGTCTACAACTTGGTAGGCGATACATCTGTATAATGATGTCTACAACTTGGTATGCAATACATCTGTATAATGATGTCTACAACTTACCCAATAGTGGTTTGGTAAGCAAAATCTTACGTAAGGATGTCTATTAGTATTACTTATCCAAATAGTCACCACAGTATAACTTATCCACTACTGATTTGGTAGGCTATAAGCCTGTATCAGGATATCTACAGCACCTCGTATTGCCAGGTGGTCACCCATCCAAGTACTGACTATTACTTATCCACTACTGATTTGGTAGGCTATAACTATATAAGCCTGTATCAGGATGTCTACAGCATTTCGTATTCCATGGTGGTCACCCATCCCAGTACTGACTAGGCTCAATTATGTATGTGTGTCTGTAAATAGTTAGCAAGTCGTGCCCCTGTTAGTGCCGGGGTCACGTGACTGATACCAAACAGGGTCACGTGACTGATACCAAACGGGGCGAGGACCTGTCGGAGGGGGGAGTGAGATGATGTCACCCTCACCCCCCCCCCGCCTCCACCCCTACCCTCATCCCCACCCCACACCTCACCCGGGTGCAGGCGCCACCTGGCGCCAGGTGAGGGCGGTGTAATGTGGGGGGGGGGGGTGTGAGTGGGGGGGGGGGCCTCTGGCGGGAACTGTGGTGGGGTTTGAAATTGTTGACGTTGAGAATGAGAGAGCTGTGTGTGGGGAGGGGTGAAATGGAGGGCGAATGGGAGGGGGAGGGGAGAGAGATGGAGAGGAGGGAGAGAGAGAGAGGAGGGAGGGAGAGAGGGGAGGGAGAGAGAGAGGGAGGGAGAGATGGGAGGGAGAGAGAGAGGGAGGGGAGAGGGAGAGAGGGAGGGAGAGAGAGGGAGAGAGAGAGAGGGATAGGGAGAGATAGGAGGGAGAGAGAGGGAGAGAGAGGAGGAGAGATAGGAGAGAAGGGAGAGGAGGGAAAGGGAGGAGAGGGAGAGAGATAGGGAGAGAGAGGGAGAGATAGGGAGAGAGAGGGAGGCATAGGGAGGGAGAGGAGGGAGAGGGGGAGGGAGAGGGAGGGAGAGGGAGGGAGAGAGAGGTAGAGGGAGGGAGAGAGAGGTAGAGGGAGGGAGAGGGGGAGATGGAGGGAGAGAGAGGGAGAGGGAGAGGGAGAGGGAGGGAGAGAGGGAGAGGGAGAGAGAGATACAGACAGAGGGCGTGTAGATGTGTATGCGTCTGTGCATGTGTCTCTGTGTGTTTGTTCGTGGGAGACACTGCACACGTTCGTTTGTTGCTTGTTTTTTTAGGGGGAGGCGGGGGGGGGGGGAGGGAAGGGGGGATATTTTACTTTTAAATAGAAAAAATACCAGCACCGATACAATTGCCTCAACGATTTTCACAGGTGAAATCAACCCCTAATAGACTAGTTCATCATTCCAGCCATACGTGCATTATACTATTTATAGGATGTGTGGAAGAAAAACAAACCTGCCCAAACCACATGGCACATGCTAATACACTGGGTGCAGCTATGAAATGTGCTAGTTTCAGCTCAGCTCTTGTTTGAAACATAGAATACCAACTAAAAATATATATTATAAATTAAGATGTTAATCTTTTATGCAGCATTGCATTTACATCAATATAATCAGCAAATCTTATGTCATGTGCATTTAGATCTAGACAAATCTGTTCACACATTTGATATTTAAATATTTAGAACAAGAATTTAAATGGTGATGTAAACATCAAGCTGTAAAGTTTCTGATTATTTTGTGTGGAATTGTATGTTTCTTAGCTCGAAATGCTAAATTAATTATGTTTGTGTCTTAAATATATTCATTATATCGTTATGTTATTATATAGCAAGCATGAATCCATGTTTGTACCAAATTGTTCTGTGTTTCCATTAATTTTGAATAAAAATCAAATTTTTCCCCTATTACGTATCGGCAATCTCAATCGCCCGACGCCTTTGTTTTTCTCTCGACACCGTTTTCAACGCATGCACAGTCGGAATGACGATCTCGTGTATTAGATCTACTATACAGCTGGCAGCAAAGCAAAGGCATACGGCCATTGAGTTTACCGATACGCATAGGGCAAAACTTTGATTTTATTCAAAATTAATAAAGAATACATAACAATTTGGTACAAACAATGATGGATAGATGCAATATAATAATATAATGAATATGTTTAAGACACAACTCTCCATAATTAAGCATTTTGAGCTAAGAAACATACAATTTCAGTCACTTTACAGGCTGATGTTTACATCACCATTGATTAGCCAGAACTAATTCTTGTTCTAAATATTAAAATGCCAAATGTGTCAACAAAAACTTGTTTCAAAGAAATATATAACCAATATCTCATTTTCTAGTTCTACATATGTCATTAACCATAGGATATAAATAAAAACATGAATAAAATAAGTAAAACTGACTCGGGCTATGGCTCAAACACTAGTCTGAGTGCCCAGATTTGTCAAGATCTAAATGCACATGGCATAAGATGTGCTGATTATATTGATGTAAATGCAATGCTGGATAAAAGATTAATATCTTATTTTATTATATATATTTTTTTAGTTGGTATTCTATGTTTCAAACAAGAGCTGAGATGAGCTGAAACTAGCACATTTCATAGCTGCACCCAGTGTATGAGCATGTGCCATGTGCTTCTCGCGGATTTGTTTTTCTTCCATGCATCCCACAATGCACCGCACCACTGGAATGGCGATGTAGTCTATTGACACTTGTTGCTTACTAGACTGGCGCTCAGCATTATTAGGATAGGACAAGGACTGGTTGGTTCAGTTTCAGGATAATGTGACTGAGTGGGATATCAGGTCATGGTGCCATTGGGCTGGTCTCCCAGTGGGGCAGCACTATAAATTCACCATGAGTGCGCACTGTCACAAGTCAGTACCCGACCTGACATGACCTTAGATGTTGTCAGGACATAAAACTCCAACAACCAACCCCAAGGCGCGGTGCGTGCTGTGTGCCGTACGGTGCTGCCTGAGTGTCGTGGTTGACCTTGGCAAGGTCAAGGTCGTCACGCCACGGATCACACTGTAAACAGTCTAATTCACAAAGCTGGTGTCTTCAGGGGGACAGCCCACACCTCACTGTCTGCACACACATAATACATATACACATGATAGATTTAATATGTAGACTATACACTATACATGCATTATATATAGATTATGTTGTGTAAATATAATGTATTCATTCAGCCTCCCGTCTGGTCCCAGAACACAAAGAAGATACCTCTAAATATACGCTTATATATAGAATATGGAGTATATAATATCTGTAGAATATACAGAACACAGAGAAGATACCTCTAAATATACGCCTATATACAGTTATATATAGAATATGGAGTATATAATATCTGTAAAATATACAGAACACAGAAAAGATACCTCTAATTATACGCCTATATACAATTATATATAGAATATGCGGTATATAATATCTGTAGAATATACAGAACACAGAGAAGATACCTCTAAATATACGCCTATATACAATTATATATACAATATGGAGTATATAATATCTGTAGAATATACAGAACACAGAGAAGATACCTCTAAATATACGCCTATATACAGTTATATATAGAATATGGAGTACAGGAAGGTGCAGACCAACACGGAGACTAATAGGCGAATATAGTTATTTTTTATTTGGCTTATATCATCGTCGGTAAGGCTACCATAACCATGACACAACCATAACTATACTTGGTTGGGCAAACCGCCAGGGAAGCTCGCGACCCCAGCCAATCAAATAGCATATCCTCGATATACGCGTGTATATAATATCTGTAGAATATACAGAACACGGCGAAGATACCTCTCAATATATGCCTATATACAGTTATATATAGAATATGCGGTATATAATATCTGTAGAATATACAGAACACCGAGAAGATAGCTCTCAATATACGCCTATATACAATTATATATAGAATATGGAGAGTATATAATATCTGTAGAATATACAGAACACAGAGAAGATACCTCTAAATATACGTCTATATACAGGTGTAGAGCACACTGCGGTTCTTAGCCTTGCGACATAGCAGGAAAAGTAACTATTCACCCCCGTGGGTTTGACACCAGGTTCGATCCAGCCTTGTAGTCAGGGCTGGACTGTGCTGCAATGAGTTCTCCCCTCACACAGTTGCTATTTATCTACTTGCTTTATTTTTGCTTTTTTTTTTAGTAACCCCCCCACCCCCCATCTGTTGGTAGCAACTTAAATATACTACAGGGTGGGTTCTTCTTCAGTGCTGGTCCTAATTGGCTGGTCCGTCACATTGTAACTGTTTTCTTCTAAATTAATTCTCATTTTCATACCAAATGAAGAAAATTCCTTTCATTATACCCCAAAGAACCAATGACAGCAATCCGGTGGGAACAAAATGTTTGGTTGATTTTTTTTATTGCAAAAATAGATTCATTTGTCATGCAAATTTGACAGTTAAAGATGGGAATGGTGAAACTGTACTGCTTGTGTTGGAAACGACTTCATTGTAGACCAACATATCCAAACATAATGTAGTAGTCTGCACTGACCTCTCAGGCAAGGAGCCGGATAGACAGGCAGGCGTGAGTAGTACGGTGATATCAGGGAGCCTAGGTGGTGAAATGGTTAGCACACTGGCCCGGAGTGCAAAGAGATGTGGGTTCGAGCCCCACTCTAGGCACAATATCTCCCATTTTCATCGCCCCCTATGACAATAGCTAGTTTATTTGCAAAGTTGTAACATGCAAAAATGTCAGAAAGCTAATTTTAGGACTGTTAAGTGTCTTATAAACACTTAAAAGAAATACTTGCAAACATGTAATGTGTACAAATAATGCCCTGAACAAATACATTTTCTTGCATGCTATTACTATTAGCAGTTTCTAACCTAAAGTGCGCATTCCTTACACGCGGTATGCGGTATGCGGCATGTGGTATGTGAATGGCATGATTCCTTACACGCGGCATGCGGCACACGACTGGCTATATTTAAAAAATATAAATCAACAAGTATACTCAATACTGCACTGTATATGACCTAATATTGCATTTATATCTATGTACCTCTTAGTATGTCACATGGGAATTCCTACTTTTATAATTACCAAATTATAGATAAGAATTCATGTTTTTGTGGCTCTGGTAGCATTTTTACCAACCCGAACCCCCACCACCACCACTACCATATGTTTCCCCTCAGCACCCTTGTGCGTGACCGTTCCGTAATGCTCAGTCGCCTCTCCTCGTCTAAAACTAATGGACAAGTGCGACTGATGTTTCTATTCGCACACCGCGTGCCGCATACCGCATGCCACACCAATCGCTACAGGGACCGATCGAGTTGACGCATTCGCATTCACATTCGCATACCGCGTGTAAGGAATGTAGCCCATAGGCTTCAAGGCGTTTCGATTTTTTGTCGCATTCGCATTCGCATACCGCATGCCGCGTGTAAGGAATGTACCCTTAAGTCATTATTGAGTGTCACATGAAACTTGCGTTACATGTCACATGAAACATGTTACAATTCCAAGAACATCAGAAGTTAGGGAAGTGTTCCGCGATTACTTTAAAATATGTCCACGGCATCAAAAACTAATAAGTATAAATAATTGTTCGTCCTCTCTGGTGTTTGTTTCATCATGGAGGAATAACATTTCTTTTCCATGTCACACATGTTTCAGTGTCACAATTTTATATGTTCTCTGTTCTACTCTCAAGTGGACGAACACTCATAAAATTGCACTTAGTTACTCCTAGTGACTGCTGTTCTAGGAAATAATAAGGGTCTTGTTCTGAATATTACATGATGAGGGTTTTTGTGTCAGACCGAAACACGCATAACGTTCTCCACTTGGTCATGTTCGAAGCCAGGCATACTTGCAGTCTGGGTCCAAATTGTTTTTGTTTTAAATTGTGTCTTAAAATTGGATGTATGTGGAACACAACAAGCCTAATTGGGATAGGCTGTAACATATTTCAGTTTTGACCTCCGATTCCTCCATTTTAGGACCAGCACTGAAGAAGAACCCACCTATAAGTTCCTACCAGCTCTACCAATTCCCGCCATCCCTTTCCTACCAGCTCTACTGATTCCCGCCATCCCTTTCCTACCAGCTCTACTGATTCCTGCCTTCCCTTTCCTACCAGCTCTACCGTTTCCTACCAGCTCTACCGATTCCCGCCATCCCTTTCCTACCAGCTCTACCGATTCCTGCCATCCCTTTCCTACCAGCTCTACCAATTCCCACCATCCCTTTCCTACCAGCTCTACCAATTGCCACCATCCCTTTCCTACCAGCTCTACCAATTCCCACCATCCCTTTCCTACCAGCTCTACCAATTCCCACCATCCCTTTCCTACCAGCTCTACCGATTCCAACCACCCCTTTCCTACCAGCCCTACCAATTGCCACCATCCCTTTCCTACCAGCTCTACCAATTGCCACCATCCCTTTCCTACCAGCTCTACCAATTCCCACCATCCCTTTCCTACCAGCTCTACCAATTCCCACCATCCCTTTCCTACCAGCCCTACCGATTCCCGCCATCCCTTTCCTACCAGCTCTACCGATTCCCACCATCCCCTTTCCTACCAGCTCTACTGATTCCCGCCATCTCTAATCTAATTACTAGGGACACCTCTCTATAGATATATATGTATAATATATTTATATTACATATATTCTACAAGGCATTGTGGGAATAGAAACGAAGTACATTTCCTTCTTCAGTCGGTTAGTTGTTGATACTTGTCACTTCCTATCCTGGCTCTGGCATTATCAGGATAGGGCAAGGACTGGTTGGATCAGTGTCAGGAAAATGTGACTGAATGGGATATCAGGTCTTGGTGCTGGTGGCCTGGTCTCCCAGTGGGGCAGCACTATAAAGTCCTGATATGCTTAGATGTTGCCATATAGACAGGTCAAACTCCAACAACCAACCAAACAAAAGCAACTTTCCACCCCCATCCGCAAATGGGATCGTCCAGTCGGCCGAGTCCGTCCAAGCAGCCCCTTCTTACAATAAAGGTGTATGACTTATTCAGTCAGACATCCCGCCAACATTATATACATAAACATGAATATATACTATATATTATATATATATATATACATCACTCGCGTCTGAGGTCAGAAATGTCATCCTCACAGGTATGATCAGCGAAACAGTGATGTACTGTAACGTCAAATGACTATCCTCCAGTCTACACATACAAAATAAGATCTCCATAACATATCTAAAGCCGGATAGTGTCCATATTGTTCATATACATATTATATAATTAATTATATATATCATATATATATATATATATATATTATATATATATATATATATATATATATATATATATATGTATGTGCATTATATGTAAATCTGTACTTCTAACTTCTATTTAAATATACGTCAATCAGGTTAATGAGCAAGGCGAGCTGAGGTTGAGTAGGTTGGAGCAGTAGATGACTAGCCTCAGGCTCCACCACCCGATTACTGGTGGGTGGGTGTGAGGAGCGAGTATGGAATTCCAGGTTTATTATACTCATATAATGTGTATACAATATATATCTACACAGTAAACCTGTCTAAATCGACCGACCATGGGACCGACTTTAAGTGGTCCATTTAGGGAGGTGGTCGGTTTAGGGAGCTAAAATATCCTTACAAGGGGAGTGGTCGATCTGTGGAGGGGTTGGTACAGAGAGGTTTTACTGTATATTATACATTCATGTACTGCATAAGCCACTATACGAGTATAATTATCTGGAAGCCGATTAACTATGAACTGTGTCCACAATTCATTCTCCGACACTCCACCAGTCTTCTACTGGTTCGCTCTACCATAACTGACACTCCTCCAGTCATCTATCTGCTCCTCAGGCCTTCTGCCTCGCCTGGTGGCGCCACCTGCTGAGTCTTCCTCGCTGACACGGACGCTGTGTGTGCGTGCTTCATTTTAAATTACAAGTTCGAAGGTCAGTGTGCTTTTTCTTTAAAAAAAGATTGATTAAAATGAAAATGAAAAGAAAATCCCCCAAACAGACGCGGCTTTCTGTGGCCGGGTGCCCAGGGCCATGGTTGAAGACAAGAGACCAGTTTGGGCACTTGCTGGGCTGGCATTCTGTCAAACAGAGTGTAATCTTTGAGTCAGGGACCAGTCGGGGGGAGTCCGTCTTCACTGTAGGTGCTGTCATCATATGACCTTAGATGTTGCCAGGACATAAAACTCCAACAACCAACCAACCAACGGTCACTGTAGGTGAATCTAGTTGATTTGGTTGGTTGTTCGAATTTTACGTCCTGGCAACATTTAAGGTCATATCAGGACGGGTACCGACTTGTGACAGCGCACACTCGATGGCGACTTTATAGTTATAGTGCTGCCATGCTGGGAAACCAAGCCTACTGCCGGCACCATGCCCCGATATCCCACTCAGTCACATTATCCAGAGACTGAGCCAACCAGTCCCAACCAGACAGGTTGTTAGAGTTTTACCTCCTGGCAACATCAAAGGTCATATCATTATCAAGACGAGTACTAACGTGATATCCCACGCAGTCACATTATCCTGACACTGAGCCAACCAGTCCTTGGCCTATCCTAATAATGCAGAGTGCCTGGCTAGGTAGTGACAAGTATCAATTTTTAACTCATTGGTTTGTCTCGACCAGGGTTCAAACTCGTGATTCAAATCCCATGATCTACGACAACGGGAGATGGATGCTCAACTTATTTAGTCATCCCGTCTGGTCTCTCTGTACTTACCTCAGTCATGCAGATATGGCCACCAGGTGGCGCCACTCCAGAGGGGTGTAAAGTCAGCACAGACATGGCGCGTGCATCGAGGTGAGCAGTAGCAGCCCCTGAGGTTCTCCACTATCGGCTCTCCACGTCTGTACCTATCCACTCCCACAGTCACCGCATTATAAGCCTGTATCAGGATGTCTGCAGCACCTCGTATTCACAGGTGGTCACTCACCCAAGTACTGACGAGACTCAACTATTACTTATCCACTCCCACAGTCACCGCATTATAAGCCTGTATCAGGATGTCTGCAGCACCTTGCATTCACAGGCGGTCACTCATCCAAGTACTGACGAGACTCAACTATTACTTATCCACTCCCACAGTCACCGCATTATGTCTGTATCAGGATGTCTGCAGCACCTCGTATTCACAGGCGGTCACTCATCTAAGTACTGACGAAACTCAACTATTACTTATCCACTAGCACAGTCACCGCATTATAAGCCTGTATCAGGATGTCTGCAGCACCTTGCATTCACAGGCGGTCACTCATCCAAGTACTGACGAGACTCAACTATTACTTATCCACTCCCACAGTCACCGCATTATGTCTGTATCAGGATGTCTGCAGCACCTTGCATTCACAGGTGGTCACTCATCCAAGTACTGACGAGGCTCAACTATTACTTATCCACTCCCACAGTCACCGCATTATAAGCCTGTATCAGGATGTCTGCAGCACCTTGCATTCACAGGTGGTCACTCATCCAAGTACTGACGAGACTCAACTATTACTTATCCACTCCCACAGTCACCGCATTATGTCTGTATCAGGATGTCTGCAGCACCTCGTATTCACAGGTGGTCACTCATCCAAGTACTGACGAGACTCAACTATTACTTATCCACTCCCACAGTCACCGCATTATAAGCCTGTATCAGGATGTCTGCAGCACCTTGCATTCACAGGTGGTCACTCATCCAAGTACTGATGAGACTCAACTATTACTTATCCACTCCCACAGTCATCGCATTATTAGCCTGTATCAGGATGTCTGCAGCACCTTGTATTCACAGGCGGTCACTCATCCAAGTACTGACGAGGCTCAACTATTACTTATCCACTTCCACAGTCATCGCATTATGTCTGTATCAGGATGTCTGCAGCACCTTGCATTCACAGGCGGTCACTCTCCCAAGTACTGACGAGACTCAACTATTACTTATCCACTCCCACAGTCACCGCATTATAAGCCTGTATCAGGATGTCTGCAGCACCTCGTATTCACAGGCGGTCACTCATCTAAGTACTGACGAAACTCAACTATTACTTATCCACTAGCACAGTCACCACATTATAAGCCTGTATCAGGATGTCTGCAGCACCTCGTATTCCAAGGTGGTCACCCAGCGAGTACTGACCAGCCGAGGCTCAACGTTGTTCAACTCCAGTGATCAGACTGGGACAGGTGTTCCAAACATATTAGCTGCATAGTTAGTTATAAGGGTAAACACTCACACTACAAGACATCCTCCTGTGTGAGGACCAGTGTAGTTTCACATGCTAAAAGGCACGCACTGCAATAGTGTAATTTTGCAGGGTGCCCGGATTTAGCATTTAGTCACAGCATCCTTGCACCTCAGCCTTCTATGACAAGCATCCGCTAGATGCAATTTAATGGAATATATATAACATACATACATTATGTATGATATAATTTATTATTTAGATGCAAATAACGGCAGCCCCTTAATGTTTCTCTCGAACCACCTTAGCCTCCATGTTATTCACTGTAGAGCAGGCATTCTCTCCTCCCCGCCTCCTCTACACCATGAGCCAACCGTCACTCAGCTCACTTTCAAAACTATTCTATTATATAATTACATGGATATAATTATATATATTGTACATCCACAGTTCGGCTTCGGTACCCGCCAGTAAATGACTGCAGGAGACCAGTTCCTAAAACGCTGTCTAACATGGAACCGGCCTGGTGGCAGCACAATTTGGGAACCTTGTTGCTGCCCCTCAAGTACATCAACTTGATCCAGGCCTCTTGTCAGCATAACAGCAAAGCCACGGCGTATCCACTGTGACAGCAAAGCCACAGCTTATCCACTGTAAGGGCAAAGCCACGGCGTATCCACTGTGACAGCAAAGCCACAGTTTATCCACTGTAAGGGCAAAGCCACGGCGTATCCACTGTGACAGCAAAGCCACGGCTTATCCACTGTAACAGCAAAACCACAGTTTATCCACTGTAACAGCAAAACCACGGTTTATCCACTGTAACGGCAAAGCCACAGCTTATCCACTGTAACAGCAAAGCCACAGTTTATCCACTCTAACAGCAAAGCCACAGTTTATCCACTTTAACAGCAAAGCCACGGCTTATCCACTGTAACAGCAAAGCCAGTTTATCCACTGTAAGGGCAAAGCCACAGTTTATCTACTGTAACAGGAAAGCCACGGCTTATCCACTGTAACAGCAAAGCCACAGCTTATCCACTGTAACAGCAAAGCCACAGTTTAGCCACTCTAACAGCAAAGCCACGGCTTATCCACTGTAACAACAAAGCCACAGTTTATCGACTGTAACAGCAAAGCCACAGCTTATCCACTGTAACAACAAAGCCACAGTTTATCCACTGTAACAGCAAAGCAATAGCTTATCCACTGTAACAGCTTATCCATGGCTTATCCACTGTAACAGCAAAGCCACAGCTTATCCACTGTGACAGAAAAGCCACAGCTTATCCACTGTAACAGCAAAGCCACGGCTTATCCACTGTAACAGCAAAGCCAGAGCCTGTCCACTGTAACAGCAAAGCCACAGATTATCCACTGTAAGGGCAAAGCCACAGTTTATCCACTGTAAGGGCAAAACCACAGTTTATCCACCCTAACAGCAAAGCCATGGCTTATCCACTGTAACAGCAAAGCCACAGTTTAGCCACTGTAACAGCAAAGCCACGGCTTATCCACTGTAACAGCAAAGCCACAGTTTATCCACTGTAACAGCAAAGCCACGGCATATCCACTGTAACAACAAAGACACAGCTTATCCACTGTAACAACAAAGCCACAGCTTATCCACTGTAACAGCAAAGCCACAGTTTATCCACTGTAACAGCAAAGCCATGGCTTATCCACTGTAACAACAAAGCCACAGCTTATCCACTGTAACCGCAAAGCCACAGCGTATCCACTGTAACAACAAAGCCACAGCTTATCCACTGTAACAGCAAAGCCACAGTTTATCCACTGTAACAACAAAGCCACAGCTTATCCACTGTAACAGCAAAGCCACAGCTTATCCACTGTAAGGGCAAAGCCACAGTTTATCCACTGTAACATCAAAGCCACAGTTTATCCACTGTAACAGCAAAGCCACAGTTTATCCACTGTAACAACAAAGCCACAGCTTATCCACTGTAAGGGCAAAGCCACAGTTTATCCACTGTAACAACAAAGCCACAGCTTATCCACTGTAACAGCAAAGCCACGGCTTATCCACTGTAACAGCAAAGCCACAGTATATCCACTGTAACAGCAAAGCCACAGATTATCCACTGTAACAGCAAAGCCACAGTTTATCCACTGCAACAGCAAAGCCACAGCTTATCCACTGTAACAACAAAGCCACAGCTTATCCACTGTAAGGGCAAAGCCACAGTTTATCCACTGTAACAACAAAGCCACAGCTTATCCACTGTAAGGGCAAAGCCACAGTTTATCCACTGTAACAACAAAGCCAGAGTTTATCCACTGTAACCGCAAAGCCACAGCTTATCCACTGTAACAACAAAGCCACAGCTTATCCACTGTAACAGCAAAGCCACAGTTTATCCACTGTAACAGCAAAGCCATGGCTTATCCACTGTAACAGCAAAGCCACGGCTTATCCACTGTAACAGCAAAGCCACAGCTTATCCACTGTAACAGCAAAGCCACAGTCTATCCACTGTAACAGCAAAGCCACAGCTTATCCACTGTAACAGCAAAGCCACAGTTTATCCACTGTAACAGCAAAGCCACAGTTTATCCACTGTAACAACAAAGCCACAGCTTATCCACTGTAACAGCAAAGCCACAGTTTATCCACTGTAACAACAAAGCCACAGTTTATCCACTGTAACAGCAAAGCCACAGCTTATCCACTGTAACAGCACCAGATCCACAACAAAGCCACAGCTTATCCACTGTAACAGCAAAGCCACAGTTTATCCACTGTAACAGCAAAGCCACAGTTTATCCACTGTAACAACAAAGCCACAGCTTATCCACTGTAACATCAAAGCCACAGTTTATCCACTGTAACAACAAAGCCACAGTTTATCCACTGTAACAGCAAAGCCACGGCTTATCCACTGTAACAGCAAAGCCACAGTCTATCCACTGTAACAGCAAAGCCACAGCTTATCCACTGTAACAGCAAAGCCATGGCTTATCCACTGTAACAGCAAAGCCACAGTTTATCCACTGTAACAACAAAGCCACAGTTTATCCACTGTAACAGCAAAGCCACGGCTTATCCACTGTAACAGCAAAGCCACAGTCTATCCACTGTAACAGCAAACCCACAGCTTATCCACTGTAAATTGTAGCAACAAAGCCACGGCTATAAAAGTAAAACCATGACTTATCCACTGTAGTAGTGGTTGTGGTTGTTGTTGAAGTTTTACACCCTGGCAACATCTAAGGTAATATCACGACGGGGACTGTAGCAGAAAAAACACAACTTATCCACTCCCAGTGCCAGTGCAGGATCAGGCTCCTAATTGCCCGTCCCTACATAAGGCAATCAACAAGTAGGCAGCAATTAGGTACAATCCTCCACTTCCTGAATACCGATACTTGTATTGGAAACCCAAGTCTAGGCACAATTTATGTAGCACACTCATCAAGGGTCCAGTCCCTAAATGCAGTTTGCTCCAGTGAAAGCCCACTCCATGCACACTTTAGGTGGCGCACTGCGGCATGTATGTATACAAAGGTCCGGGTGCCTAAACTCCTGTGCTGGTGGGGAGGTGAGTGTGTGATGGTGATTTAGGTGGTCGGCCCCTCACTGCTTCCCCAGGTGTGGCGGCTCCCACCGGCCAGCCCTCAGTGACAGTGACAGTGACAGTGACAGTGACAGTGACAGTGACAGTGACAGTGACAGTGACATTCACATCCACAGGACCTGACTCACTGAGCACACTGCACAGCACCCACTACACACTGCACACTGCTCAGTCCCCGCACGTCCAGCACGGCGTCTCCCACGCCGCACTGCACGCTGGGACAGTCTGCAACCACGTGACCCGGTGTGTGTGGGGAGGGGGGGGGTTAGAACAACAAGGGTAGTGTTGTGGCGCTGTTTAGTGGTGGTCACGTGGTAAGGTGTTTGGAAGATGGGGGTGGGGAGAAGTGGGGAGTGCTGAGTGGGGGGGGGGGGGGGTGGGGGGGGGTCGGGGTCGGGGAGTCAGGTAGACGCTGTGTATATAGTGTTTACCCCCCCCCCCCCCCCATACACATTCACACACATATATATACAGTCTACCACCCACCCACGCGCACAATATCACACAAACAGGTATATACTGTCTACCACCCACACACAGTCACACACATGTATATACATATACAGTCTACCACACACACACACACACACACACACACTCAGAA
>CM059203.1:77517-94366 GCA_030323885.1 Branchipolynoe longqiensis
AATTCAGGGCCTTAGAAAGCCTTGTTTTTCAATGCATTTAGTGATTGAGCTTAGACTATTTCGAGTGGAAGCCTTTTCCAGGTGTTTGCCGCTCTATCAAGCAGAAAGTTTGTCATCACTTGCTGGTTGGTTCTGAGATTTTGAACTCTAAGTTGGTGTCCTCTGGTCTCCTTTTTAACAATAAATACTGCTTCCCATTTTCTGTGACCTGAAATTCTGCTTTCTTTCAGGGCTGTATAATTCTGAAAGCGATAGAGTATGTGCCTTTCGAGATACCAGGATACCCAGAATACCCCAGCTGGGGACAAGCGCTAGGCTGGCTCCAAGTGGCGTTCATACTCTGGTGGATCCCCCTGGTGGCAGCCATCATTATTTTCAAGGAGGGAAAGGTATGCTTATTATCTCAGGGATGAAAAATCTCCGCTAATTAGTGGATTTCCGCGATTTTTTAAATATTTTCCGATTGGGCCAAATAAAGAAAATTTGGTAATCGTCCCCGCCCGTGCCTGAAAAATCGCCCGCCGCTGATTTTTTGTGTTAACTGTTAGCTGGAAAGAGCGGGCGGTAGAGGTAGAAATGGAAGGGGAGTGGAGAGTGGGGTGGATGAAGATTTTTATTTCAAAAGAACGATTACCAAATTTAATTTGGGGGGGGCCTTAATGTTAAAGCTACATAGTCCGATGAAAACATCAAATTTTCAAGATCAAAGCAATGATATAGCTTTGGTGCTACATATCGAACTTAAGCCGTGTTCACACACGGGAGTTAAGTCGCTTCAACTAATTTGCCTTGTCTAGTTCGGCTCACATTCGCTGTGTGGACACGACGCTGAAGCGAATTAGGGCTAGTTCGCCTCATCTAGTTCGCTTCAAGTAAACCACGTCGCGAGGTAGTCTAGATGAAGCGAACTAGCTTAAGTCAGCCCACCTTGCTTGTGTGGACGGGAGCGGTTTACTTGAAGCGGATTAAGCACGTCACACCATATAATATAATTTGGTCTATGAACCAGCTAGAGGTGCACAGATATTTTTGTCATCATTTATTTTTAGGGTTTCACTGCCCAGCAGAAGTGTTGACTGTTCCAAACCAATACGATTCAGTGCATACATATCTAGGTCGAACCCACACTCTCTCATGCCGACGTTGACTAACCGACACTGGCGCTGGTTAGTATGGACTTGCTCATGCGCAGATATCGATTTCCGGCTTAAACCGCCCCAAGTACTGGATGTGTGGACACGACACACTTTCACGCCTAGTTCGCCTCATCTAGTTCGCCTTATCTAGTTCAGCCTAAACTTGTGGGTGTGAACACGGCTTTAGATACTGGTGTGCTTATTAAACATGTGTCGTTACATAGAAGGGAACACTGAGGCAATTTGTAGAACATGTGACTGCAAAAGCCTATGGTGTCCGAGTTTTGGTGGGATTGCATGAATTTATTTTGTGCGGTTACACTTCAAATATCTCAAAATGTAGCCATTTAAAATAAAAAGTTACTTCAAACTAAAGTGAGGTAGATTGTACATGTTGTTCAGCAACATGGATAATTTGCGTGCGAACGGGGGACTACGGGGACGGTGCCGCCACCTAGATTCGAACTCTAAACCCACGAAACCCCTTACGGGCCCCGAGACCCCCTCTCGTCTCGCGCGATCTCGCCTCCCCTCATGAGACCTCGCCGCTCCGGGTTAATATAAACCCACCCACACACCTCACACCCACACGACTCCAGACGCCGGACCGACCACAACCACCAGCTTTCTCGGCTCAAAACACCTCACCTCCACAGTCGTAAGGCTCGCTCACCACGCCACATCAGACACCTCCACAATTTCAACAAGATGCCCCGCGACGCCAACCGACACCATCACCCCGCCGCTGCACCTCCACAGACCGCCAACACACGCGCCCGGAGCATAGCTGACGCCCCAGATGCCCCAGACACCGCACCAGCACCCCGCCAGCGTTGGCGCCCCAAGTCTGCCGTAACCAGACCTGCCCCAGCCCAGGACCGGCACGCCGCCGCAGACACCGCCCCGGCCACCCCCACGGACACGGACAGCCAAAACACCATACTGCGCCAATCATTGGTGGATAGCCTCGCACAACAGGCAGAGATGAACCGGACCGTGCTGGAAAGGATGGCCGCCATTGAGACGAGCAACGGCAAACGGAGACGGTCATCCAGCAGAGAGTCGACCGCCACATCCACTTACACCTCACGCGCCAATCGACACAGATCAGCAAAACATAGAAGACGCAGGAGTTACTCCCGCGACTCGTCCGAGGGAGACCGTAGGCCATGGAGACCCTCCAGCATGCCCTGCGACGACACCAGAGGACCCAACAAGGATGACAAGCGCCACCACAAGACATGCCGGGGCAGGGACAGATGCTCCCCGCCATCTTCCGACGAGGACGACTCACGCCACCGAGCCGCCATCGAAGATATACTAGACAACAACGGCCTGTACAGAAGAAGTAGAAGAGGTAGGAAACCCCTCCTCCCTCATAAGTTTGTCATAAGGGGAGATCGCAAGGGGAGCGTCGGGCAAGGCGAAAGTACGTGGTACGAATACATTTTCGCATTATATCGCATGATGAAGGACACCTCAGTCCCCCGATCATGGGCAGGCCCCATGGCTGAGCATACCGAGCACCTAGTGGAGATGGCGGCGGAATGGAACTGGAACACGTGCCTGGCCTGGTCCGAAAGAGTATTCGACATGATTGAAGATAAGAGGCTGCCCAAAGGATGGGCGGACCCAGTCGCCATCAAAGATACCCAACGGGACGCATGCCTCATCGGAACAAGGAACCAGGACACCCAGAAGCCCCCCGCCCCACACAGACGCCGCAAATCTCCGCATACCCACAACGAGGATGACAACAACTACAGGACCAACACCACAGCAGCCATGAACGGCGCATACCGTACAAACGGCCGGAATTTAACCGTGACGTTGATGGACGACCGCGCCACCGCTGGAACTCGGGCCAAGACTGCAGGTTCACCGCCTCCCATGGTAGCGGCAGTGACAAGTTCCCCCATGTCTGCGGGTGGTGCGCGAACAAATACTACCGCGCAAATAATCACAAGGAAATCGATTGCAATAACAAGAAGCGCCAGCTCGACAAAAGACCCAGGAGCGATAACCAGGACAGCGACGAGAAACAGGATTTTCGGTGAACGGCTCCAACCGAGCCGGAAAAAGCAAAGAAACCACCACGAGACACGACAAACAATCAAACACCCCCGAGGCACAAAACCAACAACCCAAATCTGGGAAAAGAAAAAGCCCCTCAGATCTACAGACTACTAAGCCGCAAGGAACGGCTGAAACAACACGACTGCCCATCCGAACCAGCAAAACCACACAGGAACTGACGCGCCACACATCACAAGGCCACACATCTGAAAGACAAACACCACACACAACGGCTAAAACAACGCCGCCCGCTCCCGTCACACAGAAGCCTCCGCTCCCACATGCCGCGCAACCGTGGGACGGGAGGCGTGCCACATCAGAAGGACGGCACCCACCCACAACGGCAAAAACAACATTGCCCCGCCAACGTCAGAGAGCCACCACCGCCCTCAACGCCACATCTGAAGCCCGCATGACGAACACACCGGCCGCTCCAGCCACTCACGCCTCACCACACGTGACAACCCACCACGCCCCGCCCGGCACAACAAAGTGAATTAACACCATCAACAACTCCACCGCTCCGCACCTGGCCCACCTCACCAACACACAGACTCCACACCCCCGCGAAGAGACAACACCCGCCGACCAACACAAGCCCGTCGGGCCCCGCACCCAGAACGCCACCCCCACCCCCAGACACGAAGAAAAAAAGGGGGGGGAGGTAGGGGTGGCGCGAGTACGCCCCACCCAGCCAACCCCCGCCGCACCCACACGCACCCGAGAGCACCACAATGAACTAGCAGACGCCATACTCCTCGCAGACTCACGGCCGGGAACAGCGGACGATGTGGATGAAGCCACCGACGACCCGGCCTTGCAAGCCGCGCCACCATACGACCCGCCGCATACTCCGCTCACATAGCGACACACCCTCCTGCGCATATGGCTGTCAGCCGTCCCGGATGTCTGGGCCAACAAGCACTACATGGCCATCTACCAGCAGGTCAAGAAGACAGGCCTCCCCAACCACGTGGCAGCGCGGATACCCGTCCTGTCCGCACTAAACATCCCACGTTGGCGCGCCCTCCTCGCCGATTATCACGACCAAGACCTCGTCGACTTCCTCGAATTCGGGTGGCTGGCCGACTACATGGCTGATCAACCCCTGGTCCCGTCCACCGAAAACCACGCGGAGGATCCTGACCACTTGCAGTGGATCAGGAAATACGTCAAGAAGGAGATAGAGCATGGCGCCCTCCTCGGCCCGTTCGCCACGCCCCCCTTCATGCCCTGGGCACAGACGAGCCCCGTGATGACCCGCCCCAAGAAGGACACTGACGAGAGGCGAGTCATCGTGGACCTCAGCTTCCCGAGAGGAGCGAGCGTGAACGCCGGTATTCGGAAGGGATACTTCCAAGGGAGGCCCACCACCTATACCCTGCCGGGCATCATGGACATGGCCACCGAAGTTACAGGCCTTGGCCAAGGCTGCTACATATGGTCCGCAGACCTAGCCAGGGCGTACCGACAACTAAGGGCATGCCCCCTCTCGGTCCCAGTCATGGGCATCACTATCGACAAGGAGGTATACTTTGATGTGGCACCGGCCTTCGGATGCCGCACATCGTCGATGGCCTGCGCCCGAACAACGAACGCCGTCGTCTACCTTCTTCGACGCCGCGGACACTTCGCCCTGTGCTACGTCGACGACTTTGTCGGGGTAGCCGCCCCAAAACAAGCAGCCGTAGAAGCTTACACGGACATCATCAGCATCGCCAAGGACCTCGGACTCGAGCTCTCACCAGCCAAGTGCAACCCGCCCACCCACAGGCTCGAGTGGCTCGGGTACGAGGTCTGCATGACACAGATGACGGTCACCATCCCAAGGGAGAAGCTCGCCGAAATAGTCACCGAATGCGCCGAGGTCCAGCCAGGCACCAAGATCACCAGGAAACACCTACAAAGGATAGTAGGGAGACTCCAATACATCGCACGATGCGTGCCCCCCACGAGGCGCTTCATGAACCGGATCCTGGAGGCCCTCCATGCCACCCCGCACACCGGAAAACATGAAGCCACCCAAGAACTCATTAGGGATCTTGGCCTGGTTCGCCGACTATGCGGAGTCAGCCAACGGCATCGTCCTTCTGCAATGGGCACCAGCCATCCAATGGACGATTGAGTGCGACTCCTCCCTACTCGGGGCCGGGGCGCACTCAAGTACAGGATACTACACGGAAGAGTACCCCATCGAGTACCTGGCCGCAGGACACGATATAAACCGCCTCGAAGCCCTCAACCTCTTCCTCGCCCTACACACGCTCTCCCCCGACGACCCAAAAGGACACATCATCACGATCAACACGGACAACCAGGCGTCACAGGTGGTCCTCTCATCCGGTGCCGGAAAGGACTCCGTACTCTGCGCATGTGCACGCGAAATATGGAGGTTCGCCGCAATAAATGCCTGCGAGATCCAGATCGTCCATAAACCAGGCAAGGATATCACTCTCGCAGACGCCCTCAGCCGGAGCCCCTTCGACCAAGCCGCCCAAAAGAAGGCGGAAGAAATGTGCCGCGACCTCCGCATACACCCCGTCCGCGTACGACACACCGACGACGTTGCGAAAAATGCACTCTAGCCTGGGAAGATCGAATAATTTGCCTCTCTCTTCCCAGGTACCCCAGGACCACAACACAAGAAGGTCATCGCCCTCTTCACCGCTGGACTTACCGCAGGGACGTGGACAAATAAAGGCTGCCAGGTCGAACGGTACCTCCGACATGCCTCACGACACCACTACGACCCCCGACGGCCCGAGCAGGCCGACGTGATGTCACTGATCGCCTCACTGAGCGACGACCTAAGGTCCCCCTCCGCAGTACTCAACTACGTAAGCGGAGCAAGAACCTGGGCCCACCTCGTGGGGGAGATCTCGACCTCCTTCGACTCCTACCCAGTCTCGATCGTGAAGAGGGGCGTCACCCGACTATCACACCGCAACCCACGTCAGGCCCCCGCCCTGACCATCAGACACCTCGACGATGCCCTCGAATACTTCAGCTCGGCAGGACCAACAGCCAAGGTCCTCACGGCCGCACTCCTCATAGGATACTTCACCCTACTACGCCAAGGAAACCTCCTGGTCACCGGCAGGACAAAGGATCCAGGACACACGATCACTGGAAAGGACATCACCGAGGATGGGAACGCCCTCAACGTACACGTCCGTTCGACGAAGACGACCAAGACATCGAAGGACGCCTTCACCATCAGCATACAAGCCATACCAGGCTCCAGAAGATGCCCAGTCCGCGCCTGGCGGGCCTACAAGAAGAGCACCCGGACCACGCCCGAGGCCCCAGCCTTCCTCCTTCCCGGGGGATCGCCCCTCACGGTGACCACCGTGACAACCGCACTAAGGACCGCCCTCACAGCCTACAACCACCCTCACCCCGAATCCTTTACCCTCCACAGCCTCAGGCGAGGAGGCGCCCAAGCCTGCGCCCTCGCCGGAGCGCCTATCGACGACGTCCGCGACCTCGGAAACTGGTGCTCCGCCGCCATATTCACATACATCCCCCGCACGATGTACGCCGCCGCAAACCACGCTCTCTCCCACCATTTGGTTGAGAGAGCCTGATTTCCTTATTTGATGTACAGTTTTTGCCTCTTATCTTATTATTACATTACTTCCTCATCTCCTGTAAACTCATTTGAACTACATTAATGACTACTTAATAAGCACTTGATTGACCACTGTAACCTTGATTCTTCACTACTATATTAAGCACTTGATTGATGACGACTTTATATTACCACTGTAACCTTGCCTGATGACTGTGAATACCTATGTAACATGCAACTGTAAGTAGATCGCCTCTGAGGCACTAACGTTGGCCTTAGGGCCGTTTATTGAATAAACCCACTCCATGTAGTCCCCTTGTCGTGTTGTGAATTATAGCGATCAATGTAATATATTTATTTATCTCAGAAAATGACAGAAACTCAAGACCATCGGACAATGCGTAAAACCAGAAACAAACAAGTCATCTTCATCATCATCATCATCATCATCCCGTTATAATATTTCTGTATGCCCGGCCATCTGAGCACCAGAGATACCATAAACTCTCCCCAGTCAGTTCACACCTGATGCCTCTCTTAAACAAACTCATGAGGAAGAAAGGGAAGACAAGTCACACAAGATTGACAGTGAAGAAGTTGTGCTTTACTGGCATCAACTCCTGTTCACCTACTAGTGACCTATCACCCTGACCGCTTACCTTCTGTCCACACAGAGTCTCACTACCTCTTTAGCCTGTCTATGAATCAGAGCCTACAGCCCATTGAACCGGAGTCCCATGGTTGTTGCTCACAGCTCAGTGTGTATATATGAAAGGTGGTAGCATCAGACAGAGTGTCTGGGTACCTGCTCTAGAGGTTAGTGTGTCTCACTCAAGAGTCAGGAGTAGAGTGTCCCTGTCCAGTGTGTCTGAAGCAGTGTCTCGAATAAGTAATATCAAAGTGAGGCTAGTGTGGTCAGGTGGGGCAAGGGAGTGCAGGTGACTGGGCATCTCACAGCCAGCCAATCAGGCACCCTCCACAGCCTGGGTGGCGACACCCCCAGTATGGTCACTCAACCCAGCTGTAGGTTGTGTCCATAATATATGCAGATGAGGCTGGTGTGCTTGCCCATCGGCCCTGTGGTAACAGGTAGTTGCAGGCAGTTACAATAAATATATATATATATTAAAATTGTCCTTTTCCTCCACTTGCAATCTTTATGGGTGTATAGAGGGAACATTTCACCAAACATTCACTGTCTCTTATATAGGAACATCTCATCACAATCTCGGTCAATATGTATGAATTTATATTCCTCATAGCTTAATATGTCACACAGCGATTGGGCACTCATTGCTTTTAGATTACATAACCTTGGTCCCCACTCCGTCGCCCGAGTATAATAATGCTCTCTGCCAATATATAATTCCGAACCGACAATCCGTATATTTTTACACCGTCGTTCCAATTTATTCCGCAGCTGGTCAGTGCAATATCCAAGATGGCGCGTCCCTCAAAGTCGTGGGGTCCGTCGCTACCCTCCGACCGTGTGGGCACCAAGTACCAGCGTCCCGATGACGTCACGGAAGTCGCGGGGTGCGCGGTACGCTGGGGCCTCCATCCGCCAATGCTGCTGAACGATCTGCACACGCCCGAACCCGACTATCCAGGCCAACCGGAAGTGGACCGGTTCCGGAACGAACCGGAAAGATCTAAAGCGAGGCTGCCCCCGCCGTACGATGAGGCGACGTCAGACATGAGCTATAAATTGTAGCAGGCGTTTTATAGACGTCTTTCCCGTGACGTCTGCATAGATAATTAGGTGTGCGCGCGGGCAACTTGGGTGCAGTAACTCTATGTTATTGGTTTTAAACTGAAGGATTTCTTACCTAAGTAAAAGAGTAAATAAACAATACAAATTATTCTTAAAGCTGCGTAGTCTGATGAAATATCAAATTTTAAAAACCAAAATAATTATCTAGATTTGATTGTACATATCTAACTTTAGATACTGATGCAATTATTAAACATTTATTTCTGCATTGAAGGGAATACTGAGTCCATTTTATAGAAGTTTTAGAACCTGTTACTGCAGAAGTCTATGGTGTTCGAGTTTTGGCAAGCTTGCCGAAACTAATTTTCGATGTTTACACTTCAAATATCTCAAAAGTTTACCATTTAAAATAAAAGTAGCTTTAAACTAATACTAGATACTAATGATCGATCTAATATATTTATCTCAGAAAAAATACAGAAATTCAAAACCATCGGACTATGCAACTTTAATCAGAAGTCCCAAAGTCAGATACTGAGATAGAAAAACTGTCTTTTAATTTAAATGGATGTGCACCATTTGTGATAAATAACTGATAATTATTAGTTCAAAAATACACAAAACAACACAATCAACAAAAGCACCTGGCCTGCATCATGTAAATGTAAACAACAGCACAGGATAAACCAATCAGAATGCTGCATTCGGGTCATGTTACCCAGCTGACAGATGAAGTAGATCACTTTGCGGCTCAGAAAAATTCAAATATCTACAAAACCGCACCATATAAGATCAAATTGCTTCACACATACAGAGATGAGATGTTTACCTATCTGGGCCCGTATTCATGTAGTGGTGCCAGGCGTAGCCGGTGCTACACGCTAGCTCTGGTGTAGCTATCTGCGGCTAGCGGCAGGTTGGAGAAATAGGTCAAGTCGTATTCACCAATGTCCAAGCCGCCGCGGATAGCTAACCATGAGTTTATTTATAGATTTGGGAATTCCCTCGATTTGACAATATGAATAACGTCACCAATGTGGCGGGAGCGTTAATAACGGTTGATTTTAGGGTTAATTTGATTAAATTTCACTTTTTGTGTATGTAAATCTGTCAAATATGATCGCATTGAATAGATCTGGCTGTAATATATTGCTGCCGATACGGTGGCGGCGGCGGCGGCCATGTTTAGTTGAGGTTCGACAGTATGGATATCGACGACGACGACGCGGCGGCGATTTGTTTACTTCACATTCGTCGATTCGAAAATATTAATATCGCTTCTGATGCGGTGGCAGAGTTAATATCGCTTCGAATTTAGGGTTAATTTGATGAAATTTCACTTATTGCATATTTAATTCTGTTAAATATGATAGCATTGAATAGATTGAGAGCCACACACGCACACTAACTGGCGCGGCTAGCAGTTAAACCTGACTTGAAATAAGGGTAGATTAGCCTAGGCTACGGTCAGCGGCTAGCACTGGCACAGGCACATGAATACGGATTTTCCACCGTTAGACGTGTGGGGCTACCGTAGCTGCGGTTAAGGCACTGGCACCAGCACATGGATACATGCCCTGATGATGATAGTTTCATCAGAGGGCCATTTGCGATTCATCAGGACTGAGCACTCGATTGTCTTTTTGCCATTACGGTTTGTCAGACATGAAATGTTTTGCTGCCAAAGTGTGTGGGAATACACCCGTGTTTGTTAACATTGAAATAGGTCTATATGTAAGGATGGCAAAGCGAGGCTATTTGAGGCTCTCCCAGCATGCAATCCGAAAATCCAGCAACCATATTTTAAGCGTGATAATGAGCGATGATAGGGGCTATGTCAAAGCCTTGCTAGTATTACCACTACTAGTAGGCCTACTAGTAGTTGCGATTAAAAGTTCATTTGTCTTGGTTTGATTCATTCCAAAGTCGAGAGCCGAGTATGCAGAATGAATCTACAGAAAGAGCCATAATTCTATATCACAAGATGGTGGACTATGTCTGTAAACGCCGCCATACTTGCTACTAGGCTATAGCATATGAATGACATGGACAATTATCATGTTTTCAAAATGGCCAATTATCACGCTTTCATTATGTCACTTAACCATCAGCATATGCTCTCCCTCTACTATCTGTGATTGTAGCACCAGACACCAGGAGCGTAATCGATTAATCAACTCGGGTCACCCAAGGCACTTTTTGGCGCACGCGCACATCCTACAGTCTCGGGTTGAATAAACGAATACGCTCGGGGTGGACAAAACGGTGGCTTAATTTGAAACTTAATATTTTTTTTCAAAAACCTATAGAAATACAGCAAAATAGGATTTAAAGTATTTTATGATTGTAGAAGCTGAAAATCTGGGTTATTAAAAAAAAAGTATTAAAACAACACGTAGGACTTTTACCGGTAGCTGTTATACTACAGGTACCAGCACAGATGTGACGTCATTGCTCCTAGGAAACCCCAGCCAAGAGGTGGGCTACTGGGGTCGGATTGTTTTGCACATGGCACGTGTATTTCTCGACTCCACTCGCGGTGCTCTATTTGAAATTCTGATGACTCGGGTGACCTGAGTCGCCCGGGTCGTGTTAATCGATTACAGCCTAGAAGAACAGGCTCGAGCAAAGACAAAACTTGATTAATTTATAGTTGCATAGTCCAATGGCTTTGAGTTTCTGATAGTTTCTGGGATAGCTATATTAGTTTGATAAATATGATCTATATAGTTGCATAGTCCAATGGCTTTGAGTTTCTGATAGTTTCTGGGATAGCTATAATAGTTTGATAAATATTATCTATATAGTTGCATAGTCCAATGGCTTTGAGTTTCTGATAGTTTCTGGGATAGCTATATTAGTTTGATAAATATTATCTATATAGTTGCATAGTCCAATGGCTTTGAGTTTCTGATAGTTTCTGGGATAGCTATATTAGTTGATAAATATTATCTATATAGTTGCATAGTCCAATGGCTTTGAGTTTCTGATAGTTTCTGGGATAGCTATATTAGTTTGATCAATATTATCTATATAGTTGCATAGTCCAATGGCTTTGAGTTTCTGATAGTTTCTGGGATAGCTATATTAGTTTGATCAATATTATCTATATAGTTGCATAGTCCAATGGCTTTGAGTTTCTGATAGTTTCTGGGATAGCTATATTAGTTTGATCAATATTATCTATATAGTTGCATAGTCCAATGGCTTTGAGTTTCTGATAGTTTCTGGGATAGCTATATTAGTTTGATCAATATTATCTATATAGTTGCATAGTCCAATGGCTTTGAGTTTCTGATAGTTTCTGGGATAGCTATATTAGTTTGATCAATATTATCTATATAGTTGCATAGTCCAATGGCTTTGAGTTTCTGATAGTTTCTGGGATAGCTATATTAGTTTGATCAATATTATCTATATAGTTGCATAGTCCAATGGCTTTGAGTTTCTGATAGTTTCTGGGATAGCTATATTAGTTTGATAAATATTATCTACCTTGCCTTAGTTTGAAATAACTTTCATCTTAAAGTTCCACAGTCCGATGGTTTTGAGTTTCTGTCCTTTTTCAGAGATAAATATATTAAATGGATTGTTATAATTCTCTACACTCGGTTGCAGAAGGAAAAGAGACAGAGACAGACATGGATTAATAGAAATTTAATTTTTTTTAAGTCGGGAACCATAGTAGGTTCAGCAAACATTGAATCAGGCGGCTGCTATGGCCGAGAATCAGGCGCTGACTGGATTGCGCTACCAGATGGAGTAAGTTCTTGAAATGTGAGTTCATGGTCGAGCAGGTCGGGAATCAGCGCTCACCCACCTAGAAAGTGGGTGGGAGGGTGGGGAAAGCGAAGTCGACAGTATCAGCGGTGAAAGCAGAGTGTCGGTAAGCAAGAAATACAGCACGAGGAAAGTTAAAAATAGACCAACCTCGTGAGCAAATTACCCATGTTAGCCTCCGACCAACATGCACAATCTACCTTACTTCAGTTTGAAATAACATTTTGTTATTAAAGGTTCATAGTTCAATAGTCTTGAGTCTCTGTCATTTTTCTGAGATAAATATATTAGGTTGCTCATTATTATATACTTTAGCTTGAAGTCACTTTTATTTTAAATGTCCAACCTTTGAGATATTTTAAATGCAACCATGCAAAAATAATGTTGGCAGGCATGCCAAAAGTATTCCCTTTTGTATGGCCACAAAATGTTTAATAAGTGCACCAGTAGCTAAGTTAGATGTGTAGAATCAAATTTAGATAATTGTTTTGGCTTTGAAAATTTGATGTTTTCATCAGACTATGCAGCTTTAAATGGCTAATCTTTGAGATATTTGAATTGCCAACATGTCAAATTAGTCATAGCAAGCACGTAAAAACTCTGACACCATAGCTTCTGTAGCAACAAATGCTTAATAAGTGCATCAATATCCAAGTTAGGTACGTAGAATCAAATCTAGGTAATTGTTTTGGTTTTGAAAACTGATGCTTCATCGGACTATGCACCCTTAAATCAAACCCCAGATAAAAACACAGGCCTTGAATGTAACTGTTTTTTCACAATCCGAAAACTGTTGGGATTATGTTTTACCCCTGCTTATCCCCACCTGTTGGTGCTAATAGTTATTTACACAAATTAGTTTAATAATGAATGAACTTGAGAACCCCTACTACACCTGCTTTCAAAACCTATTACCTAACAGCTTCTTTGAAATTGACATAAAACCTGTCTGATGTAAGTCCGCACTGCAATCTCAGACTTCCGATCCGATCATTAGGCCACACAATACGGAACACTTTTGATGGGATTCAAAAATGGGCAGGTTTCTTGCATTTGGTATTGGTGATTGGATCCGCTGATTTGCATATTTACAATATAATATATATATGTGTATTGGATATATGTTATATCTTTTGAAAAAAGAAGAGAGAAAGACGAAGGAAGAAAGAAGTGTTTAAAACAATTCTAGAATCATGTAATACCATGTGATGCATACTCACCAAGTGCATAATACATATGTTGAACTGGAATTATATGCAGTTACTATTACAATTAATAGTCCCTTTATATTATGCTTCTATTATCGAACAGGATTTTCATGTGGTTATTATTGCAACGGATATTGTCATTTATGTACCAACAAATTGTAATGAACGGCCGGAAGCCCAGTGCTCTGGCACTGAGAAAAGAAATTATTCGCTGAATAAAATACATTTAGTAAAAAATCAATGGGTGATAGAAAACTGTGCACACTGTATGCGTATTGGGATGCTTTAACTGTTGATGAGGTTGTAAAAGGGGTTCCCTGCAGTACGGACAGGGTGACCATTGGTGCCCGGGCAACAGAGAAGTAGAAATCTGGATTAGGGACAACACAACTTTATTTTCATGACAGGCAGGGTCTCCGGCTCTACTCAATGCAGCTGTGAGTAAAGCTAGCATTCCTTACACACGGTATTCGGCATGCGAATGCGAATGCGGCATGTGGCATGCGAACGGGTTGATTCCTTTCACATGACATGCGGAATGCAGGGATTTGGTTTGAATAGTACACAGTAACAACTTTAAAAAGATACCCAATGTGATAGGGGGAACCTCCCCCCCCCCCCCCCCCCCCCCCCGCCGTTAAGTGAAACCCCACACCCTGCCTTATCAGGCATGTTGAGAGAGTCCCAGTGGCATGCCACCCACCCTGACATAACACCTCCCTCACCCACACCCACACCCACACATAGTGTCAGGTTTCTCACAACTGTTTTCTATGGCAAACGCAGCAGCATTCGCATTCGCATGCCACACTGATGGCTACATGGACCGATTGAGTTGCCGCATTCGCACTCGCATTCACATTCGCATTCGCATTCGCATTCGCATTCGCATTCGCATTCGCATTTGGAGGCATGGAAGCACCCCCATTCACTTAGATGCTTTTCCATTTTTTGCCGCATTCGCCGCATACCGCGTGTAAGGAATGCTAGCTTAACCAGTAACAACGTCCGATATATGAGTGAAGTTATGCAGTAATATGAATATAATAGACTACATAACATATCAATAGAGTTCAATAATAATCACAGCACCTTTTTATCGCCAATAATCACAATGAACAATTCTACATCAATCAAGTCAATAATAACGATGCATTACTATCAAGTCAAATTTGTTTATCAGGTCTATTTCTTAGTTTTTAGTTTTTTAGTGTTTTTTTTAATTGTACTTGGGTTTATTTTGTATGCCGAGTGCAGTGCATTGGTTGTGGGTGGATGGGTTGAGAAGAGGTGTTGCTCTGACGGTGGTAACAATTTCACTGTAATCTAACAATAGTCAACACGAGGCCTGAATATTGAGATATGGGTCATTCTTTAAAAGGGGGCACCACGTTTTTAGTTTCGATGTTATGATGCTGATAATAAGTACTCCAAACTGATTTTTTTAATGTATATTTGCATTTCACTTTTGTGGTAATCAGATAGAACTGTATACACTGAATTTAGTGGTATAAAGTTTATCTTGGTGTGATAATCGGTTCAAAAGTTATGAGCATTTTAAAATATAATTTTGAGGGCTTTTTTCATCCAAAAACGAAATTGGCCAAATGAGCAAATTCACAAAGCACTAGAATATGTGCAGATACTTGGAAACCAAAACTAAGCACATAATCAAGTTTCATATATCATATAGATTGCATTTTTTTTCGGGAAGAAAAACAAAAATAATAACACAGATATACGACTTTTAAAACAGCTAAAATATCAAATTGGCTCTGTTATGAAGTTAACAGTACCTATTTACTACCTAAGAATAAAAGTAACATTTTCATGGAAATTTTAAAATGCCATATCTCAGCTTCTAATTAAGATACAGAGATAAATGTGGTCTCACTAGAATCAGCAGAACTGTGTCTATAACTTGCATGTACTTTAAAAATGTAGACAATTGAACACTAAAATTGTGTTCCAACTACCATTCATGACACATGAAATTTGGTTATATGCCTTCACAATGTCTTCAATGCTCTCAACATGACAAACACAGCAATCACTGCTCACAGACAGAACATTATTTTATAGTAGGAATCAGTTACAGCAACATCATCCACTTTGGAGCATTTGAAATAGTGTTTTCAGCTCACTGGTTCCCAAATCGGTCTCACTTCTTCAGCTTCTTGATTCACGTGCTATGAATGAATTTACTATTTGTTATGCTGATTTAATAGCAAAAAGCTTGCTCTTCAATTTGACAGGACTTGAACCTGGAATTTGTTTCTTTGTCACCGTGAAATCTTGTCTTCAACTTTTCCTTTTGAATTTTCCCTCACTTCTATCACATGTATCTCAACAAGTTTGGTCTCAAAATGAGGCTCAAACTGTCTTCAGTTCTAGCATTGTTAGATAATTGTAGTAACTGTTTAACACGCCAATCACTGCCACACAAAAGACATGGGGGTTCAGGGCCAACTCCTGCAGGTTCCACGCAGCCTCGCTGAGTCACTGATGGCAGCCTGTTTGGAGTAGCTACTGATAATTGATTTTTTCTTTTATTGATCGCAAGTCAAATAAATATTGTTGCCTCTGTGTGTTATTAAAATATCAGTATTAACGATGTTAGCAATATTAGATTATTTAATCTATCCCACAAAAGATATCAAAAGTATACTTTTATGATTTTGTGCTAAAGTGAAAATGTGATAAATTACACATTGATACCATGCATGTACCCACACTTTTTTGAACTTTTTTTCGACTTTCTTCTTGTAAGACATACAGTAATCTTGTTTACTTAACTGTAATCAATAAAATCTTGTTTGATTTTGTTGTGTATGTTAAAATGATGTTCTGCGTGTGCCTTTGATGCCCATGTTACACAAGTGATATCAACGTATTGGATAAGATCTACATCAAAAAGTAAAATAGCTTTGTTTCAATGTTGACCTATGCACAACATGTAAATGTTCATAGGAATATGGAATCTGCTATTATTTGGAATGTGTTTTGCTATTATTTGGAAGGTTTTCTCTTTGGGTTTCCATGTCATACGCTAGTGCCCAATTTCAGAGACTGATCCATAAATAACTTGACTTTGTGAGGAATTTCTTAGATTATACAGGGTGACCCCCCCCCCCCCTCCCACACACACAAAAATGCCACCCTCAAAGGTTTAAGAAAAAGGTGATATAATGAGGCTATTGCCTTCAGGGGCGTAGCTAGGTACGCGCGTACGCCAAAACGTCCACATCGTTTTGTCCACCCAAAAAAATAATAATAAAGAGAGAGAGAGAGAGAGAGAGAGAGGAGGCATGTAGTAGTCCGGAGTGTCAAAAACTCATGTCTAAAATGTGTAAAATCCGCCAGC
>CM059203.1:94866-120360 GCA_030323885.1 Branchipolynoe longqiensis
ATGTAGATATATATACAAATACATAAACAATATATACATAAACAATACCCACACAGGATTTCGTCAAAATCCAGCAACCGGAAACGGAAATAGGCCTCTATGGGCGCCGCCATTTGCAAACTCGTGTTGAATAACCCATATAATCAAAATCCAAAGTTTTCTGCTATTATCGCTCAGTTTCCAACCTGGTCCCCTAGCCTTTGTACCGGAAACAAGTTTAAACGGACTGAAACGAGTTCAACCATGGCTGGTTGGGTCGCACCGTGTCTAGTTGGGTCGCTCCGTCTGCAGCGATTGGCTTAACACCTTAACAATTTCATTCAAAATTAAAAGAAATAAATAACAATTTGGTTTGTTTGTTGTTTTACGTCCTAGCAACATCTAAGGTCATATCAGGACAGAGGCATAAACATGGGTGCACAAATGAAATATTAATAGTTTACTTCGCGGAAACGACGGCCGTATTCGGGTCACCCGAGTTGATAGAATTTCAAATCGAACACCGCGAGTGGAGTAAAAAAAAAATCATAAAATACTTTGCTGTAGTTATATCGGTGGGTCGGTCCTAAGCATTGCTTATTCATATTAGCTACCTACTAGTTTGCTCAAATAATACCGACCCACCCACGGGGAGGCTTAAGACTAACGCATGTAGATATATACACATAAGTCATAAACAATACTCCTACCCAGTGGGAAATGAAATCACCAAAATCCAGCAAACGGAAACGGAAATAGCCCCCTATGGGCGCCGCCATTTGTAAACTCCTATGCGAGAAATCAAAATCCAGCAAACGGAAACGGAAATCGCTTGTCAAACTTCGGTACGGAGCAAGCAGGATGGACGACAGCAATTGGCCTAACGCCTTAATGATGCGCCGCCGCAGAGTAACACACGTCGAATCGAAGAACAAGTACACTGGTCCCTCCCCACAGACCTTCCATATATGGTGTGATCACGTCACTGGGACCAGTGTATGTGTTCCTCCATGCTACTCTGCAGTGGCCCTCTCAAGGCATTAAGCCCATAGGCCCAATTGACGGTATTCGGGGTCAGCTATTGGTTAATTATATATCAAAACAAATGCCCGCTGCCATAGAATTTGCCAATACGTGCAGTTCAAAACTTAGATTTTATTCAAAATTAAAAGAAATAAATAACAATTTGGCATAAACATGGGTACACAAATGAAATATTAATAGTTTACTTCGCGGAAACGACGGCCGTATTCGGGTCACCCGAGTTGATAGAATTTCAAATCGAACACCTCGAGTGGAGTAAAAAAAAATCATAAAATACTTTGCTGTAGTTATATCGGTGGGTCGGTCCTAAGCATTGCTTATTCATATTATTATTTTTTATTCACAATTATTAGAAGCACTGGAAAAGCATATAGACTGGCAAAAACAGCAAGCAGAGATTATGAGAGTTTGTCAGTTTGCCAGTTTTTTTCTGTCATGGGGAGCGCCATTTTGGGTCTTGGGACTATAACAAACAAGCCCTTTGATTGGACAGTCTGAAAGGTAGTATCTGATTGGATCCGACGTTCTGAGTCGTGACCGTACTGACCAGACCGTCACTTCCACCACGGCAGCCGGTGTCATGGTATAAACCCCCGGCCCGATCGCAGCCCCTGCCGTGGCTTCTGTGCATGCGCAGAGTTTGTAAACAGGCGCAGCTTGGCTGCAGAACCAATACACACTGCCAGTGTCTATTAATGATTAATAGAAATGCACAACCCTAACCATATAAATTTAATATAATCTATCCGTCGAATATGTTTTCTATATGTGTACCAAGCAGCTTGTTTCTAAGTGGTGTAGCTTTAGAGATATTTCACTTTTTCTGTATGAAGATTGCACTGACACTCAGGATATCCCAACTTTCACTATTATCTCTGTTTTAAATACTTTCAGCATAAATTGCTCTTAGGTTACATTATTGCTCTTAGGTTACATTTAAATACTTTCAGATCTTTTCCTCTTCAAGTCCGCGCATTAAAAGGGACCAGCGTATAGCTCGCTGGAGACTGTCGTGTACTTCCGACAAATGCTCTCCAAGCACAATCTTGTTTAGTTTTTATGTTTAAATGAACCAAGTACGTGTGGGGAGAGTATGGGACCAGGGCACTGCTAGTCTGAACTGCAATGGCAGTTTGTTGTCTTCAAAATGGCCGCCCCCATAGGCGGCGGCCATTTGCAATGCAAAAGCTGCGCTGTGATTGGCTGAAATTGTGCCGGCAACAGGCTCACACAGAAACAAGATTTGCTGGTTCCCAGTATGCGCTGCAATAAATTAAGCCCAAATCTATTCAAAGCTGTCATATTTAACAGAATTACATGCTCAAAAAGTCAAATTTGGTCAAATTAACTACAAACGCGAAGCAATATTAACACTGCCGCTGAAATTTGGTTAAATTAAACCAAAAATCGACGTGATGTTTCCCAATATTTAAGGCCGTAATCGTTTAACACGACCCGGACGACTCCGGTCACCCAAGTCGTCAGAATTTCAAATCGAACACCGCGAGTAGAATCGACAAATACACGTGCCGTGTGCGAAACGAAATCTGAACTATTCCGAGTTTGTTTGTTTTCCACGCGGCGGATAGCTGGCGACTTTAAGATATTTTTAATCGATCCAATGAAAGCTTTTAAATTTATTTTACAAAAATAAATGCTTAGTCAACTGTCTTCACGGCAGGGGCTGCGATATGGCCGGGGTTTTATACCATGACACCGGTGTCGCAGTTTGAGCGTCCTGCCAGTTTCAGCTGACTGCATACACTCAAACTCAAGGCATTGTCAATGGTCGGGAGCAATCTTCATACAGAAAATACAGAAGAAGTGAAATATCTCTAAAACCACACCACCTATTAACAAATCGCTTAGTACACATATAGAAAACATCTTTACCAAAAAGATATAATTAAATGTATAAGGTTAGGGTTCTTGATTTCTATTTATTTTGAATAAAACTAATGTTTTGCACTGCGCGTACCGTCAAACTCAAGGCATTGTCAATGGTGGTGAGCAATCTTCATACCGAAAATACAGGAAAAGTGAAATATCTATAAAAGCACACCACCTAGAAACAAATCGCTTGGTACACATATAGAAAAAATCTTTACCAAAAACATTATATTAAATTCATAAGGTTAGTGACGATGCTGTCAGATTTTGACGCATGCGCATGAAACTGACAGTCAGCTCAAACTGGCAGGGCGCTCAAACTGCGACACCATACGAGCAACTCACCACCAACTCAGCCGCCACCCACCCCACAACAAACGAACACAACTCGCAAGGGGTTGAGGGCCTGAGTCGAGTTACAGCTTGATCTGAAGGTTCACACTGACTTACTGTACACTGATTAGCTTCTTCCCTCTGATACTGACCTACTGAACCATGTACCGCTCCTGATTGACTATCTTCCAACTTACTAAACACTGTCTTTGAATAAAAATCCATTCATAAGAGCTTCTTGTTCAGGTCGAAAATTATAGCCATCTGCGCTCGTGTGAATTGAGAGAATATTCTCATGGATTATTTTAGGTTGTAGATGAAAAATGAATTCATAGGATAAGCTAAAGCTGTGTTTACACGGGCGAGTTAATTCGCTTCATATGAATCGCCTTGACTAGTTCGCCTCACATTCGCCGTGTAAACGCACCGCTTAAGCGGATTAGGGCTGATTCGATTCATATGATTCGCTTTTTGTAGATCGCCTCGGGAGGTGGTTTATATGAAGCGATTCCACTGGTTCCCGGGCGGCGGTAGTATAAAATCGTAGTGCATGCCGGAAACAGGGGGAGCAGTAACTAATCGCTGGTACCCGGCAGTGTTAGGGCTCGATTAGGCCGAAATCTATTAAATGCGATCATATTTAACAGAATTACATACTCAAATAATGAAATTTAATTAAATTAACCCTAAATTCCAAGCGATATTAACGTAGCAGCTACATCTGCGTCGAATCGACGTGTGTAAACTAAACAAATAGCAGTGCTTGCCGACTACAGGCGGAACTAAGGCCGCTGGTTCCCGGCGCCGAAACACTTTCAAACTCGCTTCGTGTAAACGCACCGCTACTTCGCTTCATATGAATCGCTTTGTCTAATTCGCTTCACATTTGCCCTTGTAAACACGGCTTAGGACAAGACAAGGATGCTGAAAATCCCATAAAAAAAGGCTGGTTAAAGGAAAGCGCTAAATAAATTCTTTACATATATAATGTATTAGGCCCCTATCTCTTTATAATTACCCGCTACCTTAGAATTGTAGAATAGAGTCAATCATGGAGATAAATCAAATTTAAAAATCGAATACAGAGCTTTCTCTGGGCGGCGTCTGTTTGAATTTTTTCTCTACCAATTTCTCGACGTTAGACCAATAGGCCTAGGCCTATGGATAAATATTGTGCATTGGAACACTACTTCCACAATTAATTCCTATTTGAAGCAGTTTTTGCTCAGATTTAGACTAGGTTGTCATTCACCCCAACTATGGGTAGGGGCAAAGACCCTATAATACAAAGACGGCTCACTCCCTATCTCTCCCATGGTAATGTAAATTTCGCAGTGCCACCTTGTGGTGGGTTTAATCAGCCCGGCTGCTGGTTGGTGTTTCACATGTAAACACATACAATGGGGGACCTCCGACTTTTTAGTTCAAATTCCTGCCGTTTGCGTCTCCACTGAACGAGTGGGCCTATTCGGCACACTGTCACACTGCAAACCCAATGGCTATGAGCAATCTTCATACAGAAGAAGTCAAATATCTCTAAAACCACAACACCTATAGACAAACCGCTTGGTATACATATAGAAAACATACAACGAATAGATTATATTAAATTTATAAGGTTATGGTTCTGTATTTCTATTAATTTTGAATAAAATAAACGTTTTGCACTGGGCGTACCGCCAAACTCAGTGCTTTGTCAATGGCCGTGAGCAATCTTCATACAGAAGAAGTCAAATATCTCTAAAACCACAACACCTACAGACAAACCGCTTGGCATACATATAGAAAACATACAACGAATAGATTATATTAAATTGATAAGGTTAGGGTTCTGTATTTCTATTAATTTTGAATAAAATAAACGTTTTGCACTGGGCGTACCGCCAAACTCAGTGCATTTTCAATGGGCGTGAGCAATCTTCATACAGAAGAAGTCAAATATCTCTAAAACCACAACACCTAGAGACAAACCGCTTGGTATACATATAGAAAACATACAACGAATAGATTATATTAAATTTCTAAGGTTAGGGTTCTGTATTTCTATTAATTTTGAATAAAATATACGTGTTGCACTTCGCGTACCGGCAAACTCAAAGCATTGTCAATGACCGTGTAGGCCCACTGGTACCGACGCGCCACCAAGTGTCAGTAAATGAACTACGCAACATGTCCCCCAATATTATACATGAGATAGGTAAGTATGAATACACATCAATATGAAATTGCTATCAACAAATACACATCATGATCATCATCACCATCGTCACACATCGTTCACATTCATATATACATATAATATAGCACCTGTTTAACCAAGAGACCAGCCAGCGCACCAAGTGGTGGGTTTGATCATTTTGATTACACAGTACAGGCTGAGTGAGCCGTCTTAGTATTATAGGGTCTTTGGTAGGGGGTGAATCGTTTATCTCGTCATGGTGCCCACCAGTTGGAGGCACCATCTCCCATTGGTGCAGCACTATAAAGTTGACATCAGTGCACACTGTGACCAACCCTGTTGCTATGTATGATGTAACGCCCAAACTAACCACAAGGTGTCATATCTCTAAATGAGTTAAAACGGTAATATTTTGCTGAAAGTGTAAACCGACATAAATGAATCTTAAGCTGTGTTCACACACACAATTTTTATGTCGACTTAGACAAATCGATTTATATGAATCGATTTAGTGTCGTGTTCACACATGCAATACTTTTAGCCGGAAATCGATATCTGCGCATGAGCAAGTCCATTCTAACCAGCACCACTTTCGGTGACTGCCGGGCACCAGTGTATAGTTACAGCTGAGCCTGTATCCGGCGAGCACTGCTATTTGTTTAGTTTACACTCGTCGATTCGACAATATGAATAACGACGCCGATGTAGCTGCTACGTTAATATCGCTTGGAATTTAGAGTTAATTTAATTCAATTTCATTATTTGAGTATGTAATTCTGTTAAATATGATCGCATTCAATAGATTTCGGCCTAATCGGTCCCTAACACTGCCGGGCACCAGCAATAGTTACACCTGAGCCTGTATCCGGCGAGCACCGCTATTTTACACTATCACCGCCCGGGAACCAGCTATATCGCTTCATCTATACTACCTCGCGAGGTGGTTTACTTGAAGCGAACTAGATGAATCGATTCAGCCCTAAATCGCTTTAGCATAGCGTCCACACGGCGAATGTGAGGCGAACTAGGCAAGTCGATTTAGATGAAGCATTTTAACTCGCCAGTGTGAACGGGGCTTTAGTCCACTGTAGTTGACTCACTTCCCACTAGATGGCGAAAACAATTTGTATAGTTCGCCAATAATCCGAGAGGTGGCGTGTTGTTAAACCGGATGAATGATTGATGAAGGAGACAGATAGTTGTCAGGTCTATTTTACTCTCGTTTTCGTTAATGTGTAGTGCTTACGGATGGTTAATTTGAAATGATAGGCCCGATTTAAGTTTCCTGTCAATAGAGGTAGGCCATGTTAATCTAATCTCCGTCAGAACTGCTTTAGCCATGGCCCGCATCGGTCTACTGCTCATTCAGAAACCTTCACGCACTGACTCATGTTTACAAACTTTTGTACTTGAAGTAGGCCTACTCAATTCAATACAGTTACACTTACTTACAGTAGCCTAGAGTAGAGTAGGTCTACTGATGTTAGCGCTACCTATAATGCTATATGCCTACTAGTTTTTGACAAAAACAACTGACTATCGCAGTCTAATGTTTTTGCTACGCATGTCATTGTAGAATAATGTGTTAGTGCTCGATCTATGAGACATTTTTCAAAGAGTGGAATGGGATTAAATAAGGATGCCTCCGGCTCATGCTTGACTTAAGCCCAGCTTGTCTACAACCATAATAGACGGGGTGTAATGACGTCACAAGACAACTGTTGGTGGCCATATTGGATTACATACAGAAGGCTTTCAACTGCCTACACTGCGCTTATTTACTGATTTGTTGGTTTATTTGTCACTGTTTTGAGCAGTTTGGCCTCAGAAGTTGTTGCTAAAGTGCTGTAAGTAAACACATTGGATGTAAACTGCCCAGAACCTCCCAGAACACAGGGAGGAAATAGCTTAAGCTGAAGATTTTGTATAGATGTAGTACAGGCTTAGCAATGAGAAATTTCACTACCGCATCCCAAACTAGATGAAAGATTCACCCCGTACTTCAGTAGCCCGGGTAGAGTCAGGGGTGAATCTTTTATCTAATTATTATCTAGTTCCTCCCACAGCCTTGTTCTTGAGACAAGGTTGCTGAACAACCCATTAGAAAAAGTGTCAGTAGGCTGGGTAAAGGAAATGACCAAATCATTTCTTAATCTAGGAAGCAAAATATCTTCACATTTTTCCTTTTTTATTTTTCATTTCAACCTGACCATCAAGACATCAAGGTTTCATTCTAAAAACAGCGTGGATATACTCTTCATGAATAATATTGCATATCTGAATCATTGCCAAGAGCATAAATCAGCAAATATAAATTAATTTTGCTTTAATTTTAGGTGTGTCATGCTGAACTCAGAATGATACTGCTGACGTCATCACCATGTTCACCTGTCATGCTAGCTATTCGTGGTGCGATATTGATGACCTTCATTGCAAGCTTTGCCACTGCGCAATTCGCCTCAGTCTACCAAGACGGGCACACATTCCAAAAGATGCTCCTCGATGAAGACGCGGGGTCAGTTTTCATCGGCGCAGAGAATTATCTGTACCGCCTGTCGTTGGGGCTAGCGAAGGACCAAGTTGTGCGCTTGGGGCCTGCAGTGGACGGAAAGAGGTGCTCGAGTCCGCTTAATAATATATGTAATGGGCACACCAAGCAGAACCAACTCGTTAAGGTATTACTCAAGAACTCACACCGCAATGAGCTGCTCATCTGTGGGAACCTCTTCCAGGGCGCCTGCGCTAAGTTTGCAGCTGCCAACCTCAGTGATGTAACATGGGTGTACAAGCCAGTCGTTGGTGTCTCAAGCGATGAGATCTTCTCTTCAACTGCGGCTGTACTCGCAGATGATGACCATCTGTTTGTCGCTAACTCAGTTAACACTCGGAGTAGCGCTGACTTCGCTGTTCACGAAGTTACATTCCTCGCTACGCTCAACTACGGCGACCTGAAGGTGCAGTACCAGAAAGGATTAATCATGTCGCAAATGAATCTTGAACCGGGCCAGCCCTTCCGCGCTGTGCATCGAGCCGCATTCACTTATGATAACTACGCCTATTTCCTTGTAAGCGAGGAGAAGGCGAAGACGTCAATTGAGGTTGGCACCTTCATTGGTCGCGCTTGTCAAAAGGATCCAGCTTACCGGTCCTATGTCGATGCGCCCTTGGTGTGCAACGTCGACATGACCCAGTTCAACATGGCTGAAGCGGCGTATGTCAGCACAGCTGGGACCGACTTGGTGTCTGAACTCAGTTTGGCGCAAAGTGAAGTGCTGTTGTTTGTAGTGTTTAGTAAGCGCAGCCCAAAGCGGCTAAGTAGAAATCCTGACTCTGCTCTGTGTGTCTATCGCTTGTCGGTCATCAATGCGCAGCTCACCAAGGCAGTCCAGAGATGCTTTCGGGGAATTGGCCAGACAGGACCATTTCATCTCACCAACCCAGTGGACTGCTTGGCTGTGGTAAGTGCATATATATCCGAAGCAGTATGTTTGTTAATCAAAGTAAATTTTAAAATTTGTTGTGGTACATTAGTTGATTAAGCATGGAAAATTTCAATCGCAGACAATTGGTCTTCCTCATTCCACTGCTCCTTGCCCTATCCTAATAATGGCGAGCACCAGGCTAGGTAGCGATAAGTAACATTGTTAAGTCATTGGTTTGACTCGACCAGGGTTCGAACCCATGGGTTCGAATCCCACGACCTACCAAACGGGAGGCGGACGCTCAACTCATTCGGCTATCCCATTTGAGTTTTAAAACCTTCTTGTTGAATTTTTCAGAATGTTTCCATTGGGGAAGATTACTGCGGTGAGACGATGGTGAATTACCCTGTGCGCTCAGAGGTGTCCGCCAAGCCAGTGTTGCAGCGCCTCTTCGCCAACATTCGGCTATCGGCTGTCGCTGTGGCTTCTAACGGGGCCCACACTGTACTTTACCTGGGTACACGAAGTGGCAAAATCCTCAAGGTACTCTGCGTATGCTTTTTTTCATTCGCTTTTTATTTGTTATGAGTATAGTTTATTTGAATGAAATTAACTCTTCGCCAACATTTGGCTGTCGCCGTGGAATCTGACAGGGCCCATGCTGTTCTTTACCTCCAAAATATAGATGTAGTAGTCCATATATGAGCCTGTCTCAAAAGGTGATAACTCTTTTTGTTTTTGTCCATTGCAACGATTGACACAAAACAGCACAGAAACAGTTACACTGAAAACACAAGGACATTTGCTTCAAATCAATATGTATTCTATTGGGATTATGAAACACCATGTAAAAAACTAATCAGTTTATCCTGAGAAAATGCCTATTCAGATAGTATGTTGATCATTACAATCGACAAAGTTTTGTCCCATATTGCTTAGCACCTTTTGAGACAGTCTCATATGACTATGAGCGTCACCGCCACGTGGTAACAACAGGGACTGCACTGACCATTGTTGCCTGTGTATGGTGACAGGTGGCAGAAAACTAGTAAGAGGGGGTCCCTGGATTGACCGCTCCCGACTGTGACTGGCTAATGGCCCCCCCCCCCGACCCCCCACCTTGAGAGGTTACCTGCGACCTGGCTGGTCAGGGGGCGGGTCACTTGGTTCTCTGATGCCACAGTGGGCGGGGGAAGGACTTAAATCTTGAAGTATACATTTCTCTCCTTGTCTTATCTTCGCATGGCGTCAGCCTACAGACCAGGGGGAACCAGCAGTATGTGTAGAACACGGCCTATCTGGCGGCCTGGTCTTCCAGTGGCGCAGCACTATAAAGTCGACATGAGTGCGCACTGTCACAAGTCGGTACCCGTCTTGAGTGATATTGCCTTAGATGTTGATAGGACGTAAAACAACAACAAACAAACAAAGCCTATCATATAGATATACCGTAAAGCACCAATTTTACACAATCCGATTTCACACGAATTCGGATATAGCCCGATGATACAGTGGACCTGGACTTGTTTAATTCAGAGGTAATTCAGTAAACTGAACCCTGATTTAGCGCAACCCCAAATTTTTCAGGATGACATTTTATGGACCTCAATAATCGCTTTAATACGGGATTTTGCTTTGATTTCGGAGTGACTATTGTCAAGGTACAGTGTCCCTAGCGGCAGATTCGATAGTTACAGTACTATGACGACAGTAGATTATTGTACAATCACCGTTCCGCTCATGGTTATGGCTAGGAGTAGACTTAGGCTTAGGGATAGGCTTTGGCTTACGATTAGTGTTAGATATTTTGGCTAGGCTTTGACTGTAGACTTCGGATCTTAAAGAAGGGTATCGTGACGCTAGACCACCGATCTATGTCAATGGTATCACGACAATAGAGGCGTCCTTATATATTATATATATTATATATTATATATCATCCCCTGACTGCATTTCTGTCGATTCCTGCATAAATGAGCTTTTGTTGCGGTCAACAGGTGGACATACAAGACGCGAAACGCATGACCGTGTTCGATACCGTCTCACTACATCCGGGTCACCCCGTCCTTCCTGACATGCATCTCACCGCCGACAAGTCTCATCTCTATGCCATGACACCAACGAAGGTCAGTGCCCTAGGTGACCTTCAACGCTCTCCAACCAGACAGGACAAGGTCATGTGGTGTTCAGAAAAATCTGCAAAGTTTTGGAAATCCAAGAGAACTTTGCATGTTGGGTATCGTCCATTTTCTTAGGTTGGGCTCAGGTTGGGCTTCAGCATTTATGGTGCGTGCTGGGTATCGGCCATGTTGCTAGGTTCGGCTTCTGGTCTAGGTTTTATGGTGCATGCTGGGTATCGGCCATGTTGCTAGGTTGGGGTTCTGATGTAGGTTTTATGGTGCATGCTGGGTATCGGCTAGGTTGCGGTTCTAGTGTAGGTTTTACAGTTCATGCTGGGTATCGGCCATCTTGTTAGGTTGTGGTTCTAGTGTTGGTTTTATGGTGCATGCTGGGTATTGGCCATCTTGTTAGGTTGTGGTTCTAGTGTAGGTTTTACGGTGCATGCTGGGTACCGGCCATCTTGTTAGGTTGAGGTTATAGTGTTGGTTTTACGGTGCATGCTGGGTATCGGCCATCTTGTTAGGTTGTGGTTCTTGTGTAGGTTTTACGGTGCATGCTGGGTATCGGCCATCTTGCTAGGTTGGGCTTTTGGTGTAAGGTTTACGGTGGGTGCTTGGTATCGGCCATCTTGTTAGGCTGTGGTTCTAGTGTAGGTTTTACGGTGCATGCTGGGTAACGGCCATCTTGTTAGGTTGGGCTTCTGGTGTAAGGTTTACGGTGGGTGCTGGGTATCGGCCATCTTGTTAGGCTGCGGTTCTAGTGTAGGTTTTACGGTGCATGCTGGGTATCGGCCATGTTGCTAGGTTGGGCTTCTGGTGTAAGGTTTACGGTCCGTGCTCGGGTATCGGCCATGTTGCTAGGTTGGGCTTCTGGTGTAAGGTTTACAGTAGGTGCTGGGTACCGGTCATCTTGTTAGGCTGCGGTTCTAGTGTAGGTTTTACTGTGCGTGCCGGGTACCGGCCATCTTGTTAGGTTGTGGTTCTAGTGTAGGTTTTACGGTGCGTGCTGGGTATCGGCCATGTTGCTAGGTTGGGCTTCTGGTGTAAGGTTTACGGTACATGCTGGGTACCAGCTAAGTACACATGGGTATGGCCCCGCAGATCAATGTGTACCGAGTAAATACCGCTTATCTTAATGTCAATGCCCCAGAGAATTGCCTGTCACCTATCATCCTGGTACTCAAGCACTTTACATAAAACTAGGACCAGGCTCGGTGTCCGAATCGCTAGACCACAGGCTTCCGGTGTGGAAGGTCGGGAGTTCAATTCCCAGTCGAGTCGAACCAATGACGTACAAAATTGATACTCGTCGCTTCCTAGGCTGGCGCTCGACATTATTAGGATAGGGAAAGGACTGGTTGGCTTAGTGTCTGGATAATGTGACTGAGTGGGATATCAGGTCATGGTGCTGGTGGCCTGGTCTTCCAGTGGGGCTATAAAGTCGTCATAAGTGCGCACTGTCACAAGTCTGTACCCGTCCTGATATGACCATAGATGTTGCCAGGACATAAAACTCCAACAAGCAACTCATCATCATGCTGTCGGTCGCGATGCGACAAAGACTGCTTTCATTACTTGACTGCTGCTCTCCATTTAGCTCTCTGCTGTGAGAGTTGCGTCCATGAGTCGGTCTTAATGTCTCTCAGCTTCAGGTTTCTCTTGATGGTATCTTTGAACCGGAGACGGGGCGCGCTCTCTTTCTGTAGCCAGAAGACAGTTGGGAATAGAGGATCTGCTTTGGTAGCCTGTCTGATGACATCCTCATCAAGCAACTAATCAACATAAAACTAGGAGAGTATGATGCTAGCCGAAGCCAGCCCTATTAATATTATTGACACGCGTCTAAATGTGGTTGGAATCAGCCTACGAAGAGATGAATGTGCTTGTTTGTTTGTTGTACTAACTTGTGACAGTGCACACTCATGGCAACTTTATAGTGCTACTCCACTAGGAGACCGGGTAACTGGCTCCATGACTCAATATCCCACTTAGTCAGAGGTTTCGCGGATTTCAGGGATTTCTTATATCCACCGATCAATGTTAAACAAAATTCCAAAAGATGGGAACAACAGTTCGGTGGTTCGAATCCCGTTCTTATATGACCTTAGATGTAGTTAGAACATAAAACCTAAGCAAGAAATTGTTAGATATGGGCGATAATTCAGTCACAACAAGGCTTAGTTCAGACCTGACTTCCGGTATTTTTCCGCGATTCCCTGACAATGCTAAACCTATGGGAGAATATCAGCATTTTCGCTTTTTTTCCCGGAGACCACTTTCATCCCTGCTTAGTCCTATTATCCTGATTCTCAGTGAACCAGTCCTTGCCCTATCCTATCAGTGCCAGGCTAGGTAGTGACAAGGATTCATTGGTTTGAATCAGTCGGGTTTTAAACTCAAAACCTCTTGCATGGGGAAAACCAGTCAGCGCTCTTATGGGGCTGTCACATTACGACGTTTCTCACCAACGCGCGCCGACGTGTTGCCTTTTTGGGTGAAACGTCGGGAAGCGTTACGCGCGCGTTACCGGCGCGTCGGTACACGTTGAGTGATAGCAACGCGTGAATGGACACGTCCGCGCGCGTCGCCGCGCGTCGGGTCGCGCCGATTGTTTTGTGCTTGCACAAAACTTTCGGCGCGCGGCGACGCACAGCGACGCGTTGGAGGGGGCGTTACGGACACGCCACCAACACGCTACTAGCACGCTGCAAACCGTCGAATTTTCTCGCAAAACGCCGAAAAGTTGGACGTGTCTCGAGCCCTAGCAAATATCTTGCGCGTTGGCGGCGCGTCGGGGGAAACGTCATAGTGTGACAGGGCCTTTACCAATTTGTCCGACTGCTACCATGAGCTCTTTGTGTATATATCATCTGGGTCCGGCCTTTTTTCTTTCTTTTTAATTTTTTTGGGTAAAACCATTTATTCATCAGAACATACATTTTTTCAGCGCTGAGGCACTGTTCTTCCAGCCGTTTACATTACATTGTAAATAGGTAGTTCAGCGGGTACTTAGGTAGAGCATATTAATAGATTATGAAGGAGGTTGGTGTGTTAGTGGGTTGGCCGTAATAAGTTCAGTATTATGGGCTAATAAGATGGTGGGTCGCCGCAAAAACTGTGCTGTTATTATGGGTACGGTGTATATGATGGGGCCTTTAACCCTAAAACCCTAATTTATCGGGATATTTCATAGCTTGTTCCTGACATGTGCGCGCGGCTCTTATTCCAGGTTGTGCGCATCCGGTTGCAGGACTGTGCGAGTCACGTGACCTGTGAGAGTTGCTTGGCATCATCCGACCCCCATTGCGGCTGGTGCGCCTACTCCGACAGGTGAGTACAGCGACAACTCACAAAACCTATTTAGCAATCGCACTGCATTCTGGGATTTCCAGCTCCTTTACGCTGCTAGGTAGAAATCTCCCTCTGGTAAATACTACCCGAAGACTGCCACTACCAGTGGTCAAAATGATCTCAATGCAAAGACGGAGCGGGCCGTAGCTCAGACAGTATAGTGTCCACCTGTGAAGGTGTGGATCATCCGATCGATCCTGCTCAGTGGACACATTTGCAGTTTGGTCTATTTTCGGTTCCAACCAGTGGTCCATGACTGGTTCATCAAAGGCTGTGGTATGTGCTGTCCTGCCTGTGGGAAAGTGCATATAAAAGACCCTCCTCACCCCCGCCCCTTGCTGCTTATCGGAAAGAGTAGCCTATATGGCGGCAACTGGTTTCCTTCAAAGAAATATGTCAGAATGACCATATGTTTGACATCAAATAGCCAATGATAAAAATCAATGTGCTTTAGAGGCGTCGTTAAATAAATCAAACTTTCCTTTTCCATGCAAATACCGTTTGGGGTTTTTGGTAGCATCGAGTGTTTTTTCACGGCTCCCAGAATGGAACATTATAAGTAGGTCACATGCAAAAGTTACCAGCCACTCCCGTCGTTGTTTATAGTTAACTCTTCATTTGAATTACCTCAATCAAATGTGTCTGTTATCATGAATTGATTATTGACGGGTGGGTTGCTAGGTGCCTTGCCATTTCATGCCAACTGTTGGGTTTCCGTTAAACTGTAACAATAGGTCCGTATCTGAAACCTGCTGGAGAGTTTGACTTGTTCCAAACTACTACCTTTCATGTTGTCTCACTTTATTTTGAAGTATTTTACACAATGAACTCTATACAGTATAACCCTGTTAAACCAAGCTCAGTTAAACCAAACGATCGGTTAATCCAAACTTTTTTCGGCGGCCCGGCAAAATACTACCATCTATCATATAAAAAAGTTGGTTAAACCAAAGTCGGTTAACCCAAATTATCGGTTATTCCAAACAAAATTGTCGGACGCCAGGCCACTCCAGTATGGTTAAACCAAACATTCATGTGGTTATAAGGTCATCTGAGACCCCACTGACTTTTTTATATGATAAATGGTAGTATTTTGAGGGCTGCCGAAAAAAATTAGGATTATCCGATCGTTTGGTTTAACCGAGCTTGGTTTAACGGGGATATACGGAACCTACATAGAAAACAATAATCAAAGTGTCCACATACATTGTATATTACATTTGCAATACATGCTTACTCAAAGTCAAAGTCAAAGCCAAAGGTCGGTTAAAACAATGATCGATTAATCCAAACAAATTTCTAGGGTCCCTTCAAGGTTGGTTTAACGGGGTTATACTGTAAATCTAGACATATTAAGACATTTCAGACATTTCTATTCACAATTTCTATACATTATTCCACAAACATTTACTATTCTGCTAAGAATAGAAATTACCGGAACAGTGTAACCATTAAGGTTGTCTTCCCACTGCCCTTTATAAACAAAGCAATCCATAAAACAAAATCATGAGCCTACAGACTGCTCTTTAAGAGAAAAAACACAGTTCAAGTTGGTTGAGACTAACTAGTCTGGATTTCCCCCCCCGACCCCCAAGGGGCCATTCTTTATTTATTTGTTTGAACAAATTTGTCCAGTGAACTCAGGTAAATGCCTATGCCCATGTACGAAGACACCAAATCTTATCATTCCCCAGCAGTATAACAATTATATATATACGACAGTAGATTCTACAATCACGGTTCCGCTCAGGATTAGGGTTAGGGTTCGATATTTTGGGTAGGCATTGACTGTAGACTTCGGATCTAAAAGAACGGTACTGTGACGCTAGACTGCTGATCTATATCAACGGTGCCACGACACTAGACTGCTGCGCTGCTGTGACGGTGCTGGGTTTTTCGAATATCCTTCTGTCGCCATGGTACCGTGACAATAGAGGCGTCCATAATTTAAATACCAGTGATCCAGTGCGGAGAAAAAAGACCAATTCAGAGGAATGAAAATGTTTACCAAAAAGAAAAAAAATCTTTTAGTTAAAAGCCTTCCCCCACAATTTTTTATTTTTATTTTGACCCCCCCCCCCCCCACAAACCTTCAAATGCTTTGCGCTGTTGCCTGTTTGCAGCGGGTGCACGTCTCAGACAGAATGCGTTGGGGGTAGTGCGGTGACATGGACTCAGATGCGCACTGCTCGCTGTCCGGTCATAGTCTTGGTGTCACTGGCTTCCACACACACACGTACCCCAATCAGGTTCCTTTAGTTAAAAACCTTCCACCACCGCCCCCAACCCCACCCCTACCCCTTAATTAAAATGTTGAAATGCTTTGCGCTGTTGGCTGTTTGCAGCGGGTGCATGTCTCAGACAGAATGCGTTGGGGGCAGTGCAGTGACATGGACTCGGGCGCGCACTGCTCGCTGTCCGGCCATAGTCTTGGTGTCACCGGCTTCCACACACATGCGTACCCCAATCATGTTCCTTTAGTTAAAAACCTTCCACCCCCCATTCCCCCACCCCTACCCCTTAATTAAAACGTTGAAATGCTTTACGCTGTTGCCTGTTTACAGCGGGTGCACGTCTCAGACAGAATGCGTTGGGGGACGTGTGGTGACATGGACTCAGGCGCGCAGTGCTCGCTGTCCGGCCATAGTCTTGGTGTCATCGGCTTCCACACACACGCGTACACCAATCAAGTTCCTTTAGTTAAAAACCTTCCACCACCGCCCCCCTCAGCCCCCTACCCCTTAATTAAAATGTTGAAATGCTTTACGCTGTTGCCTGTTTGCAGTGGGTGCACGTCTCAGACAGAACGCGTTGGGGGCAGTGCGGTGACATGGACTCGGGTGCGCAATGCTCACTGTCCGGCCATAGTCTTGGTATCACTGGCTTTCACACACGCACACGTACACCAATCAAGTTCTTTTAGTTAAAAGCCTTCGGCCACCACCCCTGAATTAAAATTATTGTGTGAAAAACCACACAAACATTGAAATGCTTTGCGCTGTTGCCTGTTTGCAGCGGGTGCACATCTCAGACAGAATGTGTTGGAGGCAGTGCGGTAACGTGGACTCGGGCACGCACTGCCCGCTGTCCGGCCATAATCTTGGTGTCACCGGCTTCAACACACACGCGTACACCAATCAAGGTAACCAATCCACTTTGACAAGTGCGTAATCAGAAAATGTGAAAGAATTTCAAGCCATTGCATGTATATGCTCAGCATTGACCCCAGTTTTGTACAGTTTACACTGCAGCTGCTCCGATTCATTTGTATTGAGTAGCGTTCCTAAGTCGCACTTTCTCTCTGACATTTCTCTTGCATCCAGTGAAATTTGTTGTCGGTAACCTGGGTGTAGCGCCTTGTGAGATATTGTTCAATGCCGAGCTATTGTCTCATGCCTAGTGAGGTGTTGTCTAAAACTTAGCTAGACCCTTTCTAGTGAGTCATTTGTTACTTTATTTGTTGTTTTACGTCCTAGCAACATCTAAGGTCATATCAGGACGGGTACCGACTTGTGACAGTGCAAACTCATGCCGACTTTATAGTGCTGCCCCACACATACCAGGCCACCGACACCATGACCTGATATCCAACTCAGTCACATCATCCTGATATTGTGCTAACCAGTCCTTGTCCTGTCCTAGTAATGCAGAATGCCAGGCTAGGTGGCGACAAGTATCAATTTTATGAGTCATTGCTTTGACTCGGCTGGGATTCAAACTCCCGACCTGCCACGCGGGAAGCCTGGGCTCTACCAATTCGGCTACCGCGTCCGGTCTGTGCCTAGTTAGATCTTGTTTTCCACTTGTGTTTTGCCTAGCGAAACTTGTCAGATCTAGCTAGATTTTGTCTCACGCCAAGTGAGATGGGCTCTCAAACTTGGCTAAACCATTTTATTTATTTATTTTGGTAAATATGTTTATTCTGCTGAATAAGTCTTTTGTCAGTGCCGAAGCACTGGTCTTCCAGCCATTTTTCAATTCAGGGTTATTTACACAAAAGGTATCCCAGATAGCACACAGCCGTCGCTCTCCGTCGGGCCAACGGTGGAAATCGTCGTCGGGCCGACGTTGTTTTGTCCAACCTCCCGCCGTCGCCCCGACGGCGGTATCCACCGTCGGCCCACGGGGATACCCCGTCGACCGACGGTGGCTGCCGCCGTCGACTCGACGGTGGCTGCCGCCGTCGCCCCGACGGCGGAAACCGCTGACGAGCCGACGAGCCGAGAAGACACTGTCACTCTAGTGTCAATACGAACAGGTGTAAAAATATTAGTTTTATTCAAAATTAATAGAAATCGAGAACCCTAACCTTATAAATTTAATATAGTCTGTACGTATTGACACTATAGTGACAGTGTCTTCTCGGAAAAAACCAAGATGGCGGTTTTTCGTCAACATTCCGTACAGGGTAATTCAAATCGTATTAACACGAATAATTCCATTAATACATCCTAATAAATTACAAAACTTTTACAAAATAATCTACACATATTAATAAACAAACCTGTTAAATAATTCCTTAAAATCCCTCCGATTTTTGGAGTTATTTGTAGAAAAAGAACGCTGCTCAACGATCGCACGTGGTCCGGTGGCGATTCGAAGTAAACAAACCGTATCGGATAATTAAAATCGTATTAACACGAATAATTCCATTAATACTTCGTAATAAATTACAAAACTTTTACAAAATAATCTAAACATATTAATAAGCAAACCTGTTAAATAATTCCTTAAAATTCCTGGGATTTCTGGAGTTATTGGTAGAAAAAGAACACTGCTCAACGATTGCACGTGTTCCGCTGGCGACTCGAGCCGGAATCCAAATTTAAAGAACTGCGCAAGCGCGGCCCACCTGCGGCGGACCACCTCCGTCGGCTCGACGGTGGACCAAATGTGGAAAATGAATGCAAACCTGCGGCGAACCACCACCGTTGGCTCGACGGTGGAAAGGGATTGAAACCCAACGTCGGAAGACCACTGTCGGCCCGACGATGGGCCGACGGTGGCTCGAATATGGAAAATGAATGCAAACCATCGGCTGGCTACCGCCGTAGGCCCGACGGTGGCTCAAAAGTGGAAAGGGATTGAAACCTAACGTCGGAAGACCACCGTCAGCCCGACGGTGGCTCAAAAGTGGAAAGGGATTGAAACCTAACGTCGGAAGACCACCGTCGGCCCGACGGTGGAAAGTCGATGGCGACGGTGCGACCAATAGCCGACGTCGGCCCGACGGCTGTGTGCTATCTGGGATATAGAATAAGGTATACAATAACTGTTGAATACACAATTTGCAGCATGCAACACAATGAAAATCTGTAACCCAAAAGTTCCATAGCAATATGGTAACAGTAGTGTCATATAACTAGATCAATATTAGTCAGATCAATGTGACTATTTACATAGTATTTAGAACGTAAGCAGAAGTTATCTTCTGTATTCAGTTGGTAAAATTGTAGTAAGTTTTAATTCACCAAGGCGGAGGGAAATGGTAGGGTATAAGATGGATCTTTATTACTTCAGGTTTACAGGGGTTCACTTTCGTTACAGGTCAGGTGTGGGGTGTTAGTTTCATTTTTGTGTGGGATGTCCCTGTGAGTACCAAGCCGTGATGTTGGGTAGGTGGGGACGGAACCCTCAACCCTTCCTTATGTCCTTTGAGGTGTGGGTGGGTGGGTGAAGAGATGGTGGTGGAGTGGTCGGTTCGGGTGCTGGAGGAGTTGTGGCCGTGGAGGCAGTTGGGTTCGAAACGGTCAAGTGATGGTTCTGGCGGGAGTTTCAAGTTTGCTCCTCCTGTTGCTGGGCAGGTGGGTTCCAGGACTCCTGGTAGGTGGCGCCACCGGGGTAGGGTTGGTTCGTTCGGATTACAGTAGGGGAGGGGGCCCGGTCGGGGCGTTCCTGGTGCCCCGCCCCCTCTGCGCACCCCCCCCACCGCCCCGTGAATTAGTCATGTTACGTTAACATGCACAATTCACCAAGGCGGAGGGAAATGGTAGGGTATAAGATGGATCTTTATTACTTCAGGTTTACAGGGGTTCACTTTCGTTACAGGTCAGGTGTGGGGTGTTTTCACCAAGGCGGAGGGAAATGGTAGGGTATAAGATGGATCTTTATTACTTCAGGTTTACAGGGGTTCACTTTCGTTACAGGTCAGGTGTGGGGTGTTAGTTTCATTTTTGTGTGGGGTGTCCCCTGTGAGTCCAAGCCGTGATGATGGGTAGGCTGGGGACCGAACCCTCAACCAAATAGCATGGAGAGGGTTCGGGGGCCAGATATGATCTGTGCCCGGGGGACGTAGGAGTGGACGGAGGCTGAGGTCCACGACCCCAGCTCCATGATTTCTCCTAGAGATGCGCCCGATGCCGCACAGGCCTGGGCCCCTCCCCTCCTGAGGCTGTGGAGGGTGTAATGCATGGCCTCAGGATTTCCAGTTGCCGCGAGCCCCAGCCTGAGCCCGGCCAGAAGGGCTGCTGGGAGGAGGGGGCCCCCCCCGGAAGCGAGGAAGGCGGGGCCGAGGGGGCGTGGCCTTTGGTACGCTGCGTAGGCTACCCAAGCTGAGGCGGGGCAGTAGGGAGATCCGGGTATGCAGGGAACTAACACCCGGTATGCCTGACCCAGCCGCCACCTAGTCTTAGTGGTGCGAACGGTGATTGTGAGCCCGTCCCTAGCGAGGAGAGTGTGGCCCGGGTCGTCACGAGTGCCCGTGTGCAGCAGGTTCCCCTGCCTGAGGAGGGTGTGGTACCCTATGAGGAGGGCTGCTGTGAGTACCCATGCTGTGGGGCCGGCTGTGGAGAGGTAGTGGATGGTTCCCCTTAGGTCTTGAGGGGTGAGGGGTGGGGCCTGGGTTGGCGTGTGTGTCGCGAGTCGCTGGACACCTCGCTTCATCAGGCTAACTGGGTATGTGTTGAATGCCGAGACGTCCCCTCCGAGCATCTGGACCCAGGTCTTGGCCCCGCTTAGGTAGTTGAGTACGGCCCCCGGTGTTGCTAGCGTCTCTTTGAGGTGTAGTATGTACGCTAGGAGGTCGTACTGTGTGGGGGCGAGGGGGTCGTTGCGTTGTCTTGCAGTGAAACCCAGGTATCGCCTCGCCTGGGCTGACTTGTTCTTCCAGGTCCCTGTGGTTAGCCCTGCGTAGTAGACCTGTAGAGCCATGACTAGGTTTATCGCCTCCAGGTGTGCGATGTTGCTGGTGCTGGTCCTGAGGTGGTCGGGGTATCGCTGTCTGTAGTAGTTTTTGGGTGAGTGTGCCCCACCCCCCGTGAGGGAGGAGTCGCACTCGATGACCCAGGGGAGCTTGGGGTCGCTTGGGAGGAGGACTATCCCGTTAGAGCGTTCTGCGAACTGGAGGAACCAGCGGATGTCGTCCTGTAGCTCACTGGGAACTTGGTGGTGCCCTGTAAAGGGGGCCTGCCTGAGGGCATCATGTATCCTCGCCATGAACCGCCTGGCAGGGGTGACACACTTGGCGACATGCTGGAGTTGGCCTACCAGCTTCTGTAGGTCTTTTCTGGTCGCGCGCCTGGGTGCCGTCCAGTTCTTGCACTCGGTGAGGACATCTGTGAGCTTTTCCTCTGGGATGGTGACCTGCATCTTCATGATGTCTATGTGGAATCCGAGCCACTCGATGACCTTGGTGGGTGGGGTGCACTTGGAGGGTGAGAGGGCGAGGCCGAGCCGGGCCGTTATATTGATGCAGTCGGTGTATGCCCTTTCGGCTTCGTGCTTCGTGGGTGCCACGCCCACAAAGTCATCAAGGTAGCAGTGGACGAAGTGGCCGTTCTTTCTTAGGAGGTGTACTACCGCGTTAGTGGTCCTGGTGCACGCCATAGAGGAGGTGCGGCAGCCGAATGGCGGTGCCACGTCGGTGTAGTACTGGCCGTCTATGGCAATGCCAAGGAGGGGGGCCGAGAGAGGGCAGGCGCGTAGCTGTCTGTATGCCCTTGCTAGGTCGGCCCCCCATATGTAGCTGCCCCTCCCAATCCGGGCCACCTCGACCGCTGCGTCCATGATGTTGGGTAAGGTGTAGGTGCAGGGGCGGCCCTGGTAGTGGCCCCTCTTAATGCCGGAGTTGACGCTGCCCCCCCTGGGCCAGCTGAGGTCGACGATAATGCGCCTTTCTGCAGTGTTCTTTTTTGGGCGGGTCATGATTGGGCTGACCTGGTTCCAGGGGGAGAAGGGGGGTTTGTCGAAGGGGCCGAGGAGGGCTCCATGGCCCCTCTCGGTCTTGATGTACCTTCGTATGGCATCGAGCTGTGCAGGATAACTAGTGTGGTTCGTTGCAGATGGTGTGGGGGCCGTGTCGGCGGCATAGTCGGCTGGCCAGCCGTATTCGAGGTAGTCGACTATCTCGCGGTCGTGGTAGTCAGTGAGCATCCTCCTCCATTCAGGGATGTTTAGTCCGGAGGCGACCGGTATCCTGGCACCCATGTAGTTGGGGACAGCCGTCTGGCGAACGTGGATGTATGTGTCGTGATATTTCTTATGGTGCGTCCACTGGTCCTCGACTGGGTGGGGCCATATCGCGTCGAGGGTGTCACGGTACCGTGCGGGGGTGAGTAGCGGGAGAGTATTGTAGCCGGGTGCATCGCTATCTCCAGTTCTGGGGGCGTGGTCACTGACGTCGGTGCGGGTGCTAGTGAATCGAGGGCGCTTCACCCCATGGCGAGCCGTGCCAGCAGGGTGTGCGTCAGTGCCTCTGTCGTCATATGCGGGGGCGTGTCCGGGGGTGGAGGGGGCGTGGTCATGGCTGCCGCCCGTGCTGTGTGGGCGGGGCTTGTTTTGGTTGCTATGTCCTCCATCTTGTTTTGTGACGTCAGCAGGGGGGCGTGGTGGGCCGTTGGCTAGCGAGCGGCCGCGGGTGGTGTCACCACCCTGCCTGGTGGCGCCGCCTGTCGTGTTGCGGGCGTGTCTCGGGGGGCTGTCCGTGCAGCTGTCATCGCAGTCGGTGGCACAATCAGATCGGTGGCGCTTCCTGCTGTTGTGGTGTGTGATCCATGCCCTGCCGGCCCCGGTGCCGTCGCCGCCAGTGCCGTGGTCCCGACCTTGGCTGCTGGTGGGGCTGGATGAGCTAGTGGTGTCAGCGTCGTCGCCCGTAGTGAGGTCGGCGGCCGCGTTGCAGTCACTACAGTCTGATAGGTCGGCACAGATGCAGTTCTGGATGGTGACGGAGGGGCGGGGCCAGATGCCGCAACTAGGGTCACTGGGGCAGACACATTTGTAGTTAAGGGCTTGACATATGGTACAGGCTGTTTTATTGTGTTGGCTGCCGGAGGGTGTGGGTGGGGTGGCCCCGCCCACGCTGCTGCCGCTGCTGCTGTCGGCATCACAATTGCCGTTGTTGCAGTCGCTGCAGTCGGAGATGTCAACACAGACGCAGCTCATTACATCACGGTTTGGGGTGAGTGCGCGGTGGTCGCTGTGGGAGTGGTGTCCGGCAGGGCCCCTTGGGACTCCTGTGTCGCCGGGGGTGTGGCTGCTGGTGACGTCACCAGGGCCACTGATACATGTGATACAGTCGCCATAGTTTACAGAGTTATTGGTGGCAGTGTGGTTTAGAGGGGGGCGTTTCCTCCAGCCATCGCCAACATCACCGTCACAGTTGATACCGTCGTCATCGCTTGCACATTCACAACACACAATGTTAGGTTTAGTGGGGCGTTTCCTCCAGCCGGCACGTTGGTGGGCGATTTTTATTTCAGTGCCAGAGTCAGTATTAATGCTATCACGTACCGTGCGTTGCTCGCCGCTGGTGGTCTCAGCATCGTGTGACTCCTCGTCCGCGCTGGGGTGGGGCGGGGTGGAGCCACTTAGCAAAAACCCTGGGTGGGTTGTTGAGTTGCGGGGTCAGCGGAGGGGGTAGCTTTCTTGTCCATGAACCGTTTTTTTGTTCATGCACGCCCGTTCCTGGTGGGGGTTTGCTCGGTGATATTTGTTCGCACACCAGGCACATATGTGGACCCTGCGATCAGGGTTCTGGCCGTGGGAGGCCGCGAATCCGCAGTCGTTCCCCCAGTTCCAGAGGTGGCAGGGCTTGCCATCGGTCTCTCTGTTGAACTCGGGCTTGTTGTCGGCAGTAGTGGTGGTGCTGGGGGTATAGCTGTTTGTCTTCGTCCCGGTGCTGGCCGGGCGGGGGTTTTGCTTAGTGTGCAATCGTGTGCCGACAACACAGGCGTCCCTCTGCACGTCCTTTATTGCGTAGTGGTCAGCCCACCCATAGGGGAGGCGGCCATCATCTATCATGTCGAACACGTGCTCGGACCATTGTCTGCACGTGTTCCAGTCCCAGGTTGAGGCCATTGTTACTAGCTGGTGCTGGTGCTCCATCATGGGCGCCTTCCACACTTGTGGAATTGCTGCGTCCTTCCCCATCCTAAACAACGCCGCACAGTACTCGGGCCATGTTGCCTCACCGAGCCCCACCTTCTCTCGCTTAGAGCCGCGTATCACATAGAGGTGTGGTAGAAATTTTGGTTTACCTCGTTTACGGCCGAGTGCTGTCCCTGCTGCGAGGAGGATGTCATTGATAACTTCCGCTCGTTCGGTGTTGTGGATGGCGTAGTCGGGCGTGGCGTGTTGTCCGTATCCCGCTAGTATGTCCCGATCCTCCGTGTATGCGTCGTCAAAGTGTGTCGCGTTGTAGGTGGCTGTGTGGGTCGGGGGTGGTGGGGGTCGCTGGTGAAGGCTGGCATCCACGCCCGTGACCGTTGGGGCCGGGGGGGGCGGCAGTTGGGCCGGGGCCGCGCTGACCTGGTTGAGCGCTCCAAGCCTGGCTAGACTGTCCGCCGCGTCACGTGCTAGTGCGCCTTGTTGTGTCACCCACGTGTTGGAGACCGTACTGGTATTGAGTCTCGCCTCCACGGTGGCGAGTATGTCTGTTTTTAGGTCCGTCTTGAGCTCTTTAATCTGGCTTGTCATGAGCGCCTGTATGGCCTCAAGGATGCCATCACCTATCCCGCTTCCTCCAGGTGCTGGCTGTGATTGTGGTTGTGACAGTGGTTGTGACAGCACGTAGCGAGCGTCTCCCGTTGCGCTCGCCATGTTTTGCGTATTATCCGTGTGCTCCATGACCTTAGTCCTGGGGCGCCCACGTCCCTTCGGGGGGTTATTAGTTTTCCTTGCTGCATTGCGTGCCGATTTGCATGGCGTCGGCATGTTTTCATTGCGTGGCGTTACGTTTCGT
>CM059203.1:120860-141998 GCA_030323885.1 Branchipolynoe longqiensis
GTGTGTGTGGTGGGAGAGGGGAGGAGGGAGGTAGGACAATGTGGGTGTGTATGCATGTATTTGTGTGTGTGGTGGGAGAGGGGAGGAGGGAGGTAGGCCAATGTGGGTGTGTATGCATGTATGTGTGTGTGTGTGGTGGGAGAGGGGAGGAGGGAGGTAGGCCAATGTGGGTGTGTATGCATGTATTTGTGTGTGTGTGTGTGGTGGGAGAGGGGAGGAGGGAGGTAGGCCAATGTGGGTGTGTGTGCATGTATTTGTGTGTGTGCTTGGATGAATGCGTATTTGTTTGATTGGGGTTTTACATCCTATCAACATCAAAACTGCAACAAACAAACAAACCAGCAAACAAACAAAAAAGCAAACCTTTCTAATGGCATTTGATCAGGCGATACCTCAAGCCTTCGTCACATTACGGCTGGCGACCACTTTGTGACCACTTTGTGATCATTTTGTGACCACTTTGCGACCACTTTATGACCACTTTGTGACCACTCTATGACCACTTTGTGACCACTTTGTGACCACTTTGTGACCAGAGACCACTCTATAACCACTTTATGACCACTTTGTGACCACTTTATGACCACTTTACCACCACTTTGTGACCACTTTGCGACCACTATATGACCACCTTGTGACCACGTTGTGACCACTTTGTGACCACTTTATGACCAGTTTGCGACCACTGTGACTACTTTGTGACCACTCTGTGACCACTTTATGACCACTTTGTGACCACTCTGTGACCACTGTGTGACCACTTTGTGACCACTTTATGACCACTTTATGACCACTTTATGACCACTATGTGACCACTTTGTGACCATTTTGTGACCACTTTGTGACCACTTTGCACCAATGAACCCACAGTGCGACCTAAGCAATGGTCGCCGACCTCCGGGCGACCATTTTGGTCGAAAGGAGGTTTTTAGTGCAATAGCCGCAACCTCAGAGCTGCAATCCTTGCGACCAAAATGGTCCCAAGGATTGATTGATTGATTGATTGGTGATTTCTTTACGCCGTGTCGGCAGCACTTTGCGACCATGTATGATCACTTTTACCCCAATCACACTACTGATTGAGACCACTTTGCCAAACCCAAAAAGAGGTCTTCGAAAAATTGTCGCAAGTCGTCAGAAAGTGGTCCTCAGAGATCGCTGACCTCCATGCGACCACAATGCAGCTACTACACTTAAAAAAACCTTCTTGTTACTAAAGTAATGGTCGCCGCCCTTTGGGTGACCATTTTGGTCACAACGAGGTGGGCGCTATGGTCGCAAAGTGGTCACAAAGTTGTTGCAAAGTGGTCACAAAGTGGTCACAAATTGTTTGCAAGTGGTCACAAGCCATAGTGTGACTGGATGGAGCTTTAGCAACCACTTGGCGACTACTTGCAACTTCTTTGTGACCAGCCCTTTTCTGTGGTCGCAAAGTGGTCGCAAGCAGTCGCAAGTAGTAATGTGATTGGGATTATCAGTTAGCAGGTTTTTTTTTTTAGTTTTACATCCTGGTAACATCTAAGGGCATAGCAGGATGGATACCGACTTGTGACAGTGCACACTCATAGTGACGTTATAGTGCTGCTCCACTGGGAAATCAGGCCACCGGCACCATGATCCAGTATCTCATTCAGTCACATTATCCTGATATTGAGCTAACCAGTCCTTGCTCTATCCTATTAATGCCGAGCGCCAGGCTAGGAAACGACAAGTATCAATTTAGTAAATCATTGGTTTGACTCGACCGGAATTCGAACTCCAGATCTCCCGGTATCAGTTAGCCAGTGTCGCAGTTTAAAAGGGTACCCGGTTTTAAACAGGGCTTTCCACAATGCGCTTGCGCATGCATTTCTGCCTGATTGAGATTGTACCCATGTTTAAAAACTTGTTAATTGTTTGTTAACTTGTTAGTGCAGAGGATAATATATACTATCAAGCATAAAATATTCACTACAATGATTCCTGAAGGAATCCTTGCTTGTCTCGACCTACATGTCCTCCACAGATAGAAAGAAGCAAGCCAGAAATGTTGACAAGATTTCAGGCTTACCATTCGACTTTGATGCATGCGCATTGCGAAAAGCCCCATTTTAAACTGTGTACCCTTTCAAACTGCGACACCCATACTGAAACTGACAGACGTTGACCTTGAACACGTGACGCTGACCTTGAACACGTGACCAGCAAGCAAGCGAATTAATGAACAAGGGATGGGAGGAGGCGGCATTCAATTACGACGGGGACCAGCGTGGGTCAGCACACAGGTAAACCAGCGAAAAGACCAGGTGCATCCTGGGAAAAGATGCTGCGCACGCCGCTAGGGGGCCAAATTGGGTGCGTGGGACAGGGCGCCGTGGCCGAATCGGTAAAGCGCGGCCCTCGCGTGCGGGAGATCGGGAGTTTAGTTTCCGGTCGAGTAAAACCAATGACTTATACAAATTGATACTTGTCGCTTCCTAACTTGGCGCTTGGCATTAATAGGATAGGGCAAGGACTGGTAAACTCAGTGTCAGGGTAATGTGACTGAATGATTTCCCAGTGGTTTCCACGTTACGATGGTGATAATTAATTCTTTCTTTTATTGATAGCAAATAAAGTAATCATTGCTGCCTCTGTGTATTAACTCAGTTAGCAATACTACATATATTTAATCTATCTCACAAAGGACATCAAAAGTACACTTGAATGATTTTGTTCTAAAGTTAAAATGTGAAAATTTACACATCGATCCAAGCCTTTTTTCAACTTTTTCAAAGTTTTTTCTTCTAAGACATAACCTTCTCTGCTTAACTGTAATCAATCAACTCTTGTCTGACTTTGTTTTGTATGTTAAAATGAAGTTCTGGATGTGTCTTTGATTTCCTTGTTACACAAGTGATATTACCGTATTGCTCAATTTGTATAAGATCTCAATCAACTCTAACATATCCACAACATGTAAACCTTGATAGGATTGTTGTTTTGTTTGTTTGTTGTTGTCTTACGTCCTAGCAACATCTAAGGTCATATCAGGACGGGTACCAACTTGTGACACTGCGCACTCGTGGTGACTTTATAGTGCTGCCCCACTGGGAGACCAGGCCGCCAGCACCATGACCTGATATCCCACTCAGTCACATTATCCTGACAATGAGCCAACCAGTCCTTGCCTTATCCTAATAATGCCAAGAACCTGGCTAGGAAGCAACAAGTATCAATTTTGAAGTCATTGGTTTGACTCGACCAGGGTTCGCACCCACGATCCCATGGTCTACCAACACGGGAGACGGACGTTCTAACTTATTCGGCCATCCCGTCTGGTTGCCTTGATAGGTATTTGTGGTGTTCTCTGTGGCAGAGTGGTTGCAGTATGCCTTTTTTCTAGGTCTGGCAGAGTGGTTAGAGTGTCTGACTATTTTCTAGGGCGTACTCCTAATCTGGAGGTCGGTGGTTCGATTCCCCATGCCCCCCCCCCCCACCTCTGTCGCTTTTGATTTCAACCACTGTGTATAACTTACAGCGTCATCAAGGGCAGGTTGCTCTCATACCATGTTTATGTAGTGTTGGAGGTTAATAATCCCTTGGGTCGGTAAAAGTGTAGACTCAGGCTTTCTATCGATAAACTGTCTAATGGTGAAAGCAAGTCTTTTATTTTCTTGAAGATTTATACTGCCTATAATGGATAAGTCTGAATAGACTTGTTTTCACCATTAGACAGTTTGTCAATAGAAAGCCCGAGCCTACACTTTTACCGACCCAAGAAATTGTTAACCTCCCACACCACATAGACATGGTATGAGAGCAACTGGCCTTTGATGACGCTGTAAAATATACACAGCGGTGGAAATCCAATTTGCAGAGGTGGGGGCACAGGGAATCAAACCACCGACGTTCAGATTAGGAGTCTGACCTCGAAAAAAAGTCAGACACTCTAACCACTCTGCCACAGAGAACACCACAGGGTGTGTGGGGCAGGGCGCCGTCGCCGAATCGGTAAAGCGGGGGCCTCGCGTGCGGGAGATTGGGAGTTCAGTTCCCAATTCTGGGCAACATTATCCATGATAGGCCGTATAAATCTTCAAGAAAAAAAAAAGAAAAAAAGGAACATCGAGTCTGCTGTTTCTTGGATGGTTTTTGCTATTATTTGGAAGGTTTTAACTTTTGGTTTCCATGTCACAGCTTAGTGCCCAGTTTCAGAGAATGATTTGTTTTGTTTGTTTGTTTGTTGTTTTACGTCCTAGCAACATCTAAGGTCATATCAGGACGGGTACCAACTTGTGACAGTGCGCACTCATGGCAATTTTATAGTGCTGTCCCACTGGGAAACCAGGCCGCCGGCACCATGATCTAATATCCCACTCAGTCACATTATTTCTCTGTGGCGGAGTGGTTAGAGTGTGTGACTTTTTTCTAAGTCAGACTCATAATCTGAAGGTTGGTGGTCCGATTCCCCATGCCCCCAGCAATGCCAATTTGGATTTCCACCGCTGTGTATAACTTACAGCGTCATCAAATGCCAGTTGCTCTCATACCATGTCTATGTGGTGTGGGAGGTTAAAAATCCCTTGGGTCGGTAAAAGTGTAGGCTCGGGCTTTCTATCGACAAACTGTCTAATGGTGAAAACAAGTCTATTCAGTTTGTTTGTTGTTGTTTTACATCCTAGCAACATCTAAGGTCATATCAGGACGGGTACCAACTTGTGACAGTGCGCACTCATGGCGACTTTATAGTGCTGCCTCACTGGAAGACCAGGCCGCCAGCACCATGACCTGATATCCCACTCAGTCACATTATCCTGACACTAAGCCAACCAGTCCTTGCTCTATCCTAATAATGCCGAGCGCCAGAGCGTCTGAATGAGTTAGAGCATCCGTCTCCCGTGCTGGTAGACCGTTGTGGGTTGTGGGTTCGAACCCTGCTCGAGTCAAACCAATGACTTTAAAATTGATACTTGTCGCTTCATAGCCAGGTCAGACTCCAATGCACGAGTGACAGGGGGTGGTGTCGCCACCTGTGCCAAAAGTGAAAGGGGGGTCACCCGTAAGCACACAACATAAGGGTGACCAATATAGGGAATCTTCCCTTCCGCGCCTTTATACTCGCATAATTCTTATACATCACACATTATATATAAAACGTATAAAGGATGATGCGAATATAGGGGGCGTAAAATACATTATGCTTGTATAAATATATTGCGAATGTTTATTGCAAACGGTCTGTTGATATGTTATTATTCCACCGTGTGCTGCGGGCCTGCTCCGGCCATGCTGCGGCCTTTGTTGACCTATATTTACGCCTGCAGAGCACCTGACTCGCCCCACCCGCCTGTTTTTTCCCTTTTATTTTTGTTACCATTATGGGTATTCCGAGCCATTGGTCGAGAAAATATAAAAGTTGCCAATTCATTTACCATCTCGTTTTGTTGCGTTGTTATTTGTAGCTCCTACCTATATAATATATAGAAGTGCAATGCTTGTATTTGTGTAATTGAAAGCATGCATGGATTTTAAGTTGCATAGCCCAATGGTTTTGAGTTTTTGGCATTTTTCTGAAATAAACATATTAAATTGATCTACCTCAATTTAGTCTGTGGTAACTTTTATTTTATATGGCTAACTTTGGAGATATTTGAAGTGCAAACATTCATAGTTAATTTTGGCAAGCACGCCCAAAATTCTGACACCATAGCCTTCCGCAGTAACAAGTTATATTCACTTGCCTCCGTATCCCCTATGCAGGGACAGGTTCTATTACATTGACTCAGTCTTCCCTTATATGTGGCAACAAATGCTTAATAAATGCATCAGTATCTAAGTTCGATATGTAGAATCAAATCTAGGTGAGTGCTTTGGGTTTGACAATTTGACGCTTCCTAGCAGCTCTGCGAAAGGTCATCTACAGAATTTCCCACCACCATCCCGCCCTATGGTGGCTGTGGAAGAACTAATATTACCGGTAGCAGTACACTCTGTGGTATCACAGGCAAGGTTGGATGGTTGTTGGAGTTTTACATCCTGACAACATCTAAGGTAATATCAGGATGGGTACCGACTTGTGACAGTGTGCAGTCATGTCCACTTCATAGTGCTGCGCCACTGGGAGACCAGCACCATCAGCCACCAGCACCATCACCCAATATCCCATTCAGTCACATTATCCTGACACTGGGCCAACCAGTCCTTGCCCTATCCTAATAATGCCGATCGCCTGGTTAGGAAGCGACAAGTATAAATTTTGTAAGTCATTGGTTTGACTCGACCGAGAATCGAACTCCCGATCTCCTGCATGGGAGCACAGGCACCTCATATACAGGTAGGTGTAGAGAAGGGGATTGCATCAAGGTGCCTAGATAGCCTAATGGCTAGGTAGCTAACTATGTCACAGGCAAGTAGCCACATAAACAGGTAGGTGTGGAGAGGGTGATTCCATCAGGGTGCTTAGATGGCCTAATGGCTACGTAGCTCACTGTGTCACAGACTAGTAGCCACATAAACAGGTAGGTGTAGAGAAGGTGATTGCATCAGAGAGCCTAGATGGCCTAATGGCTAGGTAGCTAACTGTGCCACAGGCAAGTAGCCAGATAAACAGGTAGGTATGGAGAGGGTGATTGTCTCAGAGAGCCTAGATGGCCTAATGGTAGGTAGCTAACTGTGTCACAGGCTAGTAGCCACATAAACAGGTAGGTGTGGAGAGGGTGATTGCATCAGGGTGCCTAGATGGCCTAATGGCTAAGTAACTCACTGTGTCACACACTAGTAGCCACAAAAACAGGTAGGTGTAGAGAAGGTGATTGCATGAGGGTGCCTAGATAACCAAATGGCTAGGTAGGTAACTGTGTCAAAGGCTAGTAGCCACATAAACAGGTAGGTGTGGAGAGTGTGATGTATCGGTGTCATAGGCAACCATGACTTGTGTCATTGGCAACCACGACGTCATGTAGGGAATGCTGGGAAGGGCCTGCTCAAATAAACAGTTCCACAACGCAGCGCAATGAGGTAACACGTTCATTACATGGTGTCAGATTCGTCGGAAGAACTCAACGAAATGGCTTTAACGGGCTTGAAACCCCCGTCCCCATTCAACGTAGACGATAACATGGCCATGAACTGGAGATCATGGTTGCAGGCGTACGAGATATATGCAACGGCATCGGGTGCTTCTTCCAAATCGGAGAGAGTACAATGCTGTGTCTTTCTCCACGTAGCGGGCAGGGAGGCACAACAAATACACAAGACGTTACGGATCGATGCTACAGATAAGGATAAAATTATACCGCTCATTGCTGCTTTTACTGAGTACTGTGAGGGTAAGTCTAACATTACGGTCATCCGATATCAATTTAATTCATATAACCAAACATCTGAAAGCATGGACGCCTATATTCGCGAATTAAAGTCACGTATAGTACATTGTTGTTATGACAACTTGGAAGACTCCTTGTTGTGTGATCGCCTGGTTTGCGGTATCAAGGATAATACAGTACGTAATCACCTGTTACAGACACCCAACCTGTCCCTGGATCAATGTGTACAGATGTGCAGGCTGAGTGAACATAAATCCACTCAGCTAGTTAACAACGATGTTCGTTCGGAAGACGGCGTAGCCAGCCTAGCAGCTGCCAACGGACGTCACCATGGAGTGACGTCACGACCAGTACAACAATGGCTTACACCTACGTCATCGAGGTTTAGGCCTACAAGACAGCAATCATGCAATGTGACAAATGTGGATATCATCATCAGAAAGGGAACTGTCCGGCACGCGGCAAGGAATGTGCCAACTGTCACAAGTTAGGGCATTTTCGAAAAGTTTGTAGGGCGCATTTCAATCATCCTATGCCAGTTAATGAATTGAGTGTTGACCCACATAACGTTGACGACACGCAAGAAGATGTAGGTCAATCATATGATCTATTTGTCGGTGCCGTCTACAACGACGCGAAGGATGAACCTGGATTGTGGTATACGAATGTCAACATTGGAGGTGTGGACGTTCCATTCAAGATGGATACAGGATCGGAGGCGAACATTTTACCACTGGATGTCTACCATAAGCTGGTGAATGTTGTTCTAGCTCCTTCCAAGTGCCATCTCGTGACATACAACGGCGACCGGATCATACCTGATGGAGAAGTGCATCTGGATGTGAGTGGGAGACAGCTAAAGTTTCAAGTCACAGATGCGGGAAGTGCTATCTTAGGAAAAGAGGCTTGTGTTAGGTTAGGCCTGATAGCTCGTGTGGATACAGTTCAGAACACTTCGGATAAATCGATGGCCCAAGACATGGTAAATAAATATTCTGACGTATTTGTTGGTTTAGGCCTGATAAAAGTAAACGCTACCATTCATATTGATGTATCTGTACCTCCTGTCATTGATCCCCCACGTAGGATACCTATTGCCATTACAGAAGATGTTAAACGAGAGCTAGACCGCATGTTAGAATTAGGTGTAATTGTCAGGGAAGAGGAACCAACCCCATGGGTCAGCTCTATAACAATAGTTAGAAAACCAGGAAAAATTCGAGTGTGTTTGGACCCGACCAAATTAAACAGGGCCATCTTACGTGGTCCGTACCCGATACGTACAGTCGAGGAGGTCGTGGCTCAAATACACGGGTCCAAATTCTTTTCAGTATTAGCCGCAAACAGCGGTTACTGGCAAGTACAGCTAGATAGTAGTAGCTCCAAACTTTGTACATTTAATACCCCATGGGGTCGATTTCGTTACACCAGGTTACCATTCGGTATCAAAACCGCGGGGGACATTTTCATAAAAGAAATGAATGACATGTTTCAGGATATTGAAGGGGTTCATGTAATCTCGGACGATATCCTGGTTCATGGCAAAACCATACATGAACACAATGAACATTTGGAAGCGGTATTGTCCCGTGCCAGAGAGACAAATCTTAAATTGAACCCGAAAAAGTCGAAGATTTGCCAATCCAGTGTAAACTACGTAGGGCATTTAATTACGGCTGAAGGATTGAAGCCAGATGAGGAGCGAGTCCAGGCAATCATTGACATGCCAGATCCAACTGACAAAGCTGCTGTGCAGAGATTTTTAGGCATGATCGGCTATGTAAGCAAATTTATAAATAACATGGCAGAGATAACTAGACCATTACGTATGGTAATAAAAAAAAATATAGCTTGGCATTGGGATGAACCGCAAATAACGGCATTCAAAAAACTAAAACAGTTGTTGAGGGATGCACCTGTCCTACGGTATTTCGATTGTAAAAAACAAATAACATTACAAGTAGATGCGTCAAAATATGGGTTAGGAGCAACCATTTTCCAAAATGATCATCCTGTTGCAATGGCTTCAAAAGCGTTGGACGAATGTCAAATCAGCTACGCTGTTATAGAAAAGGAACTGCTGGCTATATGCTTCGGATGTAAAAAAATTCATGAATATATCTATGGTAATAATGTTATTGTTCAAACTGATCATAAGCCGTTAGAATCAATTATGACAAAGCCTATCCACGAACTCTCGGCCAGGATGCAACGTATGCGAATGAGATTGCAAAATTATAATTTAACAGTGGTTTATACTAAAGGGTCAACCCTTTATTTTACAGATACATTATCAAGAGCACACACATCTAGCATAGAGCCTAATGACCTCTTCGATAAAGACGTTTCGGTGGCTACCGTGGATATTAGTAACGATGTAATACAGCAGGTTGTATCAGCCACAAAGAAAGACATAACCTTACAACAAATAATACGTTACACTGTTGACGGTTGGCCGTCTAATAACAAAACTGTTTCGCCGGATGTTAAACCGTTTTACACTTACAATAGAGACATAACATCATCTGATGGTTTAGTATTCAAAGGCATGCAAATAGTGATTCCAAGATCATTACAAAACGAAATGTTAAATAAGATACACGAATCACACCTGGGAATCATTAAATGTAAACAATTGGCGAGGGACACTGTGTTCTGGCCTGGAATGAACCCTCAAATAGATGACAAAATTGCCAGGTGTCAGATCTGTCAAGACTCCAGGAATTCCCCTCATAAAGAGCCTATGATAAGTCACCCTGTTGTAGACATCCCATTTTATAAAATAGGGGTCGATTTATGTCATTTATCTGGAGTCGATTATTTGGTCATTGTGGATTATTATACAAAATTTCCAGAAGTTATCAAAATGCATGACACTACCAGCAAAACAGTTATAATCGCACTAAAGCAGACATTTGCTAGATACGGTATACCTATGTTCGTTGTGTCTGACAATGGGCCTCAATTCAAAAGTATTGAATATAACAATTTCTCTAACAAATACGGTTTCACGCCAATTTATACTAACCCTATGCATTCGCAAAGTAATGGCCAGGTGGAACGATTTGTTCAAACCATCAAAGGCATCATAAAAAAGTCAGCAACTGATGACGGTGACATGTACATAGGTCTACTAAACTACAGAAACACAACCTTGCAGGGTATGGGGGCGTCTCCATCACAATTACTAATGTCTCGCAATCTAAGAACCCGCATACCTATTCTGGAGGGTAGACTAAGGCCCAGGTTAGAACCATCAAAAATGTCACTGTTGAAACGGGGTCAAGTAATGCAGAAAGGGTACTTTGATAAACGAGCTGGGAGACCTTTGGGTAAGCTTCAGGCTGGTGACGTCATACGATATAGAGACCACAAAAATTGTTGGAGGCCAGGCAAAGTCATTCAGATTAATACACCTGGACCCAGAGACTATACAATCATCAACGACGACAACACAATTGTGCGCCGTAACAGGAAATTCCTTTTCAAATGTCCCCCTATAAGGCCACATACCGTGATCAGAACTGACCCAGTTCGGGTACCATTAGTTAAGGAACATGGTTGTAACAAAAGCACGGACAATCAAAATGTGACAACACCGTATAAGACCCGTTATGGTCGACAAATTCACCGACCAGAACGATTAAATTATCATACATAAGTCATTTGCATGTACATTTCGGATCCTTAAATTAAACATACCTACGATTAAGATCGCTTAAGATATTAAATTGTACAGTACATGCCATAAAAGAGCAACACATGACATAATGTCAATCATTGATATGTTATATCCATGATGAATATCCTTCATTAAGGTTGTTTTGATTTATTCACATTTGTGATATCGGGATGATGTACTGAGGATGTTGTGTCGTATTAAGTTGATCACACCTGTCTGTAATAGTGTTAAAGTAGTGTCACAAGGACAATCACACACTTACCGTATGATCGATCACTCTCGAAGGGAGGGAGAATATTGAGTGGTACTTATGGCAGTAGGGTAAGGATGTCATACATTGAGACGTGCGTGTTCTGTTGCATTTCTCAACATCAATGTAAGTTGATCCATAGTTCGTTCAATGTTTTCCAACGGAAAGGAGATGTGATGTATCGGTGTCATAGGTAACCATGACTTGTGTCATTGGCAACCACGACGTCATGTAGGGAATGCTGGGAAGGGCCTGCTCAAATAAACAGTTCCACAACGCAGCGCAATGAGTTAACACGTTCATTACAGAGAGGGTGATTGCATCAAGGTGCCTAGCTAGCCTAATGGCTAGGTAGCTAACTATGTCACAGCTCGATAGCTTAATGGCTAGATAGCTTAATGGCCAGTAATGTGGGTTGGAGCCCTGATATGCAACAATGTCTTCCATTTGATTGCACCTCAGCAGTTAAGTAGCAGGTGTGCAACAATACCTGCAAGCACTCCAGTACTCCAGCACTCCAGCACTCCCCAAACCCTTTATTCCCTCCATTAGTGAAGTCCAGCAGATCTGGTTGGCTAGCGCTTGAAGGAAACCGGAAGTGATGTCATAAGCGGAGGTTAATTATCAACCTGGTCCCCTGGCCTACTCTACAAATGTCACCACTGGTGGGGAAGGGGGTGAGGAGGAGGAGGAGGAGGAAGAGGAGGAGGAGGATGGTGTGTGTGTTAAAAGCCGTAGTGATGCGACAAATGCAAGTCTACTTATTCACAATTATCACGGTTTATACACTATATATTAGTGCTTATTTGTTGTTGTTTTACGTCCTAGCAACATCTAAGGTCATATCAGGACGGGATTACATTAGTGCACTTATGCATTTATACACAATGTACATTATGACATAAATTGATACTTGGTTGGTCAGTGGGTTGGTTGTTGGAGTTTTACATCCTGGCGACATCTAAGGTCATATCAGGACGGGTACCAACTTGTGACAGTGCACACTCATAGCGACTTTATAGTGCTTCCCCACTGAGAGACGAGGCCGCTCGCACCATGACCTGATATCCCACTCAGTCACATTATCCTGACACTGAAACAACCAGTCTTTGCCCTATCCTAATAATGGCGAGTGCCTTGCTAGGAAGCGACAAGTATACATTTTAAAATTATTGCTTTGACTCGACCAGGGTTCGGACCCGTGGATTCGAATCCCACGATCTACCAAATCGGGAGACCATTCCGTCTGGTCCTGATACTTGTCATTACAAAGCTTGGCCTTCAGCATTACTAGGACAGAGCAAGGACTGGCTTGATCATTGTCAGGATAATGTCACAAAAATCGAGCAACCGGAACCAGAAACAGCTGTATGGGGGCCACCATTTGTATACTGGTGTTGAATCGCATAATAACAAAAATCCAGCAAACGGAAACAGAAATAGCTCGTCAAACTTCGCTATGCAGCAAGCACGGTGGACGACAGTGATTGGTTAATAATATACTCCTATTACGCATAATAATAAATAAATCATTCTCCGAGCATTTATATGTATGTCAATAGAGTAGTTCGTAATTCTGAACTTCCATGCTTATGCCAAATTGTTATGTATTTCTCATAATTTTGAATAAAATCAAAGTTTTGTACTGCGCATTCGTCTTTGTTTGGCTGTCAACGCCGTTTTCAGCACGCAGTCTATAGCCAGTTTTGTAATTCCCACTAATGTGGGTGGGGGTGTGGCGTCGGTCCTAACCATTGCTTATTCATATTAATAATATTAACTGTTCAACGATAGAGTCGGTTTTGATTGATTGATTGGTTTCTTTACGCCATGTCAGCAGCATATGCCATATTCACGGTGAGAATTGTTTGTTTTTTATTCAACCATCGCCTTTACATATAATGTAAAAGCATACAATCAATTATGTGTCAATACACTGTGGTCAATAGACACTTATGAATTTTTAAAAGCTCACAATCATATAATTAAATGAAATAGATGAAAGAATTAATTGATACAAATTGCTTTAATGAACTATATGACATGGTACAGACCAGCTGCCCTCAAAAAGGCTAAAATGTCTTCTTGTTTTACTTGAGTAAAAAGGTCATGCATGCTGTTTGCAGTGTAAAATTGTTGGTGCAGTGCCATAAAATTGACACAGTTTAGTCAAATGTGCTTGACTGTCAGTGGGGACTGACATCCAATACATTCAGGGCGAGGGTCCCCCTTGAGAAGGAAAATGTGTGTTAGCCACGAGTGGCCAATACGGCAGCGGCTAAGGACCACTTGGTCCCACTGACCCCCCACATGAGACTGTGGTGGTTTTCCCACAACCCATTCAGTTTCATGTAATTTGTTACCGTTTTTATCCCACTCATTTTGCCATTTGGATTTGTTGTGGGTGGCTATTAGTGGTTTCAGATCAAAGTGGGGTATCAGACATGGTTCAACATCATAGTTCAGAGCCTCCTTCGCAGCCCGATCAGCTCGTTTGTTTCTCTGGATGACGGCATGGCCAGTCACACAACACAAGTGGATGTCATATCCATCTGTTGCCAGCTGGTTTATTTCGTAAATGACCTTTGCCACGAAAGGGTGGTCCGTTTTTAGCCCAACAACAGCGTGCAGGAAAGAAAACGAATCGCTGTATATGACATATTTAGTGTAGTTGGATAGTTCAATGACTACCAATGCGAGAAGGAGTGCTCAGGCTTCTGCTGTAAAAATCGAGCTCTGATCAGGCATGCAAATGGCAAATTTCTTGCCCTGGCAAACTTCTGCAACAGCTGCCTGACTTAAGTCTTTCGAACCATCGGTATACATGGAGAAGCGGTCTTCAAACTGGCCTTGAATCTATGTGTACAGTCTCTGATACTCAAGTGGATGTGTCCCAGACTTCATCAATTCCGTGTGTCGGAGGATGACCTATGGCTTCCTCAGCGAACCCGGGGGATGTTCTGGGACCTGGGTATCCTCCAATACATCTAAATCCAAGTACAAAGCCTCCAAATGAAGTTTCACTGGGAGCCCCAGGGGCTGAATGAAATTTGGCTTGGCTTCATACTTGGAGTCGTTGTGTATCTCAAACACACAACTGTACGCAGGATTCGATGCATTTGTTTTAAATTTAACAACATATTGCATGGCCAGTTTGGTTCTCCCATTGTGAAGTGATGGTTCATTGGCTTTGACGTATAGGCTCTGAACTGGAGAGGTGCAAAAGGCACAAAGCCCCTGGTAATGCGCCATGTCCAGCAGCCGATTATACAATTTCCTTGCGGAACCATATATTATGCTGCCATAATCTTGCAGTGACCCAACTAGGGTTTGGTACACAGTGAGCAGAGCATCTCTGTCCACTCCCAACTCTGAACTGGGCAGCACCCTCAGAACATCTAGCAGCTTTCAGGCATCGCATTTTAAGTACTTGATATGAGGCACGAAAGACCGCTTCGTGTCGAAAGTGAGACCCAAAAATTTGGTTTCTTTGACTACTTTTATGGGATCCCCATCAAGGGTCAGCTCTAGTTCTGCATGCACTCTGCACAACTGGCAGAAGCGCATGCAGACTGTCTGGGCCTTAGAAAATCTGAATCCATTCAGAACTGACCATCGGTGAATCCCATGTATACACAATTGAAGCTTGTTTGTTTGTTTGTTGTTGTTTTACGTAAGTCTCTCAATGACATTCATACCAGTCAGTACCTCTGTAGTACAAAACAAAGTCATCCACAAAAAGACTACAGGAGACTCCCTTTTTAACAGTGGCAGCAATACCGCTGACTTCGACTCCAAAAAGAGTCACTGCCAGTATGCTGCCTTGGGGTACTCCCAATTCCTGCTAGTGCAGACTGGAATATGTAGTCTTGACGCGGATGTGAACATGCCTGAGCGCTAGAAAATTCTTAATGAAATTTGGCAGTTGACCATGAAGGGCGATCGCATGGAGATCCTCCATAATGCCATGCTGCCACGTTGTGTCAGAGGCTTTATCGAGGTCGAAAAAGACAGCCACAAGGTGCTCCTTCTTAAGGAAGGCATCTCTTATGAAGGTCTCCATGCGAACCAAATGGTCGAGGGTGCTGCGGCCTCATCTGAAGCCACATTGGAGGTCGGACAAGTGGGATCCTGACTCCAGTAGCCAGACGAGGCATTTATGAACCATACGCTCCATGGTTTTACAGATACAGCTTGTGAGGGCTATAGGATGATAGTTGTTGGCTTCACTCTTGTCTTTACCAGGTTTGGGAATCGGTATTACTGTCGCCTCCCACCAAGAGGCCGGGATGACACCCGACTCCCAGATGTTGTTAAAGAGTTGAAACAACAGTCTCAGTGCAGATTTTGGGAGATGTTTAAGGAATTGGTAATGGATTCCATCAGGTCCAACTGCTGTATCATGCGAGCTTTCCAGAGAAGACCTCAACTCACCCATGCTGAATGGGGAGTTGTAGTGCTCCCTGCCGTCAGAGGAAAAGTCCAAGAGCTTACGCTCTTGGCATTCCTTGATGCCCAGAAAGCCTGGGAGGCAGCTTCCCAAAGACAAATTTCCGGCAAAGGCACTTGCCAATTCTTCAATTATTTCATTGAGTGATCTGAAAATGGTCCCTTGTGCTTTGCGGTTGCAGCACAGAAGAGATAACTCCTCAATGCTGCCCTTTAAACCTCTACAATTCCATTGAATTAGAGAACCACCTGTCACTGTCATTTGGGGCAGTGACAGGTGTTCTCCTCCTCCCCTGGGGCAGTGACAGGTGTTCTCCCCCTCCCCTTAGGTTTGGGGGAGAGACTGTGACCTGGACTAGTCGAGAGGCCTTAGTCCTCTCTACTTCTTCTAGCGCCTGGTTTTTGGTTTGATTTAAGTACATAGACCCTTTCTGGCCTCTGTCCTTGGGTTTTCGAGGTGGGTGCTTGGGTTGTGGTTGGTCCATGGCCTCCACATCCATGGCCTCCATGTCCATGGCCTCCATGTCCATGTTCTCCATGTCCTGATCCAGAAGATCGAAGGCATTGCTAGTGGGGACTAGCAGCCATTCGATCTTCTTAAGCCATCCCGAGGAACGGTCCTTCTCTATCTTTTTCCTTTCAGTATTTAATTGAGGAGCGGGGCCGATGGCAGCCGGCACTCCAGCGCTCGACCCAATCGACAGACTGCTGCTGCCGACAGGGGTTTGCTTCATCGTCGATTGAGTTTGTTTGTTTGTTGGTGTGTTGGTTTGTTGGTTTGTTGGTTTGTTACCTGGGTGGTGGCATTGGATTTCCCCCCAGCCAACCACGTCAAGTCCATCTGACATGTGACTGCCCTTTTGGGGCCTCCAACCGGCACAGCATACATTTTTCCAGCTGTGACTGGGTTGGTAGCCTCCACCAATTTCCTCGCTTCAGGGAAGGACAAATTGTGTTGAACCTTAATTTCTTAAATCCTTTTTTTCCAGTTTCAACTTTGGGCACTCCCGAGAGTACGCAAAGTGGGCCCCCTTACAATTGATGCAAGTTGTGGTCTGGTTGCATTCCTTGCTGTCATGGTTAAACTGACCACAACGAGCACATATCAGCTTGTTCCAGGATGAGTTTTGCCCATGCCCGAATCGCTGACAATTGAAACAATGTAAAGGATTTGGAACATAAGGGTCAACTGTAATATTAAGGTATGCGGCCTTAGCTGACTGTGGAGGGGCGGGGTGGACGAAAGTAAGGATGAAAGTATTCATCGGAATCAAGTCATTATTCCATTGAATACTTATCCTCCTCACTGACGTAACGCCCTGTGATGATAAGTTTTCACAAATCTCATCATCACTGACTCCCTCGCAACTGGATCACTCCCCGAGAGGAGTTTAGGGTGGAGTGTGCAGTCACGTTGATGGGTATATTACAGAAGGTCTTGGACTTGAGAAGAAGCTGAGACCTCCACCAATAAACATCCGCTCCTCAATTTTTTCACCGATTTTGGCTTGTCTGCCAAGCCGACGAGCCATTTCCATATGGCGAAAGGTGACACTTTAGCCAAAGCCCCCCCATCGCTTGATGCAATGATAAGGAACCTTGGCCAGGACTCCTCTATTACCTTTGATCTTTTCTTTGTCGTCATCTTTGTGTTTTTCCCAGATTCTTCCTCGGATTGCGAGGAGAAGTCTGACTCCAAATTTCTTTTGTCGGGGTTTGGGTTTTTTATTATCCATATTATGTAGAAAGTGTTCATTATCCTCACTCCCCACCCGCCACGGAGCCTAAAAATGGGGTGCGCAGCACTGCGGTCACCTGCAGATACACACCAGGGATACAAGCATAGAATACTCCAGTACGGTTGCAAAAGCATTAACCGATACCAGAATGACCCTAGCCATCACCTTCTAGGAGTAGTGAAGAATTTTCTAGGTAAATATTATATGATATATATATATTATATAATTGGTGGTGTAAATAAGGTCATTCTTCATAATTCTACTACTAGGGCTTGGCACGACCAGCCGATTGATTGGACTGGGCCGGTCCAACCCCTCATCTAGGTAAAGTCGGGGGCCAAAGTACAGTGTTGGTTCACAAGGAGCCTTGGCCCCTTGCAGCCCTCATGCACCAGGATCCCTTCCTCCACTGACACGAGCTGTGACTCACGACAAATGAGTCGGCCCATTTGTCGACTTTTACGATCTGCAAGGGGGTGCAAGGGAACTATTCTACCCTGGTTCCCCACAGGGGATAGAGTAGATCGCCCAGGTCTCTTTTTTTCCACTCAATAGAAAGCACTATATTTTAATGCATAGCAGCGTAGCGCAAGTGCACCAAACTGCTATAAATCTTCAATCAGTGCACCCATATCTAAAATAGATATGCAGGATGAAGTCTACGTATTCGCTTTGATTTCGGATAATTTGATGCTTTCATCGGATTATGAAATTTTAACCAACCATTGAGATTATGACCGGTTGGTGGAACAAAGAAAGTGAACACTAAACACAGAACACTGAGCTGGTATTTTGGACACAGAAGCCAAACTAAATAGTGGCATTAACTATGCACACCAACCCGGCCCAACGTAAATACGCGTAAAACTCCCCATTATCGCCCAGTCGATGCTGACTCATTGTCAGGCGGTGTCTCACGCCTCTTGTCTGCCACAATATTCAACTGCAACTGGAAACATTCATTCATTCATTCATTCATCCAGTCAGTCATTCATTCCCTCATTCATTCATTCATAGAGACTTTATAGTGGTGCCCCACTGGGAAATCAGGCGGCCAGCACCATGACCCGATATCCCACCCAGTCTCGTTATCCTGAAACTGAGCTAACCAATCCTTCCCCTATCCTATTAATGCCGAGCACCAGGCTAAGAAGCAACAAGTATCTCGACCGGGAATTGAACTCCAGATCTCCTGCACGGGAGGCCTGCACTCTACCGATTCGGCCACCGGTGCAGTGGAAAGATGCTTTGTTTGTATGTTGGTGTCTTACATCCTGGCAACATCTAGGGTCACATCAGGACGGGTACATACTTGTGACAGTGGACACTCATGGCGACTTTATAGTGCTGTCCCACAGGGGCCATATGCAGGAAGCGGTGTTATCGAGCGAAAACGCGTTTAGACTGGATTTCTGGTTTAGCGCCGAAAAGTCGGTATGCACGAGTCAGTGATAGGCCTAACACCACGCGTTTAAGGTCCGCGACACTAACCCCGTTTCATATGACGTTTACGGGCAGTGTTAGCGTAAGGTTATGTCCAAATCTATTAAATGCTATCATATTTAACAGAATTAAATACGCAATAAGTGAAATTTATTCAAATTAACCCTAAATTCGAAGCAATATTAATGCTGGCACCGCAACGGCGGCGATATTAATATTTATATGTTCGAATCGACGAACGTCACCAGTATGGAAAGCGACATCGATGCGGCGATTTGTTTACTTTACGTTCGTCGATTCAAACATATAAATATTAATATCGCCACCGTTACGGCGGCAGCGTTAATATTGCTTCGAAATTAGGGTTAATTTCCTCAAATTTCACTTATTACTTATTTAATTATGTTAAATATGATCGCATTTAATATATTTAAGCCTAATATATCGCTACAGACGCAGAGGGATTTCCCAAATCTATAAATAAATTCACGTTTAGCTACAATGAAAGTGTTACGCGCTCCTGCATACGACTTGACACAGTTCGCGATGTACGGACCGATAGCTAACCGGTAATAGGCTCTAACACCAAACCCGCTAACACTGACTCCTGCAAGAACTGTAAAAGGCAGAGAGCTGGAGGGCGGCGAGGGCAGAGTGCCTGAGGGAGGCCGGCGGGCGGCCTTATAAGGGAAGGGGGGGGCGACAGCAGGTGAGTTGTGAAAGCTGCGGCCCGGGGGAGGGCGAGTGAGGGTGAGCAGCGGGCGTCGGGTGAGGCGCGAATGCTGCGCGACACGGGGGCGGGGGAGGGTCTCTTCCTCTCCTCGCATCAAGCGTAATGCTTCGCATTACGACCGATGCGCGAAAAGGAAGAAGGGAAGGCGGGGGTGGGAGAAAAGGCGTTTTATTAACGCCTCAAACAGAGCATACAGAGGAACAGGTAAAACAGGCTGAGGAGGCAAAAGAAACAAGGAAAGGGCTCATGAGGAGCAAAGAAACAGGCTCGTGAGGAGCAATACAGTGAGGGGCTCATGAGGAGCAGAAGAGATAAATACAGGAGGGGCTCATAAGGAGCAATGTCAGAGTTCTGGTAGAGGGGGGGCCGAGGAGCCCTCCGCCAAAGAGTAAGGAGAGGGCTCGAGGCGCGCCCGAGGCGGGGGCACGGGCGCCCGAGGCGGGGGCCCGGGGAGGCAGGTCTGGTTGAGAGGAAGGTCCGGGGCCTACGTGGAGGGGGAGCGGGCGGCCAAAAAAGGGAGGCCCGCTCCTGAGATGTGATGTCGGCAGAGGGTTCCTGTGAGGCTGGGCTGGGCTGTGGTCTGCTCCTTGGAGTAAGGCAGGCAGGCAGACCTAGGTGATGGCAGGCAGGCAGACCTAGGTGATGGCAGGCAGGCAGACCTAGGTGATGGCAGGCAGGCAGGCATACCTCGGTGATGGCAGGCAGGCAGACCTAGGTGATGGCAGGCAGGCAGGCAGACCTAGGTGATGGCAGGCAGGCAGGCAGACCTAGGTGATGGCAGGAAGGCAGGCAGGCCTAGGTGATGGCAGGCAGGTAGACCTAGGTGATGGCAGGCACGCAGACCTAGGGTGCCATGGCTGGGTGACGTGGGTGACCATCAATCCGATGGTGACTGCGGTGAGGCAGGCAGGCAGGCAGGCAGACCTAGGTGATGGCAGGCAGGCAGACCTAGGTGAAGGCAGGCAGGCAGGCAGACCTAGGTGATGGCAGGCAGGCAGGCAGACCTAGGTGATGGCAGGCAGGCAGGCAGACCTAGGTGATGGCAGGCAGGCAGACCTAGGTGATGGCAGGCAGGCAGGCAGACCTAGGTGATGGCAGGCAGGCAGGCAGACCTAGGTGATGGCAGGCAGGCAGGCAGACCTAGGTGATGGCAGGCAGGCAGGCAGACCTAGGTGATGGCAGGCAGGCAGGCAGACCTAGGTGATGGCAGGCAGGCAGGCAGGCAGACCTGGTTCCTGAGGAGCACGGGCGGGGGAGGTAGGGGTGGAGCGGCAGATGAGGTGCACCGAGCCTCCCCGGAGACCCCCCCCCCACCCGCACCAAGGCGTGGGCGGGGAGTGTCGGGGGCCTGCGTCCGCGCAGGAGGGCCCCGGCGTGGCCAGGGCGGTCGTCCGGGAGCCCTTGCCTTGTCCTGGCATGCTTGGGGCGGCCTGAGGAGTTGCAGCGGTCCGAGGTGGAGTCCGGCGAGGTGAGGCCCAAAAAGGAAAAGAAGGCAGAGAGCTGGAGGGCGGCAGGAGGGCGAGTGCCTGAGGGAGGCCGGCGGGCGGCCTTATAAG
>CM059203.1:142498-161258 GCA_030323885.1 Branchipolynoe longqiensis
GCTCAGGGTATGCCTGGATCCTAAGGATCTCAATGCAGCAATCAGCAGGGAACACTACCAGCTTCCCATGAGGGATGAGATCTTCGCGGAGATAAGCGGAGCAACACACTTCAGCAAGCTTGACGCCTCGCAGGCCTTCTGGCAGGTGAAACTGTCAGAGGATTCGAAGGCCCTAACAGCATTCAACACCCCGTTTGGCAGGTACGCATACAACAGATTTGCTCACGGACTGTGCTCGGCACCCGAAGTGTTCCACCGGACGATGGAGCAAATGTTTGGGGATCTAGAGGGGATCCGTGTGTTTATGGATGACATTCTAGTGTGGGGCCAGATGAGACAGTACACCAAGCGAGGCTGGACAGTGTGAAGCAGAGGATTAACAAATACGGACTGCTGATGAACTGGGAGAAGTGCCGGTTAAACAAGTCAGAGAAAACATTCATAGGTGAGACATTATCGAATAAGGGGATTAGCCCGTCACCAGAGATCATTATGGACATGAAGAAGCCGATGAGCAAAGAGGATGTCCAGAGAGCACTCGGCTCGATAAATTATGTGGGGAAGTTCATCCCAAACCTTGCAAATAAATGTGTGAATCTAAGGTCTCTTCTATGTAAAAAGGTCATGTGGAACTGGGGGCCAGAACATGAGTCCGAATGTGCTGACATCAAAAGCATATTAGCGTCAATGCCGGTGATGGCCTACTATGACCCAAAGTTACCAACCAAGGTTTCCACAGATTCGTGTAAAGACGGCCTGGGTGCAGCCCTCTTACAGTGGCACAACCCAGACTGGAAGCCAGTAGCATATGGGGCATGGGGTCTGACAGAATGCGAGCAGCGCTATGCACAAATCGAGAAGGAATGCTTGGGACTAGTCTACGGGTGCGAGAAATTTCACGGGTACATATACGGGTTAGAAAAAGTAACGTTAGAAACAGATCACAAACCACTAATCCCGCTTTCCAAAAAACCATTAAATGACATGACACCCCGCATACAAAGGTTAATGTTAAAACTGCAAAGGTACAGGCATGAGCTAGTGTGGACCCCGGGGAAGCATCTCTATATAGCCGATACGTTGTCTAGGGCTAACAGGTCACAGGGTAAATGATCCAGTACAGAGGTAGAGGTCGAGGCTCAGGTAAACATGGTATACCAGGCAGTGTCAGCGACACAAGCACAGCTAGACAAGATAGCCACAGAGATGTGTAAGGATGAGGTACTCTCAGCAGTAAAGAACAACATACTAAACGGATGGGAAAATGGGGAGTGCCCCACATATGCCCCATTCAGGGAAGATCTCTGTATAGTAAACGGCCTAATTCTTAAGGGTTACCACATAATCATTCCAGTCAGCATGTGAAAGGAGATGCTGAAAAGGGTGCATGAGGGTCATTTGGGCATTGAGAAACAGAAACGTGTGGCGAGAGATGCAATATATTGGCCCAACATGAACAGGGACATAGAGGAGAGTGTCCAGGGGTGCTCAGTGTGTCAAAAGTATAGGCCATCTCAGGGCAAAGAAGCATTTTTCATTTTCTATATCTGGCGCAACAGGCGCCATCTCCTAAAGGTGAATGAGGGCCATGTAGTCAGACCAGCAGAGGGAGAAAGTGTAGACTATGAATATCCAGAAAATGAGGTAGGGGAGAACATGGGTGGTTCAGACGAAGGTTCTCGAGAAGTAAACAGGACCCCTCAAAAGGTAAACAATGCCCCGCCCACTCCTCGCAGTGTCGTAACCCGGAAACCTGCCGGGGAAAACCCCACCGATGTTAGGCGCTCAGGCAGGATAAGACGACCCGTTGTCAAATTAGATATCTAACCAAACACTATACCTGTCATGTATGATTCTACTCTATGAATGCCTGTAATGTGTTGTGTGTTATTCATGTGTATTTCGTATCTCATACCTGTCACTGTATATCTACCAACCCTGTCTGCAATGTTTATAGAGGGAGGGAGATGTGTTGATACTACTAGGTGTGGGTATCCACTGGTGGTGCTGCCACCTGACGGTTTGTGTATGTACTAAGGCATGCCATCTTGGATGGTGCATGCTGGGAATAGCTATACAAGGTGTGCAGTGATCTTTTCAGGAACCATATATATTTAATATTACATTAGTGTGAACTCATTACGAAATATATTTGTTTGTGTCTATTGCAGATGATTCCATTTTATTTGCTATGAAGATTAGCAAAGAAAATGTAGGGAGATGCAGATTCGGGGGATCGCTCGGAAACACTGGTGGAAATGAGGATGCGGGGGATTTCCCGAAGGTCCCAACATCGGCGTTCTGTATAGAAAAGGTGTGTATAATCTTGCCCCGTAAACCTATTTTCCATGCATACTTTCCTGTATATTGTATATATTTTCCAAATGCAATGTATCTGTGCAGTACCTACCTTATGTACGACCCATTTGCATCAAATTCTTACTTCATCTTCCGAATACCGGAAGTTAAGTATCCGGGGAGAGGACAAGCTCGCGCAGGCCGGAAGTAGCCTCAGTTTGAAACTCGGCAGCAGGGTGATAGCAGCAGCGAGTTGGAGGAGGCTACTAAAGGTAAGTTGGGGAAATAAGTTATTTAGTTTGTCTATTAGATGATGATTAATTTTGATGAAGATTGTGTTACAATCATAATCATGTGAATTATTTACTTATGGCTCTAATATTGTGATTGCAGAACACAGTAAGACTGCGAGATTCGTGCACGGACACAATCTCGGCCGTTCATAGAAGCTTCTGGGCTGTCTAACGGAGTGGTCGCGTTACTGAAGTTGGTTTAAAGTTCATCCAAGATGGCTAAGATGATGTCTACGGACAACCAGCAACCGTTATCACTTCATAGTTTAAGTGACTCGGATAATGAATCTGCGGATCTGCCAAAGGTGGCCAAAGCTAAGCCACGTAAAAAGATGGCGGCCGACGCTAAGGTGAAAGCGCGCGCTAAACAAACCGAGGGCGGGCAATTGGCGGCAACGTTCGCGGGCCCGTCTGCTTCAATGACCCCGAAACCTCCTGCGTTGTCGGACATTCAAAAGATCTATGATGATATGGTGGTACTGAGAGAGGAAGCCAGAGCGTTTCGTACTGAATCGGAAAAGTTACGGGATGATGTGAAAGACTTGGATTGTGAGCGCGGAGCCTATGTAGGTCAAGAGGGCCAGGGACCGTATGTGGGTCAGGATGGCGGTTACGTTGACTATGTAGGTCATGTTGACGATGACGAGTGGGCCGATTACGATCGTGATGAGGACCAAGACTCTCAATTGTGGGAGGAGGTCGATTTTGAGTCATGTGGACATCTAAATACGGCGGAACAATTGTCAGTGTTACGGTCGGGCCTGAGTAAGGCTCCGACTGCGACATCGGGGGTCGAGGACCCAGCAGCAGAAGGTATTATGTCGTCGCGTTTTGAGGGTTTCAAAATGCCTCAACCGCCTAAGAAATTGACTGACGAAACTTTAAAAGTGTCGTCGGAGACAACAAGTAGTAGCACGGTGAGTACGCCGCAGCGTGCAGCAATCCAAAAGTCACGACGTGAGTTCAAGTTGGATAGTAAACTGCATCAAGGTGCATTATTGTCTGAGTTGCAGGAGACATATAAGAAAGTGAAAAAGCCTGTCACCGCTAGAATAACGATTAGTGAAAGTATGGCGGGTGCTATCCAACATTATTATGGAGGACCGCTGGAAGGGGGCCAGAAGCACCTAAAAACTATTAGGGAGATCTCTAGGCTGTATACAGGTTTGGCTGATGTGCCACTAGCCAGAGTTCAGGTGCTCAATGAGGAGATTCGTTTTGCCGAGAGTAGGAAGGAAGGAGAGAATGCGCTCCTGACAGCTTCCAAAGGTATAGTGGGGGTGTTGACGGCTATTGCGCCCACTATGGATATTATCCTACAAAGGGGATCCGCAGATCCAGAGCTGGATGCACAAGGAGTGAACATGTTAAATGCTATTAAGCTGATAGTTGCAACTCACGCACAACTTAAGCTGGATAGGAAACTAAGCGTAAAAAAGGTAGTCCAGTCCCGTTTAGGTAAGGAGTTGATCAATGATAAGCGGGATGTGTACGGGGAACTCCCTGAACCTACGGAGTTCTTGTTGGGGGACAACCTGGGCGAGCGAAATAAGCAGCTCATGAAGTCAGTGCGGGCTTCGGACAATTGCATGAACACCTATAACGCATATAGAGGAAAGCGAAGGAACCCGTTTGAACATCAAGGAAGAGGGGGCTACTTCACCCGTCAGTTCAGGGGGAATGCCAGATTCCGGGCAAGAGGTGTGAGAGGCAACTCAACCTGGGGCAACAGGGCACAACCGCCAGAAAAGAAGTTTGGCAGGTCATCCGAGGACTACGTGCCGTACGGAAACACCCAGTCCTTCCCTAGAGGGGGGCGGGGTCGCGGGACGCAGAACCGGGGTTTTCCCAAGTGAGGCACCCTGACCAGGTGGGTGGCTCAAAAGACTTGATCAAGGGTAAGGAACATTCCATATTGATTACAGCAGGCAACATTGGTAATGCTTACATAAACTGGTCTCGTTTAACTAGTGATAAATGGATTTTAAATTGTGTAAAAGGACTTACTATACCGTTTGTAAAGACCCCTGTACAGAGAACCGTCGCCATTTAGGATGGACAGCAGTGAGAGAATAATGGTAAAATTGGAAGTAGCTACACTACTAAAAAAGGGGGTCCTGGCGGAGGTGAGCCCAGTTCAGGACCAGTGGGTCTCAAATATATTCTTGAGACCTAAACCAAGTGGGAAAGTTCGCATGATCTTGGATCTGACCGAATTGAACAAATTAATTCATTATGAACACTTTAAAATGTTTAACTTAAAAACAGCTTTAGACTTATTAAATAAAAACATGTGGATGGCGAGTGCAGACCTTACGGATGCTTATTACTCCGTGAATATAAAGAAAGAACACCGGAAATACCTGAGATTCCGGCTAGATGACAGTTTACTCGAGTACCAGGTCCTGCCAAATGGGCTAGCACCAGGACCTCGCATCTTTACAAAGTTGCTTAAACCCATCTATTCAGAGATGGGAGATAGGGGTCATATCTGTTTTCCCTATCTGGACGATAGTTTTGTAATAGGAAGGTCTTATGACGAATGTTTGTCAGCCATATCGGAACTGGTGGAATTGTTTGAAAAGCTAGGATTCACAATTAACAAAGAAAAATCAGTTTTAAAACCTACACGGTGCCTAAAGTTCTTGGGGTTTGATATAAATTCAACAGATATGATAGTCTCACTTACGAAGGAGAAAGTGGAGAAGTTATCACAGGCTATAGAGCATATTCTAGGAGAAGAGTTCCCGATCATCAGGCAGGTAGCGGGACTAGTAGGCCTTATGGTAGCCTATTCGCCGGCGGTAGAATACTCGGGGGCGCACTTTAAGAAATTAGAGAGAGATAAAATCAAGGCACTAAAAAGAACTAAAGGAGAGTTTGATGGTACAATGTGGATCTCCAACGAGGGTAAATCAGATATTTACTGGTGGTTAAAAAATATGGGAATACCTAGGAAGATAAGAAGAGTAGAACCAAAGGTGGAATTACGTACAGACGCCTCCCTTATGGGTTGGGGGGCGCATACGGAGACTACCCAAACGGGGGGACGTTGGCATCCGGACGAACTAGCACACATAAATGTGTTAGAACTGAAAGCAATTTACTTTGGACTTAAAAGTTTATGTAGGATAGAGAATACGCATATTAGGATAAGAACTGATAATACCACAGCCTTAGCATATATAAAAAATATGGGGGGCACCAGATCAGAACATTGCTTAATAGAAGCAGTCAAGGTTTGGGTCTGGGCACAGGAAACAAAAAATTGGTTAACGATCACTCATATACCGGGGGTAGAAAATGTGTTAGCGGACCTACGCTCAAGGAAGTTTTTGGATCATTTGGAGTGGAGGTTGCATGAAGATTTATTTAAAAGCCTATGTGAAAAGTGGGGTACACCCCAGGTAGATATGTTCGCATCTAGACTAAATGCCCAGCTACCATTATATGTGAGTTGGGAACCAGAACCTGAAAACTGGCGAACAGATGCGTTCTCATTTAATTGGGGTAATAACTTCATTTATTGCTTCCCACCATTCAGCCTCATCCCCAGAGTAGTGAAGAAGCTACAGAAGGACAGGACGAGGGCGATTGTTGTCGCCCCACATTGGCCGGCGCAACCTTGGCATCCACTGCTGCAGGAAGAGTCGGTGGAACAACTGCGGTTCGCAAGGAAGGAGGGAAACCTCTCTGGGACAGGGCACCAAAATCCAGTAAAATCAGACGAGGGTTTAAACAATATAAAATTGACGGGGTACCTCTTTTAGCGAGAACGCTACAGGGGCATGAGGTCGACTATAAAACATTACAATATTTTAAATTCACATGGAGGGAGTCTACGAAGAAGAATTATCTTACCCATATTAATAAATGGGCTGTTTGGGCCTTATGGAAAAATGTAAAGGTTTTAAACCCGAGAATCGCGGATGTATTACGATATCTACGCAATTACTTTGAGACGGGCGTAGGATACGGGGCGATAAATGCAGCTAGATGCGCACTCAGCTTAATTTTGCCCAGGTCACAGGGGAGAACGGTGGGAGAACATTATTTAATTAAATGGTTTTGCAAGAGCTGCCACGAGCAGCGACCGCCACAACCCAGGTATGACAGTTTTTGGAGTGTAAAGGTAGTCCTAGATTGGATACTTAGGCTTAAAGAAAATGTACAGTTAAGCTTAAAAGCATTGTCCTACAAACTAGTTGTGTTATTGTTATTGGTGTCCTCACAAAGAGGACAGCCAATCCTTAGTCTGGATGTAGAACGAATGAGGGTCGAAGAGGGCTCCATTGTTTTTAAAATGAAAAATTTACTTAAGCATAACCAATTGGGTCAACCGCTTGACTCGGTGAGGTTTTACGAGTATTCAGCTGATGAAAGATTATGCGTGGTTAAAACAATAAATTGCTATGTGTCAAGGACTGAGAAAGTAAGGGGAAAGAATACACAACTTTTACTTTCATACATTGGGCCCCACGGGCCTATTTCTAGAGCAACCCTGGCCCGTTGGACCATTGAGGTGCTAAGGGTAGCAGGTATTGATACTACTAAGTATAAGGGCCATAGTACTAGGGGGGCGTCAGCATCCTCGGCTAATGCCATGGGAGCTAATTTAAATGCGATTATGAGAAATGCGTCCTGGAGGGACAGTACTAGCTTTGCAAAGTTTTATCACAAATCAATCGAGGATCCTGGGGAGGTCCAGCGGATAATCCTGAGCAGAAAAATCAGAAAAAATTAGAAACTAGATAAAAGAAAAAGAGGAAAAGATACAGATTAAGTGTATAGCTACATAACTAGGTACCAAAAGCAAGCGAGGGCTTGTACTTAAAGGTGGTGCTACTGGGTTTCGTTTAAACAAATTTACAACAAATAAAGAGCCCCAGTTGGGATCAATGAAAAACAACCGATATATGAATAGGCGTTGTCTGTAAAGAGAGCGCCCGCAAATTGAAAATGTACGTTACATATACAGAAAATGAGGTTACAGAATAATACCGATGCAAGAAATACAGGTGAACAGAAAGGATGGGGAAGTAAGTAGGAAGGGAAATAGAGTCGAATTGAAGGTCGGTACACAAAAAACCATGCTTCAAAGGCTCTCCCCGGATACTTAACTTCCGGTATTCGGAAGATGAAGTAAGAATATATTAGTTATACTAGACTTACTTGTAAGTTGACGTATTACTAGGATTCTTACGAATCTACGAATACGAAGGTAAGGATCAGGGGCCCGCCCTCCCACACCTATATGTTGAAAGTACAACCCGTTAACTCGAGTATAAAGATATAAGATCAAGGGTTGACTGGAAACTATAGGAATAGCTAGGGAGATAGGGACCTGATCCTGGTTTTAGGTTTTTTGCTTACCTCCAACTACGAAGACTGAGGCTACTTCCGGCCTGCGCGAGCTTGTCCTCTCCCCTGATCCTTACCTTCGTATTCGTAGATTCGTAAGAATCCTAGTAATACGTCAACTTACAAGTAAGTCTAGTATAACTAATATATAGTACCCTATAAAATCAGCTTAATAAATGTTTTTATATTTCAGGCTTAAGACCGGAAGTCGCATCAACACCTCTAGAAGATGAAAACAACGGTACTCATGATTATTGCTAAAAGATCTATATATATAGGGGATATAAATGGGCCCAAAAAAAACCCCAACATTAATTGCACATACTATTAGGTGTCCAAACTGCCGGACCTATGGACTAGTGATGTATGCGTAGAGGCTAAAATTTCATCATTTTATATATTTTGGTGTGTTCAAAGTACTATGTGAAGTCCAATATAATAAATTAGCTTTATGTTTCCTCTCTCCGATAGTGCTATCCATATTAGAATATGATTTTATTAACCCAAAGAAAACAAAGGCTTTGTCAATCATATTGAGGTAGAAACCCCTCTTTTGATTTAACCAACTTGTCCCTGAAATTATACACTGGTCACATATCCAGCAGACCTTGACTACAGATAGCATCGTCATGCCAATGGTCTTGTTTTGTAGGTAGCCCTACTGGGTATACTAGTTATGGGATACTTATGAATTTTACACTTAAATAAAGAGCTCCTTTTGAGGAAAAAGAATAAATATGTAATTATTCTCACCTATAAATGGCAAACCTCCACAGGTACCAAAGAAACAATGTGATGAACAGTATAGGCAGTGTCTGACCGTCATTTGCTGTTCTTACATTTTTGCACACTGTTTCACGATGCGCGAAAAGGAAGAGAGGAGGCGGGGGTGGAAATAAAAGGTTTTTTATTTTCGCCTCAGAAAGCATACAGGGCATACAGGGTAAACAGGGTAAACGAGGAAAGAAGTAAATAATGAAGGATAAAATAAATGAAGAGCGGAGTAAATATAGGAACAGAGTTCAAATGTCAGTGGAGTGAGCGGTGCCGAGTAGCCATGAACAAGAAAGAGAAGATAGTGGGAGTGTAATGGAGAGGGAGGCGATGAAGAAAGGAGAGCACTGGGAGCGCAGGAGGCGAGTGCCTGAGGGAGGCCAGGGGGCCGCCTTATAAGGGGAGAGGGAGGGGCGACAGCAGGTGAGTGTGAAAGCTGCCGGCACGGGGGAGGGCGACAGGTGGCGAGCAGCGGCGTCAGGCGAGGCGTGAGCCCCACACCAACACCCCACGCCGTCTGCCGAGGTGAGAAAGCAGCGCGACAGCGCGGGGCGGGGGGAGGGTCTCTTCCTCTCCTCGCATCAAACGTAATGCTTCGCATTACGACCGATGCGCGAAAGGAAGAGAGGAGGCGGGGTGGAAATAAAGGTTTTTATTTTCGCATCAGAAGCATACAGGGCATTACAGGGTAAACGGGTATGTAAACGAGGAAAAAAGTAAATAATGAAGGATAAAATAAATGAAGAGCGGAGTAAATTAGGAAAGAGTTCAAATGTCAGTGGAGTGAGGGGGTGCCCGAGGACCCTCCACCAAAAGTAGGGGAGGGCTCGAGGCAGCGCCCGAGGCAGGGGGCCGGGGAGCCCGCAGGCGGGGGTCCGAGGTGAAGGTCTGGGCGGAGAGGGCTGGCGCGCCCGAGCGGAGAAGCAGTGGGGCCGGGCCGGCCGAGCAGGTGGGCCGTGTCGGGGGTCAGGCTCCCTCTCGGGGCGGAGAGTGTCCCGGCCCTGCGTCGACAGGGAGCGGGCGGCCAAAAAGGGGGAGGCCCGCTCCTTGGCGGGATCCGGTGAGGAGGTCCGACGAGGGTCGAGAAGGGGGGCAGCGAAGTCCTCGGGGCTGGATGGGGTGGTGGTCGGGGTCTGGCCGGCGGTGTTGAAGGCGGTGTCATGAGGATCGGTGGCAGAGGGTTCCTCCTGAGGCTGGGCTGGGATGCGGTCCGAGGTGTGATGCCCGAGGTGATGATCCTCAGCTGGGACTTGGCGGCGCTGCGATCGATGTTCGCTGGGAGGTTGTCGGCGGGGCTTGCGGGGCTGTCGGCAGTGGTGAGGGTGAGGCGCCGGAGGGGTCCCCCCGGGCCGGCCGGGGGATCCGGCTGATCAAAAATCCGCCGAGGTGCAGGGGGGTCACTGGCGCTCACGGGTCTGCTTCGAGATGCAGTCGCCTCGCTGTGCATGGTGAACAGGCGCCTCACATTGGCGCAGTATGCGCAGACGTGACGGCGCATGTCCCCCGCCTCACCGTGGGCCTCCCCGAGGCAGGCCCGATCGCACGAGCGGGGACCGGGCGCGGTTCCAGGCCGGGCAGAGGGCCCCGTGGGTCTACCTGTCATAGGTGGCGACGGGCGTCAGCTTGAGGTCGGGGGAGGTGGGCCTCGTGGAGAGGGTCGGGTAGGCGGGCAGGGGCGGCGATGGCTTGCTCCTCGGGCATGGCCAGGCAGTCTAGCCTCATGAGGTTGAGGGCCACCGGGTCATACCACCCCTGGGGGAGGGTTCCGTCCGCGATCGCTGTAAACACCGTCTCGCAGTACCGGCGGACGGTTGCCCAGGGGTAAATCAGGTTATCCCGGCAGACTGTGAGGTGGTGGTGGTGGAGTCCCTGGGCCGATTGGGCGGGGAAGTCGGGTGGTCGATGAGGGTGAGGAGGGCGAGGGTGTATTCGTCCTTCGTCGCCTCCCCCCTCTTCACCGGCTTCCTCTCGGGCCCTCGCTTCACCAGGTCGGAGGGGAAGATGTAGCTGGCCGGGATCCCTTGGCGCCTGGTGCAGTTCCGCGCCTCGGCGGATGCCAGGATGTCCCGGACGGCGTCGGCCGCGGAGGCGGGGCTGTATCGCCGCTCCTCCTGGTAGGGCAGCAAGGTGACGGGGGAGGCTTGGGAGAGGTGGTGGTACCTCTCGTATTCCGGGTGCGCGGCCCCCAGTGGGGTCGCCTGAGGTGGCGGCCGGGGCCGGGCCGTGGTGGTGGCGGGCCCCACGGGCCTCCCCGCCCAGGGAGTCGATCCGGGCGTGGATGTCGGCGGCGGCCTGGCGATGCTCCAGCTGGATGCGCTGGAGAGCCTCCAGGACTAGGGAAATCTCGGAGCCCGAGGCGGGGCCCGAGGTCGCCGCGGGAGATGCCGAGGCGGAGGCCGGCGACTCGTCCCTCCTGGGAGTTGGAGAGGGCCCCGGGGTGCGGGGGGCGGCCCGGGAGCCATTTCGTCCACGTCCCTTCCCTTGAGGCATGCTGCAGCTGTGGTGGGGCAGAGGTCCGAGGTGGAGAGCCAAATGAAGAAAGGAGAGATCTGGGAGGGGCAGGAGGGCGAGTGCCTGAGGGAGGCCAGGGGGCGGCCTTATAAGGGGAGAGGGAGGGGCGACAGCAGGTGAGTGTGAAAGCTGCCGGCCCGGGGGAGGGCGACAGGTGGCGAGCAGCGGCGTCGGGCGAGGCGTGAGCGCCGCGCGACGCGGAGGGCGGGGGAGGGGGGGGGCGCGCCGCGCCGTCTGCCGAGGTGAGAAAGCAGCGCGACAGCGCGGGGCGGGGGGAGGGTCTCTTCCTCTCCTCGCATCAAACGTAATGCTTCGCATTACGACCAATTGTTAAGCATCGCGCAAAAATAACTATATTTCATTTTAGCCAGTGATTAGGCAATGTTAAAAATCTTTTTTTTTATTTGAGGCACTAGAGAGTGTCAGTAGTGTTTTTATTAACGTTTGATCACACGCTTTACCTCGATTACAACCTGTCACAACAGCGTCTGCTGCTCGCTTTGAAGTTTACCACTTTCACTATAAACTATTAAGCCCAGGTCATACCCCACCATACTTTACCGTGACCAGTGAATGATCATGGTCACAATTAGCAGTATTTAATCTGAAGCAGTGAATAGACATTTCATGATCATAAATAATAGTTAGTCACTCTGTAGCTACAAACAATTAGCTTAGATAAATAGAAAGTCAATGGGAAAGAATTGATCTGTTATTTGTTAGTGTGACATCTCGTCCACCACCGGTGTACGTTTTTCAGTCTATGTCACGATCATCATCATCATCATCATGCTGTCAGTCGCGATGCGACAAAGACTGCTTTCATTACTTGACTGCCGCTCTCCTTTGTGCGGTTGTACATTTCATGAAAGCTGCCTGCAAAAGTGGTGAAGTGCTGCTGGCTTTTGCAAGTTACCAGCAACACTCTCTCGGGGAGCAAATAGAGGTTTCACACCGGCAAGAACATGTCAAGACAGGCGCAAAACTATTTGTCCCTGCAGTGGCTGGTCGGGAGATGTTGGGAGTTCCATACATCAACCGCCCTTAATGCTGCCACAGTGACATGGTTTTCTGTTTAGGGTTTGCTCCCTTAGCCTTCGGTTCTGTCAAGGACCTGTACCACAAGGCAGTGGTTTACAACTCTGCAAGGCAGGGGCGTCAAACTCACTGAGGTATTGCTATACCTGCAATACCTGCATATTGTTATACCTGCAATACCACACTCCCACACACACACACTATCGCGCACTGTGTGCACACCCACGCTAGCGCACTTACAACTCAGCGACCAGCACCCACCCACACCACGGCCCAGTCAACAAAAACACCCCCCACATCATGGCCCAGTCAACAAAAACACCCCCCCCCCACATCACGGCCCAGTCAACAAAAACACCCCCCACAACATGACCCAGTCAACAAAAACACCCTCCACATCACGGCCCAGTCAACAAAAACACCTCCCACATCATCACTCAGTGTCGGTCCCTGAGAGCAACGATGACAATAAAAATAATTACAATAATAATGCCAATAATTATTAATAATGACAATAACAATAATAATAACGACAATGATAATGACAATAGTGTCATTAATATTGACATTAATAAAGACAACATGTATGATAATAATAATGCTAATAATAATGACAATACTAATAATTGATCAGATATAGGCACTAATACAGCTAGTAAACCTAATCAGCTAATCTGGCAAACCCCAGTAAGCTGAAAACTGCATATGAAGGGTCTTAGAGGGTGTATGTGGCGGGGGGGAGAGGGGGGCAGTTACACAGGGTTTGCAACCGACCAGCATATACCCCCATGGCCGACTGGAGGTACCCCAACACAGTAACTAACACAGGGAACCTGGTTCATAACCATTAAGCAATAATATTGTGAAATATAAATACATTATATTCATATTATTAACGGAGTGCCTGGCGTCTCCGCCACCGAATGTGACTATCGCCCGAACCCATGATGGCAGCAGCCTGGGCAACTTGTGTTTGCACTCAGGGTGGCAAACCCACCGCGAGATCGCTATCACTCCTGTTGGAAATTTTGACCATAAGAAATAAACGGTAGGTTAGAAAGGTTGGCCAGCCAGAGTTAATGTTCTCAACCAAATAATTGTGTCTGTGTTATCTATCATGGAGTGTAAAAAAATATGTTGTTTTACAAATTATTTCCCTAACTAAATATCCTGACACTAATCAGGGATCTTAATATATTTTTTTCCTTTCCTGTGATATTGTAAAGTCGCCGGATGGTGGTCTGGGTGGTGTGGGCAAGCCAAAGGAAAGCAATACAGGTAATGAAGGAAGATAGGTGAAGAGTGAAAAGTAGGAGAGTGAGACTCCCTCATTTACCGGTTTATATAGGCTTTTCTAGAATCCAAGATGGCAGTGGTCACATGGTTCAATCCACCAACCAGTGTACAATGTGCTGCTGCCAAGGCCTTGCCACACCGGCTACAGTGCCCCGTAGTGGCCAATGATCCACAAATAACACCATGGGGGGAGGGGGTATGTGAGGTGACTCTTCCAAAGAGTATGCCTAGCAAATCCTGGAAGTGACACTCCCTCCAAAGACTATTCTACTATACAATTTCTATACCTAATGAATAATAGTTTACCCACTTCACACATTCCCCATATGCCTTTGGGTTTTTATATGTTACCTTTTATCGTTATATAGACAGTTTGTAATTTATTATAGTAATTTCACCTCGATCCTCATGTATTATATCGAAAAATTTTACAATATGTTCCAAGACTAAAACTAACCTAAACTCATTGTACCAAAGTCATTTATGCCATTTCACTACATAATCTTATATCAAATTTTAATTTGGAAATTGAAGCCGACCTAAAATGACCAGCGTCATCCGAAAAAGGTAAGCTCTCCAACCTGTGTACACAGAGGGACGCACAGACACACAGGGCGCGGTGCTGCCCCCTACTAGTGAGACTTCGCAACTGGAAGTGCAGTGGGGAGGTCCGTCCCGTGTATCAAATGCACATGTTTGCTTTCAGGTTGTCTGCGGATGCATGCCATGCGTCAGGTGTGTTTATGGTCCAGATCAGCACATGGCATCAGCCACCTTCCTTAGCGACTACTGTTTGTAGGTTCTGGATGTGTGATGTTTACATTTTACTGTTTAGTAGGTTATAGGCCTGTATCAGGATATGCGTTGTTTACGTGTTGCTGCTTAGTAAGCCTGTATCAGGATGTGTGTTCTTTATGTTTTACTGGTTAGTCGGCCATAGGCCTGTATCAGCATGTGTGTTGTTTACGTGTTTCTGTTTGGTAGGCTAAAGGCTTGTATCAGGATATGTGCTCTTTATTGGTTACTGTTTAGTAGTCTATAGGCCTGTATCAGGATGTGTGCTCTTTATTGGTTACTGTTTAGTAGGATATAGGCCTGTATCAGGATGTATGTTGTTTACGTGTTACTGTTTAGTAGACTACAAGCCTGTATGAGGATGTCTTGTTTACGTGTTACTGTTTAGTAGGCTATGGGCCTGCATCAGGATTCTGCTGTTTACATGTTACTGTTTCGTAGAGTATAGGCCTGTATCAGGATGTGTGTTGTTTATGTGTTAATGTTTAGTAGACTATAGACCTGTATCAGGATATGTGTTGTTTATTTGTTACTGTTTAATAGGTTATAGGCCTGTATCAGGATGTGTGTTGCTTACGCGTTACTGTTTAGTAGGTTATAGGCCTGTATCAGGATGTGTGTTGTTTATGTGTTACTGTTTAGTAGGTTATAGGCCTGTATCAGGATGTGTGTTATTTACGTGTTACTGTTTAGTAGGTTATACCTGTATCAGGATGTGTGTTGTTTACGTGTTACTGTATAGTAGGTTATATGCCTGTATCAGGATCTGTGTTGTTTACGTGTTACTGTTTAGTAGGTTATAGGCCTATATCAGGATGTGTGTTGTTTACGTGTTACTGTATGGTAGGTTATAGGCCTGTATAAGGATGTGTGTTGTTTACGTGTTACTGTATAGTAGGTTATAGGCCTGTATCAGGATGTGTGTTGTTTATTTGTTACTGTTTAGTAGGCTATAGGCCTGTATCAGGATGTCTGTTGTTTATGTGTTACTGTTTAGTAGGATATAGGCCTGTATCAGGATGTGTGTTGTTTACGTGATACTGTTTAGAAGGTTATAGGCCTGTATCAGGATGTGTGTTGTTTACGTGTTACTGTTTAGTACGTTATAGGCATATATCAGGATGTGTGGTGTTTACATGTTACTGTTTAGTAGGTTATAGGCCTGTATCAGGATGTGTGTTGTTTACGTGTTACTGTTTAGTAGGTTATAGGCCTGTATCAGGATGTGTGTTGTTTACGTGTTACTGTTTAGTAGGTTATAGGCCTGTATCAGGATGTGTGTTGTTTACGTGTTACTGTTTAGTAGGTTATAGGCCTGTATCAGGATGTGTGTTCTTTACGTGTTACTGTTTAGTACGTTATATGCATATATCAGGATGTGTGTTGTTTACATGTTACTGTTTAGTAGGTTATAGGCCTGTATCAGGATGTGTGTTGTTTACGTGTTACTGTTTAGTAGGTTATAGGCCTGTATCAGGATGTGTGTTGTTTATTTGTTACTGTTTAGTAGGCTATAGGCCTGTATCAGGATGTCTGTTGTTTATGTGTTACTGTTTAGTTGGCTATAGGCCTGTATCAGGATGTGTGTTGTTTACATGTTACTGTTTAGTAGGTTATAGGCCTGTATCAGGATGTGTGTTCTTTACGTGTTACTGTTTAGTACGTTATATGCATATATCAGGATGTGTGTTGTTTACATGTTACTGCTTAGTAGGTTATAGGCCTGTATCAGCATGTGTGTTGTTTACGTGTTACTGTTTAGTAGGTTATAGGCCTTTATCAGGATGTGTGTTGTTTATTTGTTACTGTTTAGTAGGCTATAGGCCTGTATAAGGATGTGTGTTGTTTACGTGTTACTGTATAGTAGGTTATAGGCCTGTATCAGGATGTGTGTTGTTTATTTGTTACTGTTTAGTAGGCTATAGGCCTGTATCAGGATGTCTGTTGTTTATGTGTTACTGTTTAGTAGGATATAGGCCTGTATCAGGATGTGTGTTGTTTACGTGTTACTGTATAGAAGGTTATAGGCCTGTATCAGGATGTGTGTTGTTTACGTGTTACTGTTTAGTACATTATAGGCATATATCAGGATGTGTGTTGTTTACATGTTACTGTTTAGTAGGTTATAGGCCTGTATCAGGATGTGTGTTGTTTATTTGTTACTGTTTAGTAGGCTACAGGCCTATATCAGGATGTCTTTTGTTTATGTGTTACTGTTTAGTAGGATCTAGGCCTGTATCAGGATGTGTGGTGTTTACTTCTTACCTTTTAATAGGCTATAGGCCTGAATCAGGATGTGTGTTGTTTACGTGTTACTGTTTAGTAGGTCATAGGCCTGTATCAGGATGTGTGTTGTTTATGTGTTACTGTTTAGTAGGTTATAGGCCTGTATCAGGATATGTGTTGTTTATTTGTTACTGTTTAGTAGGCTATAGGCCTGTATCTGGATATCTGTTGTTTATTTGTTACTGTTTAGTTGGCTATAGGCCTGTATCAGGATGTGTGTTGTTTATTTGTTACTGTTTAGTAGGCTATGCGTCTGTATCAGGATATGTGTTGTTTACATGCTACTGTTTAGTAGGCTACAAGCCTGTATCAGCATGTGTGTTGTTTACGTGTTACTGTTTGGTAGGCTACACAGCTGTATCAGGATGTGTGTTGATTATTTATTTCTGTTTAGTAGGCTATAGGCCTGTATCAGGATGTGTGTTGTTTACATGCAAATGTTTAGTAGGTTATATGCCTGTATCAGGTTATGTATTGTTTACTTGTTGCTGCTTAGTGGGCTATAGGCCTGTATCAGTATGTGTGTTGTTTACATGCAACTGTTTAGTAGGTTATAGGCCTGTATCAGGTTATGTGTTGTTTACTTGTTGCTGCTTAGTGGGCTATAGGCCTGAATCAGGATGTGTGTTGTTTATGTTTTACTGGTTAGTCGGCTATTTTCCTGTATCAGGATGTGTGTTCTTTATGTTTTACTGTTTAGTAGGCTATAGGCCTGTATCAGGATGTGTGCTATTTATTGGTTACTGTTTAGTAGGCTATAGGCCTGCATCAGGATGTCGGTTGTTTACGTGTTACTGTTTAGTAGACTACAAGCCTGTATGAGGATGTCTTGTTTATGCTTTACTGTTTAGTAGGCTATAGGCCTGCATCAGGATTCTGCTGTTTACATGTTACTGTTTAGTAGGTTTAAGCCTGTATCAGGATGTGTGTTGTTTATGTGTTACTGTTTAGTAGGCTACAAGCCTGTATCAGGATGTGTGGTGTTTACGTGTTACTGTTTATCCATGACTGTTTTAGTTTGCTATACGCTTGTATCAGCATGTCCACTACTGTTTTAGTTTGCCATAGGCCTGTATCTGGATGTCTTTTACTTATCCACTACTGTTTTAGATTGCTATAAGCTGATATCAGGATGTCTTTTACTTATCCACTCCTGTTTTAGATTGCTATAAGCTTATCTCAGGATGTCTTTTACTTATCCATGACTGTTTTAGTTTGCTATACGCCTGTATCAGGATGTCTTTTACTTATCCACCACTGTTTTAGTTTGCTATAAGCCAGGGATGAAAGATCTCAGCGATTTCGCGGATTTCCGGGATTTTTCCTGTAGCTATACGTGTATACTAATATGTTGCACCTGTCCTGATATGACCTTAGATGTTGCCAGGATGTAAAACTCCAACAACCAACCAACCAATACGTTGTTTCACGCTGCAGCACCATCAGCCTATACTAATATGTGGTGCAAACTCCGCAGCACTAGCAGCGTATACTACTAATGCCTTCACGGCACAGCACTATCAGCGTATACCGATATGTGATGCAAACGCCACAGCACTAGCAGCGTATATGTGCTTCAAATGGCGCAGCACTATCAGCATATACCAATATGTATGAAACCCGACTTCCAGGAATTTTCAGCGATTCCCTGACAATGCTAAGCCTATGGGAGAATATCAGCATTTCCGCTTTTTTTCCCAGAGACCACTTTCATCCCTGATAAGCTTATATCAGGATGTCTTTTGCTTACCTGGTACTGTTTTTGTTTGCTATACGCCTGTATCAGGATGTCTTTTACTTATCCTCTACTGTTTTAGTTTGCTATAAGCTTATATCAGGATGTATATGCTTGTATGAGGATGTTTACAATATTTCATCTTCATATATGGCACTCATCCAAGTACTGAAGGGATGCAACATGTTGTGATCCAATGAGAACTGGTGATTCCAACATGATATAGTTCTAAGCAGATATCATATCAAACCCTTGCGTATTGCATCATCTTTGCCTTTAAAAGATTTGTGTCAACTTGAAAGTGTGTTGTTTTCAATTAATATCAGTTCTTACTTCATCTTCCGAATACCGGAAGTTAAGTATCCGGGGAGAC